>JANVCC010000066.1:356705-471340 GCA_025345505.1 Todiramphus chloris collaris | reverse complement strand
CTGATGTCGTCTTGAGGTTCCTGATGTCGTCTTGAGGTTCCTGATGTTCTTGAGATCTCCCCTTCCTTACCGCTATATAGTGATTGCCATTTACTCGTGGTTAGGTTGTGTGGCCTTCGGTAACGGGTGAGCGTTGGTATATTGTGGTGAATCTCATGGTCTTGCCATAACACGAAATGAATTTCAAGGTCTTTGATATTGTTTAGTTTTCAGCCATTAAGATGCTGAACTCTGATTTTGTTATGCCTTTTTCTCTCCCATCCATGGAAAGGTAAGAAATGGCTTTACTTGGCTTGTTGAACCCCTAGGGTTAGGGTTGTTGAAAAGCAATTGGACCGTTGAAAAATAAGCAGTGGAGGATTAGGATTTCTGGATTATTCTGCATTGGAAAATAAGCTGTTAGAGATATACTCTTAAAAAATAGCATATAATGAAGCTTTTACAATATCGATTTATATAATCGCACTCGCTTGAGCTCTGCAGTTACAAGGCATTGTATTCTTACTCTGTAGTGTTCTTGACTGCACACACCTTCCAGTGGCACTTTACAGAAGTATAGGGTACAGTATTTCAGCTACACTTCAGTAACATTGCAACTTCAACACATCGAATGACCCAAAAAAAGTCTGAAGACTGTTGAGCTTTAATAAGGTCTACTTCAGCAGAGTTTTCTTAGGAAACAGCTGCAAAGAATTTGACTTAATTTCATTAGCAACAAGGAAAAAAAACTATTGGTGGTGTTATTTTCAAGGATTCTTTTGTTTTGGAGGCTTATTGAAGAACATGGAGGTGATATTACATAAATCATAAAAAGCAGTAGGTTTTGGAGTGTTGGGACTGTCACTGTGTCCTTAGCTCATTCTGCTGTACCTGGATATTGAAAAGGACTCGGAACAGGTCTAATACGACAGACAACACTACATGATTTATGCCCCTCTACTGGAGAATACAGTATGGGATAATAGCTAATAGCCTGATTTTCAGAGGTGCTCAGCACCAACAACCTCAGCTGAAATGAAAATGGAAGTGGCAGCTGCTCAGCACAGCTGAAAACGGGGCCATGAACGTCAGCCGTAAAACCACATTCCATTGTGTTTGTGGTTTAACGTCAGCATCTCAAAACTTTCTCTAAACAACATCTTTTTAGTTTTATTATTTCTGTTGCAGAGGGGTGAGAAAACCCATCGTTAAGGATGCAATCCATTTTTTATTTGAGCCTTCTGTCTCCTTCAGCCTCAGGTCACAGGTGAACTATTTTGGAAATCTGAGGGCAGTCTGTTCAGTCATTTTTAAAGCAGGCAAGAAGTGGCTTGGGAGAGAGATGTTCCTAGTTTCTTCTGTTGTTGCTATACTTCTTTTAAAGTCATCATCATGTTGAAAGCAAACAGCTGAAGAATAGCAGAGTGAAAGGCCCAGTTCACGCTGGGTAGACAACTGTATTCACTCAGCACCTTCAATTAAACGTTGCAGATTTATTCCATTTGAAGATCTAGTCCTCAGTGCACAGCTCTCTGTGCTGGATCTAGTGACAAGCCTGAGATGACCCAGACTACTTCTCCCTTGCTTGCAACCAGCAGAATTCGAAGGTAGGGTAGAATTTAGCCTTTCTGTGACTAAGGAGCACTGCCTGATAATTTTCTCTGTTCTTGATGGAGGACCAAAGGTAGAAAGTTCAGCTTGGCTGTTAGTGGGCATCTAGAATTATTTTAAGGTGTCAGATGAACAAATGTAGTGCTGAAAAAGTGTGAGAATGTATGAGGAAACCAGAATGATAGGAAAACAGTTGCATGTATGCATACATATATTTATACATATACATGTGCATATGGATAACTTCTAGTTGTCTGTTGTTTATCCCATTCCTGTTGCTGTATAACAGAAGTAGGTGGGAGTTGGAGCTAGGAGAGAGTGTGAGATTGTCATGGAAAAGCAAAATGTAAGATCTGGGATAGGTGTCAGTGCTGGGAGGAAAGCAGGCTCTCTGAATGAGATTTGTCAGGGTAACATAGAGGCTAATGCAAATATGGAAATGGAGACAGGAGGAATAAACCTTTGGTCATTTCCGTGTCATCACATTATGGCATGACACAGAGGGGAAGGTATTTTCAGCAATTTTAGGAACATCTAAAAGTTTTCCTCCTTTCTTCAGGCTCATGATGGGGAGAGGAGCTGGCTTTCTGGGGTAAAGGGATATAAACGCTGCAGTATTAATAAAAACTCTTCACAATAGCTGTCTGTGTAATGTTAGATGTATGGTGATGTGATATTGAAAAGTTACACTGAGATCAATTCAGCTTGCCCTGTGCAATTCCATTCTGGCTCTTCCACATTGGTAATGCCAAATTCAAGCCAAGAAAATGACTGTACTTATCTGTAAAATGCATACACGCTGTCGTTGCTTAAGAACTAAATTACCTTATATAACTAATAATTTTGCTTCAGCATTTTCAATGCTTTGACGGCATATCCTGTGTCAGGGAGTATGGTAAACACTGAGGCAAAATTGTTTCATTATGTAAGTCAAATCTTGAAAGGTTTCATGTGCAGCCTGTGTGTGGGTGTATGTGTGTTTGTTTGTTTGAGTATATATCTGCCTACATAATCCCTCATCTTCTAGTCTACATATTTCCCTTGTCAAAAGTAAAATCATGTTAAGCACTCTTAAATAGTAATACTTTGCACTTAGTATTATATAGTGTCTTTCAGTCAAGCTTCTCATACTAGTTCAGTTATTAATTAATGCTTGATGATCCTGGTATAATATAGGAAATATTAATACATTAATATTGGTTAAGCAGAATCACCAGGTGAATGAGCACTTGTCTGTGGTGGCATTGCCATTCCTGTTTCAAAGATGCGTTTATTCCCAGTTCCCTGTCTTCCTGTAAAATCTCAGCAGACACAAAGCACGTTAGTTTTCACCTCCATGTACCTACTCAAGGTCAAGGTGTGTATGTATGTGGGTGACTCTTAACTTGCTGTGTATTACTAGCTGTGCTTTCTTCATCTTTCTTTTTGGCTTTGGTTCTTTGGGATTCCTTGTTTGAGTTAACATGCTTGATTGTAAGCTGCACTTTTTTTGAAGTGAGGAGGTAGTCAGTTAAGTCAGTCAGAAATTGAATCAGTAGTTCTTGTGCTCTCATTCTCATACTGCTTCTAAATACTCTGCTGTCTTTTTGTAGGGTGGATACATAATACAGGATTGAGTCAAACCCTCTCTCCCCAGTTTTGAAATGTCTAAAAGCTATCAAGCTAGTATTTGACTTCTTTTCTTTTCCAGCTTAACCCACACTATCCAGAAGGTAATAATGAAGGAAAAGCTGTGGTAAGTGAAATTTATATGTTGCATATTATCTGGGGAATACTGTTTCCTTAACCCAATACAGCCCAACATATGAAAGTCCTTCATAGCTTTCCTTTTACTTGCACGTTACAGCCACTGGGATTGTTTTCTGTATCCTGTGTAAGCTAGGGTGCAACTCGGAACTGGCGTTACAGAAAGTTTACCCTTAGGTAAGGCAAAGGATAGGAAACTTATTCAAATTCTGCATCAAATTGATGTTGGTTGGAAGCTGTTCTTCTTGGTGACTGCAGATATGAAACATATTTGTTCTTCTCAAATCACATGTACTGCTTCATGGCAAAACCCCCCACCCTCTTTAGCAAGAAAGCTAGGGACAAGCGAGTCTGATTACTTATGTGGCAATACTCATACATAGGCTCTGGTACTGGATACAAGCCCCCTCAGGGAATATTTGTCAGTGAAGTGTAGCTCTAAATCCAGAAACATACTGAAACTTTTTCATCACCTGTATTGAATATACACAAGTAGATAATCAGGCACAGGCTTAGTCTGAGCCCTGCCACACTTCAGCTCTAGCGTAACGTAGTCACTAGGATCCAGGTTGTCCTTGCTGCAGTCTGGATGGGTTAGAAAAAGGCCTTACGCCCTTGGTCTAGGGGGCAACAGCCTTTGCCTTCTACAACATCAAAAGCACACTAGCTCATTCTAAGTAACAAAGCAAGGCCAGGCATGTAGTTTATAATGTGTGAAGGAAGCGGAGTTAAAACCCTGGGGGAGTCTTATTGTTACTTAGTCAAGAAATAGTCCAAAGAAGAATCAATCCTCCATCAAATTCATGAGATTGCCTTGAAAAAGCTGAGACCTTCTTTGAAAAAATTCAGTTTAATTTCTTCCTTTTTGCCTTCTGGCTTTTACTCTTTCAGAGGATACATTTTCAAGTTTTTCTTTGCATGGGAAAGGATTTTTTATTTTTTGTGAAATGAAATCCAAGATTCTTACATAATCACATGCCTGCAGGACTGCAGTTCTAATAAAAATGGAGACTTCTGTAGGAGTTGGCAATATCAGTTTTCCATCTTCCTTGGTACTTGGTATTAATGGTAATATAGCAATAATGGCTAAGCTGTTCAGAGAATTCAGAATTCTCTCTCATGAAAATATGGAAGTTCCACCAGTTATTTCTCTTTTGTATTTTGAATGACACTTGAAGCCCTTGGAGCCTTCAAAGGAAAATCAAAAAAAGTTCTGGAATACCCCAGTGAGTAGGGTGCTTGCCTGGAAATGCTTGGGTTCATTCTCTTGCTTTGTGAAGCAGAGCTCTTCTAGAGAAGATGTTTATCTGCATTAACCTTGTAATTTGTGTCATAGCAGCGCTTTTGAGTCAAATCTCCAGACCATTCTCTGTTTAAGACACTCCAATTAACTTTGCAGAGCAATTTCAGAGCATGTAAACTTGTATTCTGTTGGATGAAAGCAAAAAGACACATACCCCTCTGGAATCTATCTTCTGTGAGTGCCCAGCCCAGAGAACCAGGCTGCAGCTGGTCTGAAGAAAGACCTATGAAAACATGTGTAGGGCAGATGTTGGGCCCTTGTCACCAAGGATCCAATCCTATTGTACCACACTGTATTAAATTGGTATAATGTTTCCAGTAGTAGCACTTACAGTTCATCTAAATAGTGAAATATTCCCTGGACTGGGTAATGAAGAAGGTATGAGATTAATCGGAACATAAATGTTAAATGTGACCTCTCTGAGCAGTTTGGCTTACTCCTCCTGGGTGTTGGTTTCAACTAAAAACCTAGACCAGATAAATCAAATTAGACAAATGCTTCTCATGAAAATGTAATCAAAACTGATGATCAAAATGGATATCTCTGTGGAAATGTATGCAGGCAGCACTTTCTTGTGAAGAATGTTTTGTGAAAGAACTAACGTTTGGTAACACCTCCGTGTAAATCCAAGCCTACGGGCACTTTTAGTGTGGTAGAAATCCCTTTGCATCCTTCACCCCTTTATAGTCTTCTTGGAAGCAGAATGAGTCCTCAATGGCTATCTCAATCCTTCGTTCTGGCCTTGAATATCTGAACAGTAAAGCTTCACATCCCTGTGCAGGTATTTCTTTTATGTTACAATGATGCAGTGTTCTGAATTATCCCTCAAAAGTAGAAGAATCGTATAATATTTGCAGTTCTTTAAGGGCTGACTATATTAGTCTTGTATCCTATGTGCACGTAACCTAGAGCACACACACTTTCTTTGCCATCTGTGTATCATGCCAACCCTTACCTCCTAATGTGCAATAGGGCTTCTTGTGCATGTTTACTGCCTGGTTGAAAAGTCTTGATCACAGTTGCTTAGGCAACTGAATTTTAGGAAGCAGCAATGGTGAAGGATTTTCTATTGTGCTGTTCTGCCTAAACTCATCTTCTCTGCCTTAAGTGACTCAAATCTGAAAAGTTTGTGGCTCCAGAGAACATAACTATTACTGTAAGTCACTAGGATTTTTGTTCCCAAGCATTAGAGCTGTTTTTGGACTGTGGTTCATCGCTCATTTATGGGCTGCTTCTTGAGAATCCAGCCAAATTGGTTTGTGAAACACTGCTTTTATTTCTAGCAGTTTGGCCTTACAATGAGTTGATTAATATTCTTTATACATACTTTTCTCACTTAAAAACTCCCTAAGATTTTTTTTTTTAATGGTACCACCTTTCTGTGATTGAAAGGCCTTATCAAAAGAAGAGTTTCTTCATCTCTTGAAGTCTAGAAGATTGCAGTGTGTTTTGCATCAAAATGCAGTGCTCCATGTTACAGCTCCCATTAAATCCAGAACTGGTGTATTTTATGCTGCAAAGTAGACTATTATTTCTCATCACAGAAACATACGGCATCCAGAACTCTATAAACATCAGGGAAATGTCAAGAGCATCTGGGAACCTGGTGTTTGTTAGCACCTTGGTATTAAAGGCTGTCTTTGAATAGGTACCTTAACTCCATTTCTTTGTGTTTTCATGAGAGTGTGCTAATCTTAACCAGTTCCAAAGTAGCTTTTATTATTGAGATATTTTTTTTTAGGATTGAGATGATATGCATTTACTTTTCTTGTAAACAGGTTGGGCAGTTCTATCCTGGACTTACTTCTAGGTGCAGTTTGATGCATCTCCTTTGACTTCTGTTTATTTTTATGAATTCCAAACAACTCTGGAATTCATAGTTTTCTTTCTTGCATCCAACCCAGGTGATTTTTTTCCTGATAAACACACTAATTTAAAAAAAGAAAAAATATGATACCTTCCAGTACCTAAGTTTGCTTAATTAAAATTTTGTAGTGTGAGGCACAGGTGATGCAGTTTCAGCTTCAATAAGTAGAATAGGCTTGGAGAATTCATTCTTTTTTTTAAAAGGCTTGGTTAAGAGTTAACCTGGCAATAAATCAGGCAAAAAAAACCAAAACCAAAAAAACCCCCCAAAAACAAAACAACAAAAAATAACCCCCAAACAAACAAAAAAGCATCAGTTTTAAAATGGCAATGTCTGCTTATGTAAAGCCAGCAGACAGACCACTGGAGAGGCTGGAGGGAGAAGGGGAGACACGGATGCCGGCACATTAATATTACTCTGCTGCTGCACGCAGGTCTGAATCAGCTCTGAATACGCATACATTGTTTCCTACAGAATGTCTTCTGGCTCCTAACAACAGAATTGCAACGTGATGTCTCCAGTAAAAATGCGATGACTCACAAATGAGTCAATAGTGAAGGTGTTACAGGAGGCTAACTGCTGTGCTGTCTGCCAGGGCTTTGTAACACGCAGGAGCAAGGCTGGCCATTAATTTACTCGACTTTCTTTTCATAAAGAATTTTTAAAATCACCTAACCTATGGAGTTCTGCTCACATTACCGCTCCCTGAAAATGCTGGGTTTTGTAAGAGCCTCCTAAACTGGGTTAACATCGAGATACCACATTGTACTGGATTTAACAGGCATTTTCAGAACTCTGGCTGCTATTAAATTTAATTTCTGCTGAAACCTGTAGTGCAGCTTAATGTATTCATTCAGGAGCAGGACATTATCCTTGCCTGTCTCTCTGTGCCACAAGAGGCGTCTTTACCGATTGGAATTGTAGATTGGGTTTCTAAAAGAAAAGGTATTCCAGCTCTGTCGTGTTTTTGTGTTGCGTTTTGCTGTTAAAAGGAAGGTCCCTCCATAAGCAGAACTCTGAGTACATCTCCTGAATTGAAAGTAGGATACCCAGTTGAAGTGAATAATGGGGATTTGGGATAGGTCACTATTACTAGCAAATTATATTAAGAGCTGTGAAGAAGGGTTATCTGATGGGCTACAAGTATCCAGAAAGACAAATCTGGTTGTACCTGATCATTTTGGCTCAGATTACAATATGGGAGTTGTCTCCCGTTACATTTACACTTCAAATTGCAAGCACTATATTATATATGTGTTGGCTTTTTTTTTTTTAAAGCTTCTTTTTAAATCTGTATGATGCATGCAGATCAGTAGTGGTAGCCAAGGACTTTGCTGTGAACTTGGATCAGTTTCCACTCCTCACCAAAGTGGCTGTTTGTTTTCACTAACTATGCTTCCTTTTTTGAACCCTCAGCCTTTGCTTTCCTAGATGAGCCCCTCCTGTATGGTAGGGGTGTATTCCGTTCCCCCTCCTGACAGAGTCCTGTTGTGAGTGTGAGCAGCCTGCTTTGCTTTACTGCTGCAGAACAAGGCTGGATGCTGTGGGGCTAACAGCTCTCTAGTTGGGTGGATGCTTAGGGTTCTTTGTACCACCTGGTATTTGGATCAGGTCGTTCTTTTGGAAGGTGTAGGTCTAACTCCTGCCAGGCAGAAGAGGAGCTGAATGTATTTTTCCTTCATCCTTGGGAGTGATTCGACGAGTACATGACAGAGCAAGGTGATTCTACCTTCTTTACCTTGGATATATCTCTGATTTGACTTGTGACAGCCTGTCACCAGTTTGCCAGTAGTTTGGGACAATCAAAACTTCTTGCTTTACCTCAGCAAATTTGCTAGAATTGTTTTACCCACAGTTCTTGCACTTCTTCTCTATACTCCCAGCATGTAATTCACCTGCTTTTTCTTTTCTAAAGAAGTCTTGAGAGTGCTTTCCTTGACTGCCACTAACCACATCACCAACATCTCTAAAGCTATTCATTGGTTTCCTGTTCATATTGCTTTAAGATGAGTCTTCTTTCCACATTTGAGTCCCTTTACAATTTTTTGTTTCCTCCCTTCTCTTCATTGCATCTGGTTTTGCTGGCTTTATCTGCTCGTATGCCAGCTTCTTACCTGTGCAAATGTCACCTTGCTTTCATCTGCTTAGGAATGCAGTGCTTCTCCTGACCTGATCATATTGACTAATTAATTTGAAATAGTCTAATGCTTTCACTTCTTTCCACCTCCTCATAGAGACTCATCTGCTGATTCAGTAATGCTTAGGTTAAGTGCAGATTCTGAGGACTGCTTACTAAATTTAATTAATCATAGCAAACTTTGTGCAAGATTGTGTGCATTCTCTCTCTCCCTCACAGATGCATGTGCACATGCATGCAGACATAAATGTAAATCCGTGTATGTTCACATGTAAGGACAGTATTGCTTGTGCTCATGCAGAGCTGTCAAGTTGAGGGTCACTTCTTGTTGCATGTTTCTCTTCCAGGATTAGTGTTTAACACTCATAGTTCACATTGTGAGGTGTGTCTGAAATCCTAAAATAACATTCTAAGCAGAGCTCTGATATTTGTACCAGAGTCCAGTCTGGATCTACTGTACAGCTCTTGTGCAGGTCTGATTTAGCTCAGCTAGACTTTGCATTGCAGTTAGCAGGGTTGCAGACACTGTCTTGCTCTCTGCTGAAGTGGATTTTCTTTTTAGACTAAAAAGTAGCACTTGCTCATATGCCAGGTCTGAATTGACAGATGTTAAGCCTGGTTGGTGGGATTTAGAGCTGATGAGCCAACTGTGTGGCTCAACTGCATCTGTACCATTGCTGGGGAGACCTGTGAGTGGGTGGAGTCAGCCCCAGGCTGCAGGATGAACTTCTCCAGAGATAATGGATAGTGTGAACTGATAAAGCACAGGAGACCTGCCTCTGACTGTGCTCCTGTCACAGAAACCAGCACATGTGCATAATGACCTATTGGGTATGATCAGACATTGTCATGAGTGAGTATAAAAATCCTACATAATATGCAATAGAATCTGGTGTCCTATTTTGGTCTGTATTTTTCACTGATCCTCAGGTTAAAAAAAAGGCATAAAACTATGAAGTGTCCTGCCTTTTTGTACACCAGTCTTTTCCCCTTGGAAATTATAGTAGAGTGGGTAGTGACTGGGAAACCCGAACTGGTTTTGACTGTGAATTATGGGAAATGTCAAAAAGTCTGGATGCTGGTCTAAACTATCCTGTGCTACTCACACCTTTACAGACCTCTCGAATTTTCAACTGCTTTCCCAGTTTTCCAATTTATTTGGAAATTTAGGAAGTATATTTTCATTTGGTGTTAGACTCTGACTCACACCTATTAACTTTTAAGAGGTTTCTCTTATAGTTTGATAGCCTTTCCAGCTTTGGTCTCATCCTGAGTGTGTAGAATGAAATATATATGGAAATCAGAAAAAAACCTTGCTGTTTTCTCAGTCCTTGCATACAAATCAAGTTTTTTTGGTGTGATTTTTGTTTAATATTTTTTGGGTGTGTGATATAGTAGGAGGTGAGGACTGCCAGATGAGTTTACTCCCGTGCGACACACAAGAGATTGTTGCTCTTTTCTCAGCAAAGCTTCCTCTCAAAAAGTGGTGACGATACTCTAATGACTAGTTAAGCCTAAGAACAACTTTTGAACAATACTCTAATGACTAGTTAAGCCTAAGAACAACTTTTGAGAGAATTTCATCCTGTTTTTGTCCTCCTGTCTCTAACCTTGATAGAAGTAATGGGATGGAAAGCTAGCATTCTTTAGTCTTGATAATGAAAAAATGGTCGTTTTGGAAGGATTCAGAAAGTGCTTTGAATTGAGATAACTATCTATTTCTTACGTAGGCTTCACTCATCCTTGATTTTGTTGCTTCTTCTCAATTGGCAATATGAATAATGAAAGCTTTGCCCTTGATTATCCCTTACAGTTTGGTTTTAATCAAGGTACTAATGCAAACCGAGTACAGCTTGGCCTCTTTATGTTGCTTTGTAGTTCTCTTCCCTAGTGGTGCATTATAAATCATTGTAATAGTACTTCAGGTTTTCAGTGGTTGATTTTTCTCTTTCGGCTTTCTTCATTTCTCTTTTCCTCTCCCTCCATGATGCATTTTGTCTATGTGAAGGGCCCAGGGCAGCCAGTCTCTTAATTGGTTATTAGTCTTTTGCAATTTGTGTAACTCAACATCCCAGAGGAGCAGCTTTTACTTATGCCAGTAATTCTGTTGGCTGCTGTGTGGTTATGGGTACAGACTCAGAATTACTCCTTGGAGCAATGATATGTGCTTATGGAAGGCAGTATTTGGAGTTGTACATAGGTAACAAAGCATGAAGATGGCTGCTTAGCTGTGCTGGGTCACCAAAGTCCCACGGACTTTCAGCAGGTGGTGGGAGGAAGATTGCCACCTTAGATTCACACGCCTCTTTTGAGGCACCAGCACGACTTTGTAAACCTGTCATTTGAGAGCTAGGCTCTTTGAAGGGAACAAGCTTCTCCAGTTGCAGTGGGCAAACTCAGACTTCATTGGATCCAGCCTCCAATGCGTTATCACCCTGTGCTGAGATTTCTAATACAATCCAGCTGGTGCTTTTTGTGTCCCACTTCCAATAACAACTTGGTGGTAGTGGAGCAGGTATTCTGGCTCTCTCTGTTTGGGAAGTGTGCTGCTGTGATTCTGACCATATGAGAGGAAAAAATAAGCAAACTTAAATAAAACGGCGGTGGATTTAGGCAAACTGCTTACTTTTTTAATCCCCTCCTCTCTTTAAAAAGAAACATGTTTTTCATTAGTTCTTTTAACGTTGGCCCTTTCCAAGCCAGCACTGTGTAGTTACATTTGTTGGGAGTGAAGGGTCTGCAACTACCACAGGTTTTTTGAAGTTGTAGGTGTCAAATAATAATATATACTGTACTGCAATCTCTCTGTAGCTTGTGACCTGCTGTTGTTATAATGACTGCCTGAGACCCCATGTGCCTGGGGCAAAGTGCATCCTTTGTGTTCTTACTAGAATGTAAAAAAAAAAAGGAAAGTACAATTCAGATGTATTACTTGTCTGCAAGGTAATTGGAGAATTTATAATGGGCCCTGATGCAAGCAAATAACCCTTGTGCCTAATCAGCAGAGAGACGGCGACCTTCCTGCTTCAAAGAAGAAACGCCAGGCAGGGGAGAAGATTATGTATACTTTGGTCTCTGTGCCACATGGAAATGACATCGCATCTCTCTTTGAACTGGATGCCACCACTCTTCAGAGAGCTGATTGCCTGGTTCCAAGGTAAAAAAAAAAAAAAAGAAAAATAAAAAAGAGGCAAAAAATAGTTCTGCATTGACAGGGTTTCTTCCTAGCATTATGCTGGTGAGTAAAGCAGAAAAAAAAAAATCAAACATGAGCAAGTATTTCCTTCAGTTAAAATTTGAGGAGTGTTCGTGGATAAACAAGGGATGTATAAAACATGATACTGCTGCTGCGACTGGGTAAAATAATTATAAGGATAAAACAAGTGACACTTAGAGAGAGTCTGTGAAGAGAAAAATAATGGGCTAAATATTGCACAGATATATATGAGGACAGAATTGAATGCTGTGCACTGTTTGAAAAATCTGTGCTGCTAACTGAACTGTTCCTAAGAAAATAACGTGTATGGTGAGCTGGGCTTCTGTTTTTCTGACAGATCATGATGCCACTGAACACATTTGTTATTCAGATGAATTCAGCAAGTGGCTTTAATTGTGAATATTTGAGATTTCAACTGTGTTGCTTAGCTCAGATTGGCTAGTTAAGTCACACGGTGTTGGTTGTGACTGAATGGGCATGCAGACACTTGGGGCTAGTTGTTCTGAGGGTGGATTTTAAAGCCGAGTACCTGCAAATACTGATGTGTGGAAGCTTTGAAGTGTATTTGCTGTGCTCAGTTTCTCCAGATAATTTGCTTACTTGAATACTTGAAGCCCATCAGCATGAAAGGGAGAGTGTGAATTAATACCACAGTGAATAGATTAAAAAAAGTGAATTCAGAGTAAAAATTGTAATTGATTTCTCAGCTCTGCTTTTTGATAATACCACAGATAATCATGCGGAAAGAATTTAGAAGAATCTTGTGTCTACTCTTTGTTCACTTGATTTTCAGTTGAGAACTGGTACTGTAAATGCTTGCTCACTGGAACAAGGGTTTGCAGGTCATAATTGTGGAGCTGTGAAGCCATGGTCAGTCTGACTTTCTGGCTTTTGTGCTGTGACACATTGGAGTGGTTTGCAACTGCAGGAAAAAAAAAAAGAAAAGAATTGGGTGTATTCATTAAATGTATTTCTATTCAGAAGGGATTTTATAATACGTTGCTTTTAATTTTTTTTCTTTAAGGAATATGAATACTTAAAAGCAGCATTCCTGCATGATTCCAAGATGCTGCTTGTTCTTGTTGCAACTCTGTTCTGGGTGAGAAAGGAGGAGACAAGGGAAAAGGCTACTGCAGTATCTTTTAGGTGTCTCTCACCTTTTTATTGCGAGTGGCTGGTGTGACTCATGTCCTCAAGTCTCATGTCATGGTCATGCGTTGCATTGCATCCCACCTTGCCTACTTCAGCTCAGGGCTGATCCATCTAACCTGTTGTTTGCTTTGTTCTCCTTTAGGAATTCATACGTCCGACTGAGACATTTATGCACTAACACCTGGGTCACTAGTACCAGCATTCCAATAGATACCGATGAAGAGAGGCCTGTGATGTTAAAGGTAAGTACATATACCTTGGGGTTGGAATCCCAAACTCATTCCTGAGGTTCTCTACTGGTGATCTCACTTTGACATAGAAAACATGCGTAATGATTAGGATAAAGGTAAGAGGATTGCTTACCCACATTAAACCAAAAACTATTGCAGATTGGGACGTGCCAAACGAAAGAGGATAAGGAGGCTTTTGCCATTGTGTCCGTTCCTCTGTCTGAGGTCAGAGACTTGGACTTTGCCAATGATGCAAATAAGGTTCTAGCATCAACTGTTAAAAAGCTGGAGAATGGAACAATCACCCAGAATGAAAGGAGGTTAGTAAGTTCAATTTTTTTTGCCCTCCTAAATGTGTGTTTGGTTTCTTGTGACATCATGACATCACAGTAATGGGTAAGTTAGTAACGTCTTGTGTTGTGCACGTAGAGGCAATTGGGAGAGGATGCTTCAGTGCTGAGACTGTTAGCTTGGGGTTAGATTCCATCTGTAAAATGAGGGTGAACAGCACATCTGCCAGCTCGCTAGCCACATAAATAAATGGGCAGCTCCCTGAGCATATGCAACGTGTTTGTTTTACATTTCCTTTGCTAAACCTCTTCTGAGCTGTAATATGGGGGTCTACTGCATTTGATTCTCATGTACAAGAAAGCCATCTATCCTGTGGGCAGCATGACAGGACTCTTGGTGTGCGTGGGGTTCACATTCATGTTGCGCGAGCAGTAGGAGGAGGTCTCAGAATGACCGAGAAGCTGCCCCATAGTCCCTTTCCTTGCTTGTTTCTATTTTTTTCCCTGTTCTGTTTTCCTATTTTACATCATTTTGGTGTTGTATTCATCCATGTTTCAGCTGTAGTGCTATTAGTATGTCTGTTCTTCACACCCTCCCCTGGATTAAGAGATTTTTGTTGTACATTGTAGCCAAATATATCTCGCTGCCAGTGATGTAGTTCACTATTTGTTTTCATCTGTCTATGGTTAAACTGCATATGAAACAGTAACTCTTGACAGTGTTAATTTGTAACTTCTATTCCACCATGCATCATAGACAGCTTTTTGCTGAAAATATATATTTTTGGTGATAAAACTGAATTTCTGTTGTCGGTTGTCAGTAGCAATTAGACCAGATGGTTTAATATCAGGTGGGGAATTTATCATCACAGGCAGATCTGTAATGGCCTGGGTGTTGCTACTCAGCCTTGAAAAGCTGATGGGCTATTTCCTGGTTGAACTGAACCAGAAAGGGATACAACACAATCAAGGTGTGACATCCCTGTATTAACCTTGCACTGTTGCGTCACTGCAACCCAATATTGTCAAGGCTTGATGTTGACAGATTGGTACAACACACACGTAGAACGTGTCAGAGTGATTTCAGAATAGTGCCATTATTTGTTTACTCCTGTGATTTCCTTTGGAAAAAAAACCCACCTTTTTCCTATCTTATCACCTTTCTGCATAGGTGACTCAGGGTGCCAACAGTTTATTCCTGGTTGCTCCATCCTATAGCTGCCTTTTCTGTTTTCTGTTGGGAGGGGACCTTGCTGTTCTCCACCACTGGGCTGAGACTTTCAAAGCTAAACCTCACACCCAGGGTTTAGCTGAACAGCCCAGCCCTCTTGTGTGTAATGGGAGCTTTGTGTCCAGCTATCAGAGATGACTTTGAAAATCTGCTGGACATCTTCCTGCCCCTTCCATAGCGTGCCTACAGGTTTAGTAATCATAGACTAGATGTTGTCCAAATTCAGATGATGCTTCCTCAGGGTAGCAGGCGTGCTTGGTTCTGTTTGTAAAAGATTGCTAGTTCTTTTAAGGGAGATTCATTGAGATCTGTGGCACTTCTCTTGGCAACATGCTTGGTGAGGTATGTTAGTAATAAGGAGGCAATGACCACTTTCTGCATTTGCATTTGTCATCTTTTTGCATTTTCGGAAGGCAGAAGGAATTCCTACCGCCTCTGTCCTTTTTTAGCACTTGTTTCTGCCAAATCTTCTATTGTATAGCAAAGAATGAAACAAATACAGTCATTTTTTTAGTAGTTTCTTGGGTCAGTAGGGAAATAGCCTAGTGGCAGAAGGTTTTTATTCCTCAAGTGAGTCCATCATCTTGTTTCTTGGGCCCATGTCTGTGATAAAAATACAAAAATCAGACCTATGTCCATGATAAAAATACAAAAAACCCACAAAAAGGCCTAAGAAAATCCTGCTAGGTTGGTCTAGTGTTTCCTGGGCCTTGAGGCCAGCTGATATAGATTTTGGGTTTCTGAATAGTCTGCATCAATCAGGCATCCTGTATTTTTCTCCCTTTTCCCCTCCTGTTGTTGTTTAACGCCTTGGTAAACATCCCTGTGATGGATTTAAGCCTCTGCTGATCCACGGTCTGAAATTCTTAAGTACCTGTCAAACTTAACTTTGCAGTGATTGAAGTTCCATTGTGCTGGATAAAGCTTGTTCTAAACGGCGATTTTCTTTCTTAATGAATCCTAGCAAGTGCTGAATGACTGCTTATAATAATGACTTGTCTCTTCATTCTAGGTTTGTAACCAAGTTACTGGAAGATCTCATTTTCTTTGTCGCCGATGTGCCTAATAACGGGCAGGAAGTTTTGGATGTGGTCGTTACCAAGCCAAACCGGGAACGACAAAAATTAATGAGGGAACAAAATATATTGGCTCAGGTATGTCCTACTGTATTAATAATTTGCTTGTATTTACAAACAGATGGTAGGAGTGATTTGAAAAACAAATATTTTTAGGTCATTTGGCTTATGCCATGTTGGGTTTGTGGCTGGTTGGGTTGGATACATGTGACACTACCTAGTCAAGGCTCGCCTCTTGGTCTGTGAATCAGGTAGAAGCACGAGTGGCCGTGTCTGATGGCTGTTAGTTTCATGTGATTCTGGTGACTTTTAAGACTTTTTTGACAGCAAATTAGTCATAAAATTTGAAACAACCTTGCAACGTTGTCCCAATCCTGCAAGTGTTCCCCATGTAGGAAACGTTCTAATGCCCTGACTTTGTATGAGGGCCAGCTTGCATGTAAATCCAATTTAATATTTTCACAGAATCATTCAGGTTGGAAAAGCCCCTTGGGATCATCATGTCCAACCATTAGCCCTACTCTACAAGTTCACCCCTAGACCACATCCCCCAGCACCACATCCAAGTGATGTTTAAACACATCCAGGGATGGGGACTCAACCCCTCCCTGGGCAGCCCATTCCAATATTTCACTACCCTTTCCGTGAAGAATTTTTTCCTAGCGTCCAGTCTAAACCTGCCTTGATTCAGCTTGAGGTCATTCCCTGTGGTTCTGTCCCTAATTACCTGAGAGAAGAGCCCAGCACCAGCCTCTCAACAATGTCCTTTCAGGTAGTCGTAGAGAGTGAGGAGGTCTCCCCTCAGCCTCCTCTTCCTCAAACTAAACAGACCCAGCTCCTTCAAACGATCCTCATATGATCTACTCTCCAGTCCCTTGCCCAGCTTTGTTGCCTCCTCTGCACCCGCTCCAGCACCTCGATACCTCTCTTGTGCTGAGGTGCCCAAAACTGGACACAGTATTTATTCAAGTAGCCTACCAAACTTAGGGAAAAAAACCCCAAAAAACAAAACTCAAAAGGATTAAATTGGACAGCAGACAGTATTGTCCTCCTTCTTCATCCTTAATTTGTCCAAAGTTAAGGCACTTAAGTAATAATGTTTAAAATAGGGGGTAGCAGTAAAGAGGAAGCTTTGTCAATCAAGTTAGTGGGAAATGTAAAGCTAAACGTATAAAGCTATAATGTCAGGAATTGTGGCCCCCAGTTGTATTTGGCCATATGTAGATAAGTGCAGTGACTGACTTCTGACTTTGGTTGATAAGGCCCTTGTACTGATCCTGTCAGAGGACATTTCCATTGACTGCTATAAGTTGAGCAAAAATCCTAGTGTTACTTTCATTCTCGGTGATTTTGTTTTTGAGCAGATATTTGGCATCCTCAAAGCTCCTTTTAAGGACAAAGGTGAAGGATCGATGCTGAGACTTGAAGACCTAGGTGACCAGAGATATGCCCCATACAAATACATGTTAAGGTTATGTTACAGAGTTCTCAGACATTCCCAACAGGACTATAGGAAGAACCAGGTCAGTGGTATTCAAGATAATTTCTAATTATATGTCTTATAATATATCTTATATACCTCCTGATATCTAATTATATATCCTGAGTTTGACATCTCTCTCTGCACATACAAGTGGGATTCTGTGGTGATGGTGAAAGGACTAGGTTTTGTGTAGGTTGGTATAAGAAGTCTCTGTCATATATTGCCTTATGCTGAGGAATCGTGCTTTTGTTTTGTGTAGGCATTTTTCCATTAATTAAATGATCAGCCATGAATATCATAGGTTCACCTTGTGCTTTCACAGGCTCAGACTGAGATTGGGGTTCACCGCTTCATTCATGAGCTCTCTGTTATTTAAATGACACTCTTGGACTCTGGATTATAAAGTGGGAAGTCTACAAAACTATTTCTGTTGCTCAAATATTTGTAAGGGGCTGGCAGTGAATCAGACCAGAGATTATTCTATCACGCAGCCTGATTTCCCACTGCTGGAGACTCCCTGTGTGGCAAAGGATATTTCAGAACATGCTGTCGAGTGCTTTGCACATTGCAGTGGGGGAAAACTGCACTATAGGACTAAAGGGACTAGTGATAAAAGATTTAACTGCTACGTGTGACTTCTTTGTTTTCTTTCTAATGCTTTATAGAAATGTTTCTGTCTTGGAGGGAGAGAAAAGGGGGAGCAAAGTCTCAGGAAAGAAAGCCTGTTAAACACTATAAAAACCTGTAGGTTTTTCCTTTATAAAAAAAGTGGTTGCCATTTCTTCAATTTTTGTATATAGTTTAGTGGATTCATTCCTGTTGCTTAGGAAAGAGTAAGAAGATTTTGTCATCCCTACAATAGAGCCTGTTTCTTGGGGTACAGAGTTTAGGGATTCTTTTGTTCAGGCCAGTTCAGAGAGGAAAGTTTTGAGGGTTATTTTGATTGCTGATGGAGCTGGATGCTTCTGGTTCTAAAAGAAAAACATTACTGCTTAGCAGGTCATCATGGAAATTTTCATTTTTTCAGGAATATATCGCTAAGAACTTCTGTGTCATGCAGTCCCAGATTGGTTATGATATTCTGGCAGAAGACACCATCACAGCTTTGTTGCACAACAACAGAAAACTGCTAGAGAAACACATCACAGCTAAAGAAATAGAGACATTTGTGAACTTACTCAGGAGAAATCGCGAGCCAAGGTTTGAAGTGGTCCATGTCATTTTCTTTTCTCTGTATTGATAGGCTTTTATATTTGCAGTAGCTGTGAATCTGCTTGCAAATTTGTTGTTTTGTTGTCTCTTTCTTCCAACTTAATTTTTTTTTTTGGCCTGGCAGACAAAATACCCACAGGTACAGTGTCATGCTAGAAAATATCAGAACTACCTGTAATTCTTGGGATTTGACCAGAGCTGCATTTCAGAACTAGAGCCTACTGAAAAAAGGGTTTATACTTCACAGGAAAATTTTGAAATTTTGGTTTTATTTCAGATTGGGACAAAGAGAAACAAACTGGAATTTTAATTTCTCATAACTCTGCAGCTCCTCTGTGAAACTGCCACTTGTGTTTATTCCCTTGATAATAATCTTGCTGCAAATTAGACAGATGTCAGTTTTTCTAAGCTTTTATTAATACGAGTTTTCATGCAGGTTCTGATTCTGGGTCAAACCTGAAAGGGACCTAGGGCAGTGAAGATCCCAGTGAACATGTGTCCCAGACCAGATCTTGTTCCAAATGAAAAATTCTGGCCTCGAACTTCACTCAGTTGGAAATTTTACTAGCTTAAGCTCAGACTATAGAGGAAATGTTTTTTTTTTAATTATTATTTTCTAATGGAAAATCTGTCTTTTCATTGGATTTTCGGTTACAAAATTACCAAAATAATAAAAATAGAAGAAATTAATGTACAAAATGTACATTAAAATGTACAAAATAATGTCCCCTGTAATTGGGAATACCATTTTTCTGTTAGCAATTAAGGTTTTGTTCAAGGTCCTGGTGCTTCACTGCTTCAGTTATTCTCTGTAAGTGTACACCCATTTTGCCTCACTGTAATCTCATTGCTTCTCCCATGCTGAACTGTGTTGGGTTTGCTCAGTACTAAGAGGAAGCTATGTAAGATCAGCTCTTTCTCAGTGCTGAAGGGTCCTGGTGTTTATTGACAATCCCAGGTCACTATTTCTTTTTGTGGCAGAGGGTTTCATAGTATTTGTTGCATAAATCCATTGTGCAGCTCTGGTGTATTCCTTTCTTTAAGGCTGAAGTCGAAGAACGATAAATGTTTGAAAAATACACCTTGCCAGTCTAGTGCAATCTCAACAGTAGAGGCTTCATCTTACAACACTGATTTTCATGGAGAGTCTTGCAGACTTTGGCAGCACTGCTCTTTGAGTAAGAATTGTGCAGTATGCTCTAAAACACATCAGCTACACAATTTAAAACCTCCCTGAGTTTTAGCTCCAACTAGATAACTCCCCCAGAATTCTATGCAATTATGTGCTGTTTACTTAATACTATCTTTGTGATGCTGTATTGCTGTGCACTGTTAATTACCTGTTGCCATAAAGCTTTGTTTCAGTGATGGGTAAAATTGTTCCTAAGTGTACCCTAAAAATGCTTTCTGTACTCATCGCTTGCAGTTCCCAGACTTCTGTGGGGAACGTGGTCTGTGCTAATGCAGAAATTATCTTCTCATTCCCTCTGGTAGGATGATCACCTACAGAGGTTCAAGGATCCTTGAACTGCTGATAGTAGGTGGTTATATTTTTTACCTGGATTTCTAAGGAACTGGAGCATATGATCTGTGTGTTGCCTCCTCATATCTGCTCCCCCAGCAGCGCTTGAACCTCTTGCCCAGTTTTAGCTACCTTCGCTAGAGAAGTGCTTGGCTCAGAGATACTCAGTTCCTATGAATGTCATGAAAAGAAGTAGCTGCATAGAGGGAAGAGGCCCTTTTTATATTCCAATGAGGCAAAGGCTGCAATATGAGCTACTGTTAACACGCATGGAGGAATCCATGAAAGAGGAACAAGAAGTGAATGCCTACTGAATGTCTCAGCTGCAAGGAAAGCCTCAGTCTGAACCTTGTTATACATCAGGAGACTTACATTTCAGAGACTAATTCATAGGAAAATGTTTTCTATGCAAAGCTTTGATATTTCTGCTTTATGTGGAATGACCTCTTTGAATACAGAGGTCCTGTCTTACTCTTCACTAACTGCTGGATGTGTTACTTCAAAGACTTTTAGAAGACATCTTTAAAAGGTGGAGGAGGCGTGAACTCCTCTAGTGCAAGGGAGTTTCTCAGAGGGCCCATGGCTATCTCCAGCACAAGTAACACCTCCATGCTACTTGGATTAGGGAGAAGCGTGTTCCCTGATGGGGAAGATGGATGAGAATGTGTACTCTTGCTTTTGGTTCCTGACAAGGATGGGGACCTTCAGAGATGCTCAACTGACAACCAAACTTAAGACAGCCTGAAGCTGCTCTTAAGTTCTGGCATAACTCTTTGGCCTTTGATTTTCTGAGAAGTGTCACATGTTTTTCTCCCTGACTGATTGTTCAGCACCATTCAGGATGGCTCTCAAAGCTGTTACTGATCTGTATCTATTGTGAGTTGCAATAGTATGAGTTGGCAAAGTTTATACATTGATAAATCTTGTGATACATACTCCTTTGAGCATATTAGTGATGGATGTTAGAGATTCCTACTGCATACTTTATGTGTAGTATTTTAAGTCTCATGTTCTGTTGCATGTGTGGTTTTTTCTGACTGCAGATTCTTGGATTATCTATCAGACCTGTGTGTATCGAACACCACAGCAATACCAGTAACTCAGGAACTCATCTGCAAGTTTATGCTCAGCCCAGGGAATGCTGACATTCTCATTCAGACCAAGTGAGCATCTATAATTGGAACATACCTTTTTGGTATCTGCTCTGTTGTTATATTTGTAGTAGTTTGCTAGTGGCTCCATCGTGAATGGTTTGTGTTTGCAGGCTGGTTTCAACACAAATGGACAATCTCTTGGAATGCCCAGTCATCTCGGATGACATTGATGAAGAGGAAGTTTGGCTTTACTGGATTGACAGTAACAAGGAGCCTCATGGCAAAGCCATCAGGCACCTGGCTCAGGAGGCAAAGGAGGGCACAAAAGCTGATTTAGAAGTTCTTACCTACTACAGGTAAAACTGTTTATTCAAATGGAAGAAAATGTAAAGTCTCTGAAGACAGTTGTGCTGTTCTTATCCAATTCATTTGCCAATACAAAAAAAGGAAACCAAGTCATGCCAGAACCTGGGGATTAAAAGTTTGTTTCAGGTTTTTCCTGTAGGAAGCATCACAATCTCTACCATCTGTTCCAGACAAATCTCAACTTTCCTTTGCTCATGACAGCTCTTTGTGTCTCTTTATCATTATGCCTCTTACCTTTATTTACTGAGCTTTATTTTAGTTAGTTCTGCCCTGGATGGAAGCAAGGCATGCTCTGAGTGTCCTGAGAATTAGAAGGGAAATGGGATCGTGGAACAGTGTCTTACACTGATTGAAAACAAATAGTCCAAATTCTTCAGCCTTCCATTGAACTTTCTTTGAGTTTCAGAGGGAGCCCAGTCTTCACGGGGACTGGAGCCTGATGTTAGCATTTGTAATGGCAAGTTGATCTCCTGCTTAGTAAAGACACTCTTGTTATTTTTCTTAGGATTTATATCAGAAAGGCTGACATCAGGCCTGTAAAGTGAGATTCTGTGGTATGTTGTTTCATTTCCAACTGATTTCTTGGAATACCATATGTTATTACCTTTATGGTTTTTTTGAAGGTATCAGCTGAACCTCTTTGCAAGGATGTGCCTGGACCGCCAGTATCTCGCCATCAACCAGATTTCTGCACAGCTGTCTGTAGACTTGATCCTACGCTGTATGTCTGATGAAAGCCTCCCTTATGACCTCCGGGCTTCTTTTTGTCGTCTGATGCTACACATGCATGTGGACAGAGATCCTCAGGAATCTGTGGTACCTGTCAGATATGCCAGATTGTGGACTGAAATTCCTACGAAGATCACAATTCATGAGTGAGTTGAAAGTGTTTCAAACTGAAGTACAAAAGCACTTTGTAGGGATTTGTCTCAGAACAAAACGGTTGTAGATGCTCCATGTCAACAAAAGGTGTATGTGAAAAGGTATTTTGTTGCAGAGCACAGAGCTATTAATTATTGTTACTCTTGGAAACTTCCATGGGTAGCTTTACATGGAAATATTTCATGTTCAATTTTCACTGTGATCATATAGGGAACAAGCTGGGGGAAGATGGAATGGCCTTCCCTCAGACCAGCTGAACTTGAAGTAATGCAATTTTGTTTGCAGTTACAGGTTTGCTAGGCTGGACCTCAGTTTTGTACTTCCAGCTCAACTGAAAGCTACAGTTGGAAATCCAGAATTTACAGTTAGGTACAGCTATTGCCCCGGAAACACAGAGACTTTGGCCTCCATCCAGCAAAGTACTTAAGCACGTGTTAAATTTAAGTGTGGGAGAAGGGCCCATTGACTTCAGTGGAAACCCTCTCTGGCTTAATTGATTTGATGGAGCAGCACCACTGGGCTAGGCCCAGACAGGGAGTATCTGGCTGGAGAGATAATGAGGAGTACAGCAGTGCAGCAGACAGCATTGCTTCTGTTAGTGAGATGATGGACTGTTTCAACATATGTGAGAAATCAGTCCTAGTTAGTAGTGCAATGGAGGAAGCTGACTGGCATGAGCTGCTCTCTGGATCTGCTGTCTTCCTTGCAGAAACAGCAAACTCTGGCTGATAGGCAGAGAGGGCAGCTGAGACTTGGTGACTTACTGAATTGCCACAACAAGATTTACGAGTGCTATCTGCCAGAACCACAGTGTTACTGTTGGAGGGAAGGTTTGTGCATCCTCTTTGGGTATCTAGGATATGAAGAATCAACTGACCTCCACCTCTTCTCCTTACAGAGAACATTTCATTGAACAGAGTCATTTCATAGCATCATGATTGTTTTGGTTTTTAATTTATTGACAGCTGATCCTGATATTAGAGGTGTTCAGTTTTCCTTCATTCTGTGCCTTGTGTTGTAGGTACGATTCTTTCACAGACTCCTCGAGGAATGAAATGAAGAGGAAGTTTGCTCTAACTATGGAATTTGTAGAAGAGTACTTGAAAGAAGTTGTAAATCAGCCCTTTCCTTTTGGAGACAAAGAGAAAAATAAACTTACATTTGAGGTACTTCTCAGCTATCTGCATCCTACTTACAGCATTCCTCCTCATTTCAGATAAGTTGACATTGCTTCCTTGAAAATAAAGGTAGCTGCAGAATAAATGTTGGTGTAAAATATCCTGAAGAAGCACTGTTTCCTAATTCCAGTGTTCCTGGTGATGACTGTTATTGCAGAAAATAGTATTACTATTACAAACAGCTGTATTTTTCCTTCCTTCTCTGAGGGTGGTTGCATTTCAGTGGCAAGAGGAGGGATATGTGTGTGGGTGAATGGCCATATGCCCTTTCTCTCCACATTAGTGAATTAGAATGCAGGGATTCTTCAATATAAATACTATTCGTTGTGTAAGATGTGACACTGAAGGAATACTCTGAATAACCTAATACCACGTTTTAAATATTGTTTCAAATTCCTGACAGAAGCTTTAGATAGGCTTAGATTTTTTTTTAGATGTAAATAGCATTGAATAAAGGGCAAATACAGCTCTTATAATTCTTCCTGTAACCTACCTCCTAAGCTTTGTTGCTCCTGCCTCTGATCTGAAATCACCTCCATTCTAAATTTACCACAATCATCTTACTCTTCTTCTGACTTCCATCTTCCCCACAGCTGCTGCCTGTTTAAACGATTTCCTTTCTTCTAATGTTACATACTTTCCCAGATGCAATTGTATCCTCTCAGACTTTCCTAAATCTCATATTGGTTTTGCTCTGTTTTAATTTGACCAATTGTTTTATCTAACCCTGAGAACCTTTTTATGTCACTGGCCTTAGTCCAAGGCCCATTTAAATCAGTGGAAAGACTTGTACTAATTTGAATGCACTCTAGATCTGAATCTCTGTGAAAGCTGCTGGGTGAAGTGCAACTGTATAGCACAGCCAAATACCACTAAGGTTACTGATACCTCCTTAATTTTTAATTTCTTTTTTTCTCATAGGTGGTCCATCTGGCTCGAAACCTCATATACTTTGGCTTTTATAGTTTTAGTGAACTTCTCAGACTGACCCGGACGCTGCTGGCCATTCTAGATATTGTTCAAGTTCCGATATCATCGTATTTTGAAAGGCTGAGCAAGTTTCAGGATGGAGGTGAGACATGTAGCAGATGGTTGTTCCAGTGTGTAATTCATTATTTAGGTTGGAAATCATTTATGGAACATCTCATTAGTCTTTCAAGGTTCTTTATTCACATATAAACCCACCTACAGGAATATATTATGGCATGTATTAAGATGGTCAGGTAAAAAGGACCCTTTCTGAACAGAGCTGCAGCCTTCAGACTTGTGGTTACTGTGTTGGTGTTGCTGCTCCTTTGCTGGTTTGGAACTGAACTTTCAAATGTGGATCTAAGCCTCAGCATCCCTTGTGCTGAGCAACCCACACAAGTGCAGACAGCGTTTGCCTGGGCATGGCAATTAACGATGGCTCCTCTGTGGCACAAGTGTTTATTAGTCAGCATTTCATGTAAAGGGAGACTAGGATGTTACAGGTCCCACAGCTGCAGAAGCACCAGGTGGAAGTCCAGCTGAAGCCATCCTCTGCATGTGTTTGTCAGTTTAGATACTATTTTCTTAACCCAGACCAGAGTGCATGCCTGACAACCCCAGGGCAGTACTGTGTCCCCCACTGCCTTTTCTGCCATGGCTTAGAACTAGTTGAAGAATGGGCATGCCAGGAAGGTGCTGAAACTTAGCAATGTAGTTTTCCCTCTGTGTGGAAGGAAGGTGTGACAGTTGTGTGGGCTTGAAAGTCCAGCAGACTGACTGATGGCAGATTCTTTTTTAGTATGTGTCTGGTGTAAGTGTTATTGCACTGCCAGCTGGCTCACAGCACCAAAAAGGATGAGCTGTCTTGCTTGAAACAACAATTACTTTGTATTTTGTCTGGGAGGCCTTTTCCCAGCCTTGAGCTTTCCTAATCATCATTTTGCTCAGTCACTCCTACAGATGCCCTGTGTGAGTGTGCCATCCTTCACAACTTTTTTCTTCTTTGAGGTTCACACGTTCCAGAGAAGTGTAGATTGTCATTGTCATCTCCAAGCCAAGAAGTCTTGTGTTTGGTTCTCTTGATCTTTCCTCCATCACTGCCAGTACACTTGACTGAAAGCCCCTGAATGTCTTTCCTGCAGTGCTGTGCACACTAAGGCATGCAACAGCTGGCTGCAGTCCCTCTACAGCTCTAGAGAAAGACTGTATGTTCAGACACTTGGAATTATGCTCTCCTTTTTTGTCCCTGAAATACTGCATTGCAGACTCTCTTCTTAAATGGCTCTGGACCTAGTTTGACTCCAGATACAGTTAGGGCATATTGGCAAGGTGGAAGATGCAGATGTGTTCTTCCATTTAGTTCTTTTTCTGCTCAAGTCTTTAAGCCTGATTATATTGCTTCATTCAGTATTTTTACTCACTTTCATTACCCAAAAACTGTGTTTCATCCTTAATTCCTTTTTATTTCAGTAGAAAGCTTTTCTTTCAGCCTGTATAGGAGAGGAAAGAACCACCCATTAAGTGCAAACAGACCTGCTCTCTGTTATACTAATTTCCAGAGCAATTCCATGCAAAGCAACAAACTTACTCTGAAATAAATGTGTGAAGGAATGCAGAAAATATCACCACCGTGCAAACAGGACCTCAGTAGCCTTCTTAGTAACAACCATTGACTGGAGCTGTGTTGGAAACTTCTGTCACACATCGGTTTTTGTCTCATGGTCTTCAAGCAAAAAGGCATGGAACAAAAGTGGGAATTTTTGTATGTATTTGATTAACTTCAGCCTTTATATTTTTTTCTTGGCTGTCATTGTCTGCATGTATATTTATCTTTTAAACACTGCTCCAGTTCAGAGCAGGGTGTGATAATTCACTGATGTTCTTTTGGAAATGATTGCTGGGTTGGTATTTTATTTTATTTTATTTTCTGCTAACTATATGGCTAGAAAGCCCATTGCTTTAGAGAGGATTTTTTTATTATCTCAGGCTGTTGTCAGGCATGTCTGCCATCATCAGGGAGACCAGAGGAAGAGATACTGGCTGTGCTATCTAGCCTTCAAATTAAGCATTGAAATTTTGCTACGGAGAGACGGGTGTTCTTATGTTGAAATAGGTGTAAGACTTGCTGGAGAGGCCTTCTACAGCCTTTGACAAAAGAAAAGGTTGCCCATCTTTGGAGGGTGATGTCTTGTCTTCAGCCTTCCTCTTCTTTTCTGATTGACAGGTCATAAAAGACATTATCGGTGCTTTCACTTTGCAGTTGAGACAGAATAGTCCTGAATGTTTAACTGCTATGCCCAAGGATCTTCCCATTCCTCCTCCTTTCTCTGGAGTTGCACACTTGCCTACACGTGGGCAGCATTAGGCTATGAAGATGCCTATGTCACCAAGGATGCACAGCTTAGAAGCAATTTAAGCAGTTTTGTAACTTCTATTCACTGTTTTTGAGCACCCAGCTCAGAACACGTATTTTGTGTCTGTAAAACATATTACTCGAGCAAAATAGGAGAGTACTTTTCATTGAGTAAACCCATATAAGATCTAATCAGCAATAACTTTAGTTGCAGGTTAAGATTAGAGAAGTTGCTCAAGAAGAAAGCGTCGGGTAGTGTAGTTGCTAGTGCTCTGGAGACAGCTGCTGTGGCTGAGATGTCTGCCTTTGGTAACTTCTGCCTGTCCTTGGTTCATGTGGAAGGCTGCTGGTGAGGAATGAATCGGATCATGGGGGCAGGGGTTTGGCTGGCAGAAGTCGCTCTAGCTCCTGGGGCTGTGAGAGTTTGAGCCAGCTGGTATTTGGCTCCATTCTTTTTCTCCTTTCCCTCCTGTTTGGTCGTGTTTGTGGGTTTTTTGTTTTGTTTTGATTTGTTTGGTTTTGGTTTTGTTGGTGTTTCAGTTTTGATTTGTTTTTCTTTGTGTTTTTATTTTTGGGTTTGGGTTTTTTTGTGTTGTTTGGTGGTGGTGGTTGTTGTTTTTGCTGTTGGCTTTTGTTTTGTTTAAAAAAAGCTTTTGTCAGGTAGCTGCCTTGTCAGGTGTCCCTCGGCCGTGCGACGTGTCCACACTGAGCTAGAAAGAGCTGAGCTCAGTGGATTTGCTGACTTGACTTGTAGTGTAGCTGGTGGCTGCTTCTGTGTCCAGTCTTTTCAAGCTTTGTGAACTTGTACTTGAGCCCACAGTAAGGTACAGAGAGTGCTTTTGTTTTCTCTCTAGGGGGGTAGTGGTGGTGGGATGGAACTTCCATGCCTCTGCAAGCGTTGGGCTGTAGATGATGCTGAGGATAAGTGAGTCTTGATTTGAGTATGGACTTGAGTCTGTGTTTGTCAGGGAGACCTTGCTGTGTTGGGGTTGCTGGAACAAACCTGTGTATGTTCAGCTCTGGAGCCCTCACCACAGGAAGGGGATGGACCTGATGGAGCGTGTCCAGAGGAGGGCCATGAACGTGATCAGAGGGCTGGAGCACCTCTCCTGTGAGGAAAGGCTGAGGGACTGGGTCTGTTCAGCCTGGAGGAAAGAAGGCTCCAGGAAGACCTTATAGCTGCCTTCCAGTATCTGAAGGGGGCCTTCACGAAAGCTGGAGAGGGACTGTTTACAAGGCCCTATCGTGACAGGAGGAGGAGCAATGTTTTTAAAGTAGAGAAGGGTAGATTTAGAACAGATGTTAGGAAGAAGTTCTTTACTATGAGGGTAGTTGAACACTGGAACAAATTGCCCAGAGAGGTGGTGGAGGCCTGGAGACATTCAAGGTCAGGCTTGATGAGGCTCTGAGCAACCTAATCTAGTTGAGGATGTCCCTACTTACTGCAGGGGTTGAACTAGATGACCTTTAGAGGTCACTTCCAACCCAAGTCATTCTGTGATTCTATGAGCTGCTCATGTGTCTTAATGGTATTCTTGTACTACTTCATCTTCTGGAGGAAGGGGAAAGACTAGGGATGTGCTTTGCACTTCTACCCAAGCAAGTTTGACCACCAAAATACTGATGTCACCTAGGTCCTGTGGAGTCTGGAACCACCTTGTCCAGGAACCACAAGGGATCCTGAGGAATGAACAGACCAACAAAGAAATTGGTCTTGGGAATTTCATCTAGATCCCCCTTCACTCTTGACAGTAAGGACTGTTAACCAGGCAAGGCTGTAGATATACATTGTTTTTCAATTTTATAGTACTTCTAAGGTTGAATATCAAAGGTTCCCCCTTTACACGGATATTTTCTCTCTGTTATAAAGCTGCGTTGTTGAGAATGTGTTAGTTGTTTTATCAGTTACCTGACTTGCCTTTCTGTTGTCCCTTTTAACTTAAAATCCTTTGCTAATAAGCAATTAAGTAAAAAGAATTGCAATAGAAAGTAATTCAGCCTGGTTTTTTGTGGTGTTTGAAAATGTGTTGGCATTTTCTAAAATCAGGATGGGCCATTGATTTTTATTTTTGTTTTTTATTTCTCAAAAAGTGTCTTATTGGCAACTTCTATAAGAGACAGACAGATGGGTTGTTTCCTGCACTCCTTCCAGATTGTCGGAGTCCTCCCTCCAGTCAGTTATGGGTGAAGGTGACTTCTTCCTGTCTTTAGAGGAGGTCATTCTGCTCTCCCATATCTCTTTAGACTGTCATAAGGGTCTCGCTGCACAGCATCCTCTCTGGCAGGTCCAATACTTGCAACATTGATATCATACCTTTGAACACAGTATTGCAGGGAGGTGTCCCTCCAACACATTATTGCTCCAGGGATGAGCAGGTCTATGCAGCTTCTTTCTTCAGGAAATTTAGCTTCCCTGAGTTGCAAAATTCATTACACTGATGTTCTTAAAAAGAAAAAAAACCAAGGGTATGATTATATCTGTTGTGATTTTGTGTATATGCTGTGGATGTGTGGAAGTAAATTATTAGTTTTGGAGATTATAAGCACTGCGGGATGGTTTTTTTGTTTGCCTTTTGTTTTAGTCCATCCAGTCAGTGACCACAAATGTCATTTGTGGCATTAGCTTTAATTCAGTAAGAACATGTATTTCGTATTTGGAGATTAAAGCTTTGAAGTGTAGCTCTGAAAGCCAGTCTTGACAAACACTGAAAGCCAGCCACGATGCCTCATGGGACTGGTGGTTTAATGAATGGGTAAACGAATATGTTCACATTTTATCAAGCACTAGGGGCCTGATCCTGTAACTGTAATGTAGGAAAGTGCTACTGAATACCAGCTTGGGCTCTGTGTATTTTAATTTTCATCACTACTTTACTGTAAATTTACATAGATTAATACTAAGCAGCTATTTAACAGCAATATTTTCTCAGTAATTGTGCCTATTCAGAAATGCAGTTGATTTGAAGGTTCTGGGACAAGTGACTTGAGAAGAGGTTTGACCCAATGGCAAAATTATGTAATTCTTTTAAAAAGCTGTGTGGCAGCTCTGTAGAATTTTTTGGTGGGATCTATTTATTTTACATGATATGGCTTGCATTTTAGTTTTACTAAAAAGCATTGTTTCCTACAGATCAACTCGGTGTTGATCTATGGACAGATAGGGTATATTGCCTTTCCATTATTGATTAGTTTCGGGTCAGTAGCAACAAAAGCTTCTATTCCTTAATGTGAAGTTTTAGGCAGCTGGTGAGCTTGTCTCTTTACTGCTTTGGCCAGTGCTTCGAATCATGAAAACTGTAGTCAGGATTTTGGGAATGGGTAGCAAGATATTAATGACAGGTAGAAGACTGAGGTGGGTCTTGGCTGTGGGAAGCCTGCCTGGAGTTGTGCACCTCAAAACGGAAACAACAAATTTACAAAGAGCAATCTGGAGCCTTCTTCCCGGTTTAATATTTATTTCTTAAATAGACCCACTTATTTCAGCATAACTACTTGCTAAGTAAAGAAGTATATATGACAAGTGTTGAACTGTTGAAGCAAATCTGCAAAATGGGATGTATTTTTAGGTTTAGTGGAAGTTGCGTGAAGACTTAATTAACCTTTTACCTCAAGATGTCCTTTTTCATCCTTTGATTAAATCTTGAGTCACCTTGATGGCTGAGGTAGTCCTTGATGTTGTGTGTCATGTTCTCTGTCTTGGTTCTGCAATGATTCTGGAAAGATCCTTATGTTATTGTAAACATTACGCCTTACTTGCTTTAAAAAGCTTGATTTTAATGCCACTGTCAGTTACTTTAACCAGAATTAAATTAGTGTGCATGTAGTTTTCAGGTGTGACCTTATTTGATGAAGGCAAATTGGGGAAAGTTGACTAGAAATGTTTGTGGGATAGGATCCTGGAAAAAGAAAAGATGTATATTTTTGGAAATGTTCCTTACCTAAATTTCATCCTAAAAAGGAATTGACTTGAAAATGTTGCAGCCAATTTTTTTTTCCCCCTAATCAGAGTGTCTCAACTTAGAATAAATTTTTTGAGGTTATTTGAAGCTTGATTCTGTTTCTTTTTTATTTTTTTTTCACCCTTCTATATTCTAAAAAATATGGGCTTTACAAAATAGAATACCTGTATCCTAAAGAGGTATTTTTTTCTTAAGGAGAAAATCAGGACTTCATTTAGTAGTGCTGTCATTCTGGCACCTTTCAAGAACGTGATAATCTCTTGCAGTATTAATTAAAAGGTAAAGTCATTGCTTTCCTATTAATTGCACCCTGTTGTATCATTCCAGAGTCAGGAGCCAGTCTGCCTTGTCCAATGCTGGTTATTTATTTTCTGTGCATTAAAATGCACATCTTTCTCTAGATGTGATTTGATCTTTCAGATAGCTGATTGCAGTCAAACCATGCGGCTACAGCATATGTCAGGTCTGAAGGATGAAGTGACACAGTAGTACTAGCAGGAAAGCTCCATGTTTGCCATGCAGCTCAGTGCTATTTATCTAATGGTATTTGGGAAGGAGAATAATGACATGCAAGGAAATACATCCTTGAATTTGAGCTGCGTATGTCTTGGGATGCAATTCACAGAGTTGGGCATCAAACTGAAGAAGCCTTTGCCTGGTAGAAACCTGGGTTATCTGCAGAGCGCATCTTTCCCTCGGGAGCTCTGTGTGAATGGCTACAAGTTTCCCGAACCAGTGTCCACTGACATCAGTTAGTCTTTCAGTTCCCTTTGCTTCCTCAAAGGAAGGTGAAGCCTTTTTGTAAAACAGGGTTTAAAGACTACCTCTAATAAGCTCCATTTGCTTCTGCCCCTGTGATTCTTACATGAAATGGATTGCTCGTGACTGGCTCAACAGATGCCTCCTTTTACCTATGCAAACTGGTAGCCAGATATTCCAGTTCCTTCAGGTTATGTCTGGGTCTTGGCAGCATACCCCTTCTGTAGACCAGAGGGACTAAAGTTCTATCCATAGGTGTCCTGAGATGAGGAAATATTTATTTGAAATGTATCATGAAAAGGCATGCTGCAAGGTTTGCTGGCTTTGTTGTGATGTATCCCAAAGGATTCGACCCGGCAGGAGTCAGAATGGGGAAGCTCACTCTCTTCTGAGGACTTCAGCACTGGTGGACTACCACCTCTCTGTGAAGAAATGCTCATATATCAATGTGTCAGGTCAGTCTTCCATCCCTTTGATAACATCCTGGTAGGCTGTTTAGTCCCTCAACTTCAACTGAGCAAGATGGGTAGAGTTTTCTTCCAGCCTTCTTGGCTGCAAGTAGAGATGCATACCTGCTTAGAATCACCAGCAACACCACTACTAGGATAGGGTTGAAAGCAAGGTTGGACCTGCTATTTCTCTTGTGCCTGCGGGTCCTCTGTGATCAAGGGAGGACTAGATTTCTTCCAGGACTCTTAGAAATTACTGTATTGTTTCTCAGCCTAACACCCATGTCTGTTAGCTGCTCTTTTGTCTGGTTAACAATTTGAAATATATTCTTGAGGCATACTTTGATTAGCAGAGCTAATGAGGCAGTAGCTGCCAGGCAGACTGAAGCAATAATTTATGCCAACAGTTTACGGGGGGGGGGGGGAAGGGATGAAAAAAGATTTAACCCTTATGAAAGATAGCTCTGTTAGTCATATATGTCTACAGTGAAGCAACTGCTGTTCAGTGCAGAATATTGTCAGACCAAAGGGGAGGTCAGTCTAAGAGTTTAATTCTCTGGCATGGACCATTTCTCTTTCCTCCTTATTCTTTCCCTCATCATCAGTGTGCATTAATGTGATTCCAGAGGCCATTGCTCTTCTAGGAATCGATATCCATTTCATAGGTGTAACTGGGTTAGAAGGCTTGATTCCCATGGTGGTTTTTACCTTCAAGGCCAACGTGCTGATGTATGTCTCTTTCCCTTCATCTAATGTCCATAGCACAAAAGCTGTATTTTTCACACTGCTTTGCAGTTCTGGGGATAGGCAACATCAACAGAACCTGCAGAATGCCAGGAGCAAGAAGTTTGTTGGAGTTTCACCATGGCTAGGCAACAGTGAGTTTGTATGTAAAAAGGGAAGGCTTGTTGATGTACCATAGGAAAGTGGAGGCTGGAGTGGCAAGACTCACTCAGGAGGTGGGTAGCGAATTGCATATTGTGGTTGGGTTTTTTTGTTTGTTTTGCCTCATTAGTTCTAGGGGCTCTATACAATGTAGAAGTGACCTCACTTTGTGCCCTTAATGTCATGTGTTAGGTTTTCTGTGAGGCTTACCCGAGGTCAGCTAGTTATTGAGCGGTGAAAAATGGTTTAATGAAGAAATAAAATGTGGTTCCTGTCCTGTTTATGGCAGGTTCTGCAGTCTTTATGAGAAAATTCTGTAGAAAACCTGTAAAAATTAATACCTCTTTCACAAACAGAGCTGTAAGGCTTAATGCTTCTGGCAAATAATATATAGCTCTAAGGCGTTTGAAATAAAATGTGTTCCTTTAGGTACCTGAAATGTTGTTATTATATGTCTTAAAAATGGCTATAACTTCTCAGAAAAATTAAATTGCATGGAGCAGTGTAGCTAAATCAAGAAGGGCAAACAAACGTAGAGCTAAAGCTGCCACTGGGTTTTTAATCTAGCCCTTGGTAACTAGACAGTGCTGCACACACGGTTCCCTGCCAGAGGATCCCCAAGGATTGGCAGTGACGCATCTGAAGATGGCACTGGCAGTTTAAGAAGCTTGTGGTGGAGCTGTAGTACAAGTCTCCCTGAAACCCACAAAGTCGAGGCCGTTGGAAGTCAAGGCTCCTGTTTCAGCAGCCATTGGGACAGTGACTTGCTGTTAACAAGCACTTGTCTCAAAACCTGTTTGAACACACTTACATGGAGGCATTTCAGCTTTGCTAAAAAGTGGCTTTGAGGATGGTAAAAGTTTTAGACTTTGAGCAACATGCCAGCTATCTCTTAATATAGAGGTGAGCTTGGAAACCAGGCTGCCCAAGGAGGTTGTGGAGTCTCCTTCTCTGGAGACATTCAAAACCCACCTGGACACGTTCCTATGTGACCTAATCCAGTTGATCCTGCTCTGGCAGGGGGATTGGATTAGATCTTTCCAGGTCCCTTCCAACCCCTAGCATTCTGTGGTCCTGTGAATCAGCCTAGAGCTTCCCCAGTGCACTGGTGTGCTGTGGCGAAAGAAGTTGGCAAGGCAGGGAGGGACTAGGTATGTTGGTAGCACGTGCTCTCTGGCTTGTGCCCTGGTACGTTAGAAGGGCAGTATTTTCTAGGAGATGTTTGGAATAAGTTGAAGTGTAAAGTGTCCTAGTCAAAAACATGCTCAGGTTTGGTGACGTCAGAGTTGTCTCTATAACTTAACTACAGAAACAATGCAAGAAATGCCACATTTTTGCCAGACCTTTGATGTGTGTGTGTGTGTGTCTGTATCCCCAGCCCCTACTTATTTATATAAGCATGACTGAAGAATATATTGGGCGTTTATGGACAAGTTAAGGGGAGTTGTTGGGGCAGTGGAAGCATGTACATTTCTCTTTTCTCATCATTAACTACCAGATTTCTTGAAGAACCCATCTTATGTCAGCTCCTATTTAGGTACTTGGTTTCCAGAAGCATTGAGCATCCAGCTTCTCCAGTCCCTAATAAAAGCTTCTGAGTGTTAAAATCCTTTCGAATACATAGGCTCTTGTTACTTTTCTGAGTGGGGAGATGAGCATGTGGAAGACTGCTCAAGCCTAAAAATGACCGAGCAGTTTTGAAAATGGAGTCCTAGGAATCCATCTTTCCTTTATCTGTGTTGAGGAAGAGTGAACAATATTATTAGGAACAACAGACTGTCCCTCTGTGGCAACTAGGGACCGGATCAGGTGTGTATAGTTCCATTTGAAATAACCAAGGCTGTCAATCAGTTCCTTAATGACTCTGTGATACTACCTGTACCTGTGGAGGAGTAAGGGCATGTGCCAGCTTGGGGCTGTCCATTGTGTGTTCACCTTCAGCTGCCACACGGTTCTCTGCACTGTTTGTGAAATACCTAAAATGCTCCGGGTACTGTTGAGCAAACTGAGGATGCTGTGTAGCAGTTGGTTAGGAACAACCTGGAGCAAAGGCATGAGTTGCCAGCTGCCCTTGACAGTTGTTTCTCTTTCTGATACAGTATTTTGTCACTTACCATTCCTGCTGTATTACATAGCAGATTGTTGTTTACTTTTATATTCTGCTTTTCGGATTTTTGCAGCCATAAATGACTTACCAAGAAATATGTTTATGTAGAAAATGAAGTGTCAAATTATCTACTGTTTCGATTACTTGGGTGGTGGTTTATTTTTTCCCCATAATTGACTCCTCTGAAAAGTCTTTCTTCTCAGAGAGGCCGCTGTGTTGTCAATCGTGCCAAATTGTATGAGATTATGTGCTACAGCTTTGTGACAGAAACTGATATTCATTAGGAAGGTGTGATCACTGTAATAAAGAGTAATGAAAAGGAGATGCGCAGTTGTCTTTTCAAAACATGACAAGCATTCTCTTCTTTCCCCTTCTCTCAGTGCCTGTCAATCTGCAGCTCCTTTAAATTACAACTTGTGCATACAGTGATTTCACTCTTCCCTTGGCTAACCTTGTGAGACCATATATTCCACACGAGGCATTTCTAATGGGATCCACTGCTTACAGAAGGTTTCTGGCAGCTGACTTGTCTTGGCAGAGGAGGAGCAGAGAGCAGGAACTGGGGAGAGGAAGGGAAAATTGGAAAAATGGAAGAAGATTCATGGAGATTGCCTTGCGTTCTTTTCCTCTATTGGTCAGTCACAGCTCTCAGCACTTTTGTAGTGCTTTGCTGGTGAGAGAAGTGGTTGGATGCATGCACTTTCACCTTACCACATTGCAATGAATGTTCTTTCCCTGCCACACTTCTCAGTCTTATATAAATGTTAATACCTTGACCTCCAAGAAGACAATAAATGATGCAGGTCAGCAGGTTAAGGGTGACAGTACATATGAAGGCACAGCTCAGACTTCACTTATCTCTAGCAAAGTGCACAAAAAAGTAATCAGGGTTCATGTCTCCTTGCTATCACTCCTGATTTAGCTCAGTTAACTAGCTGAGGCAGTAAGTTCATTTTTCCTTGGGCATTGGTATTCCAAAAGCACTTTGGAGCTGTAACTAAGATCAGAGCTCTGTTATTTTAGTCACTGTGTGCATATATACTAAGAACTTAAATCTCTTTTATTGAGCCAGTGTATTTTGTCTTGCATTGTTGCCGGCTTAGCTGACATGAAGTCACTTCTTAAACCACAGTAACCTTTCTGCATGCCCTGCCTCAGAGACTCGTACCCTTTCCTGCTGAGATAAAGATAGGAGAACACAAAGCATAGCAAGAAGAAACAGCTCACTAGTGAGACTGCTGGCCCCTGATGTTTGTGAGTGACAGATTTGAATCCATGCTTAACATGGTCTAGACTTCCGAGGCTGGACACTGAGCACCATGAGTGATGATTACTGGGGAATCTTCTGCAAGAGAAGTTACTCCCTTCTCTTTATGTACGTGAATGATGCTCATGGCTTCTTTCAAGGAACTGAGCAATTCCTCCCAGTGTTGAGATGCAGTCAGCTGCTTCATTGCCATGCATGAATGCGCTGGTTGACTGCTGTCTACTCCTGAGAGATGGTATGCATTTCATCAGCACCCTACAAAACATAGTTGTTAAAATAACTTTCCTGAAAATAATTCTGATTTGCTCCAGTTGCTGTATTATTTTCACACTGGGAGCATTCTCCCCAAGCCTGCTCTGAGTTAACTGAGAATAAGTCAGCATCAGGCAGTTAGTCAAAAAGTTTTCCAAGATGGGTTTACCCATGACACCTTGTCTAACTGCTGTTATTGACAGACATAATGCAGGATTGAGTCACTGGCAGTTTCATCTGTAAATATTAAATTGGATTAAGTAGACTTTTCTCTTCCTAAAATCCTTTCCTATGCATTCATGAAATAGAATTTGAAATGGCAGTGATAGTAAGTACCACCTTAATCCCCCTCTGCTTTCCTGCCTCTAGCTCTTTAGATCAGTCGCATGAAGGTCAATAGGAAAGGAATATTGTGAACGGAGGACTTATCCTTATTAGAGCTGTTGGGAAGCAGCTTCATAGCTACCACTCACTTGATAAACTCTTTATCATTAGCTGAGTGCCTTCCAGTCTGTGCTATATCAGGCCTTTCACTGTCCTTTTTAGAGATGGAGAAAGTAGTCTCCTCACTTACAGAGGTGATCCCAACATGCAGAGAGAGTGACTAATTCCTTGGTCACGGATGGAGTTGAAACCCCTCCCCTGTGGTGCCTGTGCCAGCACCCCAGTGACAGCTGTTAAATAAGCAAGATGTATGCTCTAGACAAAATCCCAGTTTGCTTTTTCCAAGAACATGATGTTCTAATCACCAGGACATTGTCTGACGCCTTGTTCAAAAGACACTAACTTTTTTTTTTAACTTTACACTGAGTGGACTTCAGGAACGGGGAGGAACTTTTCAAAAGAAAGTGGAATTCTTCTGTGTCATTTGGGCAAACTGCAGTTGTATCTGAATTCCAAGAAGAGTATCTTCTGGACTCGTCTTAGACATAAGTAGTTTAATTATCAGCTGGTAACCCCTTTGACTGAAGTTGTTTGTAAAGAATTTGTGAGGTTTCCAAGTTGCTGCGCCTCTAGAGTCACCTCTGTACAACTGAGTGAAAGGGATTTTGAAAATGTGTGAGAGAGAGGATGATGACTTCTCAACTGAGATATACAGCAGAGGTATTACAGATTGTGCAGCTGCTTTGTGGCCTATAGGTCATCTTGGGGGCTTATCGGTCAGCATTAAGGACAGGATTATATGAATGAGGCCATTTATTTAATGGGTTGAAAGTAAAGATGCCACAAAAAGCTGGTTTAACTGAAGCTACTTCAAGGGTGAAGGTACTCAGTAATCTAGCTTTACATGGCTGTGCTGAATGATGGTCAATGGAAATGCACACTTGGGGAAAGGAAGAGAAGGGGAGAAAGATCCACCCTGTGTTATTCTCTGGATGTTTGATTTGAAAGGAAAATGCACCATTTTCATTTTGCAGCAAGAAGGGTCTTTGGAATAATTTTATTTGCTGTGTGCTGGTGTAAGCAGTTAGGAGAGCTTTCTGTGCCTGCCTAATATGAGGATTTAGCCCTTAGTTTGACTTCTAGCCTTTTTTCCCTAATATCATGCAAAGTCAGAAACACATTATTTTCCCCTCCTCTGTAGGGACTTGAAGTATTATTTTCAAAAGACCAATTCAGGGCGATTGCACACCAGACTGGATGCCGAATGGGACCTCAAACGTGACACTAATCTGCCTCATTCACTTTGAAAAAGCAAAGTCTTTGTGTGTTTTCCTTTTAAAGTCAGGACTGAAGGCATCCTCTGTCTTTGTATGCACTACTTGAGCTCAATGGATTGAAGAAAGAAGGGCAGAAGAGGAGGATATTACTAACAAAATAAAATACAGCTTTGACTTTTTACAGCAGATTATCTGGGAAGAGGGTCTCTTCAGTGGGAGTAAAACTTGTTAGTTGCACAGTTTTTAAAGTGTACTAAAAAACATACAAGAACTATTCAATCTTCCCTCTGCAAAGCTCCATTTCCTCCATTCTTTTGTTTGCCTTTGGTGTAGTCTAGGTCTTGGCACTCTATGCAAGAAAGATGCTATCGTTCCTCATTCCTTTTCTTTCCTCTGTTCAATAAGATCTGTGCTTTGCAAGAAAGGAGACTAATTCGTGTATGTGGGTGGCATGATACTCTTCTTCTTTCTTCTCCCCACCTTTGGAAGAAGATAGTCATCCATTCACTAAGATGCCTTTCATATCAAAATTCTCTATATAGAAAAACCAGTATAATTTATAGGAACCAGGTGGTATTTCTTGGTAGGTTTTGCTGAACTGATCAGTGGTAGATACCATTGCAACTAGACTGGATAAAGTTTTTTGTCACAAGTGTAAAATAATTTTTTCCCCTGGGTATAACTTTTGAAGGGCACTGTGATTACAGGTCCTAGTGTGACCTTCAGGGCCTGACACTCTTCTGGGACTTTTTTGAAGGGGGGTGGTTGGCTAGTTGTGTCAGGTGACTGGTTTGTAGCCTGGACCACATACAGAGATTGATCAGACTTGCACAGCCTCAAATCTTTACTCTCTCGTAGTGTGACATATAAAATACCTGGATAGTCTTCTCCAAGCTTCTGCTGTGCCAAATGCAGCCTTACTGTCAAGCACATACATTGTGTCCATATTATATCCAGTTGTCGTGAGGAACACCTCAGTAGAAGTAGGCATGGAGAATGAACTCCTTCCATGTGTCTACAAAGCAAGGTTATAAACTGCAGCAATAGATGATACAAATGAAATAACCAATAAAAGTTTTCTAACAATAAACATAGTCTGGAATTACTTGCCTAGGGATGCTGTACAAAGTGGAATATGCAGTGCTTAAACAGTCTTAAAAACATGTTAAACAAACCTCAGAATTTGTCTTTGATGTAGATAATATGCTTAAAAAGGAATGGATTAGGTGAACTAGTACGATTTGGGTTTGGTTGTTTGTTGGTGTTTTGTGTTTTTTGGCTTTTTTTTTTTTACTGCTTTTTATGAATTCCTGAACATGTTAACAGAGCTGTGAAAATCTTTTACATCTGTTGACCTGTAAGTGGTGACCTCTTGGAAGATCAGTGTAGAAAATTTGTCCCTAAACCACTGGCTAATTTGAATGAATTCCTTCTCTTGTTTTGATCAGGAATTGAGGGCTTGTCTTTCAATATGCCTGTTAAGCCTGTAAAGGGGTTTGATGACAAGGGTTCGTGTGTGATATGTGGCTTTGCAAGCAAGCTTTACTCACGGCACATATATATATGGTTTTGTTTTATGCATAGGAAACAATGTTATGAGGACCATCCATGGTGTAGGAGAGATGATGACCCAAATGGTGCTGAGCAGAGGATCTATATTTCCCCTCAGTGCCCCTGATGTACAGCCAAGCATTCACCCGAGCAAGCAAGCCAGCACCTCAGACAGTGAAGATGTGATCGTAATGGACACCAAATTGAAAATCATTGAGATTTTGCAGGTAATAATGATTGGTGCAATATTACATAGTCATTTCACAGCTTTTATTCACAGCAGCAAGTTCAGTTACCTGCATTCTTACTATTCACTGGACTGTTCATTGTAAAAATAACATTTTGATACGAGGGAGAAAACTCCTGTGTTAACAGTTACGCAGTTGTGGTCCTCACTCTGTTACGCCTGCTTGACTTTTGAAGGAAATTGATGCTGTAGAATCTTTGTCACTGTAACTGTGAAAAGTCAACTTGTCCTTTAATCTGACTTACTAATGCTTTCTGAAGACAGTGTGTCTGTTTCCAGTCTTGTTAACATGAGTTTTACACTGGGGTAGCTTGACTTCAGTGTTTGAGTCTTTTGTTACAGCAGTTTGATGAAGGGCATAATTGGACCTAGACCCACTGAAGTCACACACTTTGTGCCCTGAAGGAATGTTTTAGTGTTTTCTATAAATTCTGTGAATCTTTTGGTAGCATTGTCACTTTTGAAGGATTCTATTTCTTCTGGCTGTTTATAAATGATTTAGATGACTGTAATTACTTGTCACCTGAAAGACTGTCAGTTGTTGGGGTATTCTCAATACTGCATACTTTGGTTCCAGAGTTCTTTTAGTTTAAGGTTATGGTGAGGGACGGTGTGTTACAAAGTTCTATCACCTAAATAATGCCATTCCTGTGTATTGCTTCTTGCTTTTTCATTTGGGTTTTGACTGAGTTTCTCTGCATACTGTCTTGCTGTACTGGCTGATGCTTAGGAGGATGGTTCCACGACACCAGCCTTGTCCTGTGTATTCCCTGGCTGCTCACAGGCAAGAGAATCACATTTCATCTTAACCTTTCCTTTTTCACAGCACGTCCACTGCAAGAAATGCTGGAAAGCATTTAATCTTAATCTGTTACTTAATATGTGGTTTGTTAGTTGTGGTTTTAGTCACATGTTCAAATTATTGCAGATTAGCAAGTTGCCTTATGTTGGATGAATCATAGTAAACGTGCATATATATGATCTTATTTAATAAGAAATACAAAATAATTCAGTTTTGTTTAATATGCAGTGAAGGAGGATTAATTTAAATCACATTATCTTTCATTACTGTGCTATTACCCTAAAAGGCAAGTAAGAGCATTTTAGATTTATTGTATTATTATGCATAGCTAGTACAATGGTGATTAGAATTATTCTATTCTAAGAAATAGTTCAGTTTGTAATAATTTGATTCTCAATAGATCTTATTCCTTTAAGCAAAGGCATTTTTACTTAAGAGTTTCCATTCTGCCATCAGGCAGAATTAAACAGATGGCCTGATAGACTTAGTTGACTGTGTGTGGACTTGGGAAATTTTTATATTTAAAAATCTTGCTTGTACAACTTGATCGTGGAACCAAAATAAACTTGCCTTTTTAAATTTTTCGTTTGAAGATTTTAAAGAAAAGTTATTATTTCTTAAACTGGTATTTTATGTGCTCTTAGATTGTAAAGTCCTAGTCAAATCCTATTACAGTATTCTGGGTCTGGGAAACCTGCCTGACTTTAGTTGGAGATGAAAGAAACAGGTTGTCATCATTTGCTAAGTCATCACCTGTCGCCCAAGTCTTGGTAACTTATCATAGGTGCTTTCATCCACATGGACTGTAAAATCTGTTAAATGAGCTTAAACCCAGTTTTTGTATTCCTGCATTTACTGTGGGCAAGGAGCCTAAGCGTGGGAAACGCTGAAACTCAGTCGATGGGCAGGCAGTCGTCAAAGTGCCAGTCCTTCAATTGGTACTGATATTTCCAGTCTGGTTATTTTCCTACTTGTTCCAATATAAAAGCAGCACTTCCAGCTTTGAATTAGGATTTTTCCTGTAGGAGTTTCTGACCTCACAGCTGAGGATCAAAAGGCACCAACAATTAAAAGCAAGCAGAGTGTTGAGTGAGGGAGATCCCTGCTACCATTAGAGTGGTAGCTTCCAAAGCCAAACTGCTGGGGTTTTTTTGCCACATGCTGGCAATGCTCATGAAGGAAATGCTCCTTGCTCCCTACATCCTCAGCTGATCATTAGCAGTGTAACAAAAAACATCACCAGGCTTGTGCCTCACTTCATGGGAGCCTGGAGTTACTGCAGCACCACTGCTTTTGACTCTTGGGCATCTGAGGGAGTGAGCCTTCAGTCTGTTGTCTTTCCTCTCAACCCCACTCCACTTCTTATCTTCACGGGGCATTAGAAGTCCAGCTGAAATATTAAATAATTGGCTTCAACATAGGTTTGAAAGTTTCTGATCTAGCTCGCAGGCAATGAGGACAAGGTAGCATGCAGGAGCCCCTGGGTAAATTCAGTCTGCTTCTTAGTATGTAGCAGTCTGTAGGGTAGAGTTCAACATGTCTCAGGATGCATGGGCTGAAGAAAGAAATCACAGAAAGCTGAGAAATGTAATAGATTCTTTTTTTGTAGTGGACATATTTACTTAAAATAATTTACTTTAAATAATGATGTATTCCTGTATGTTCTAACACAGAAAAATCCTAACCCATGTTACCAAATGGCAGAAGAAAAGTCTTATTTAATTACTTTTTTTCCTTGTAGTTTATTCTCAGTGTTAGGCTGGACTATAGAATATCCTACATGCTGTCTATCTATAAGAGAGAGTTTGGGGAGAACAATGAAAACGTTGATTGCTCTACAGCATCCCCCCCTGACACACCAGGGATTGCCTCAGGTAAATGTTGCTATTGTATTGCAATGTAAAATAATTCTGTGTAGACCACTGGAAACAATGAACTTAACTACATCAGAAAGATGCATGCTGCTTAAAATTGAAAAGCTTGTGGAAAAATAAAAAAAAAAAAAGGGATCCCATAAAAATAAGATTCTTGCTGACCTGTCCTCCTCCAGTAAAAATATGGTTCCTTTTTCCCAGGATGACAATTTATTCTCTCATTTGTACCCTTCCCTAAACACTGCATGATGACAAATGTCGTGGAGGGTAGAGCATGAAAAAATGGTTGGGATTGGATGAGGATATATTTAGTAGAAGTGAACATGATATGGGAATGGAGTGGTTTTCCAGGGAGTGTTCCTGTGCACACAGAAGTGCTCAAAGGGCTGACTGCTGTCTGTGTGACCACCTGCAAGTAGGGGAGAACTACTTCAATTAGAAGTGCTGTATAACAGAGGGGCAGCTAAGGAGTATTAAAGTCTTTGGTAGTAAGCTATATTAAAACTATTCTAAAGTAAACCAAGGGTGTGGTAAATTATTTGCTTCAAATATTAATAATAGATATCCTAAAGTTTGCGTGTCTGCTTTGTAGGGGTTGGGTCATCTAATGAAAAATGTAAAAGTTTCATATTCTGTGTTATTTGAGGGTCAGTGTTGGTAGTTTGTACAGCTTCTAGCACCATGGGGCTCTGGTTTGTCACTACATTTTGTCTGTCCTTCAGTCATAGTAATAAACAGTTTAACTCTGCCCCATGTCCTGTTTCGTCCCTCATACTCTTGCAGATTGTGAATTTTGCCTAGCTGAGGAATTTGTAATTAGACCTTTCCTTGATAACGTCTACTTCACAGCAGAGTTCCATTTTGCTGTGCCAATTAAACGATCACTGGCTTTTTTTTTTAATTTCCATATTTATTTTTTTTTAATTTTGATTTGGATTTTTTTTCCAGCAATTGTTCCTGACATAGATGAAATTGCAGCTCAGGCTGAAACCATGTTTGCTGGCAGGTATATTCTTTTGAAGTCTTACCTCTCTGTGGATCTGTTTGTTCATGTTGATATTTCTCATGGCCAATCTTTGTTTATTCTGTACTTATTTTCATACTCCTTTCTCTTCTTTTTGCTGCTTCTTATTACATGACCTCTACACAGACAGAAAAGTGCCAGAAAAGACCTAGATTTCAAACAAGCGAACAACCCAGTTGGTATGGGTGCTGTGGGATTGGAGGTGACCACCCTCTTGGTTGTAAGAGAGTTGGTAGAAATTTTCTGTCGTGTTCCCAGAAGCAGTTGGGGATGGTATACTGGTGTACTGGGCTAAAGGCCACTATTTGTTTATCTTATGGGGACTTCTAAGGAAAGACCTTTTTCTGGTGTACCTTATGGCCGTAGCCCTAAGTTCTTGGATCAGTAGGTTACTGTTGACCCTCAGTGTTTCTGAGAGCGCAAATGACCTGCTGTCATTGCACCTTGTGTTTGAACTTGTTTAGGAAGTTACATCAACAGTAATCTCTTTCATGCGACTCCTTAAATGAACTGTGGACCACTTGCCATGATCTTCTGGACCACCAGAGGCCCGTAGAACACAAATTATGCAGGCAGAGGTTTTGAAGTGATTTCAGCTACGCTGTGAACCAAATAAAAGCATGGAAAATATCCACTCTGGAGAGTTATTACCACTGTCAGTATATTAGTTTATTTTTGCAGGTATAATTATACTTGTAAAATTGAATTGCATTTAGACGAGGCCATAGAGTTTAAAGTTTTTCTTGGAGCTAGGGAGAAGGATCCTCAGTATGGGCACTCTGATCCTTCCTCTCTCAGTCTCTTACGCATTCTCTATCTTTACCAGCACAAGGAATGCCTCCAGTCCTCTCCCTGAACTCCTATAATGTAAAATAACACACAGCCCTTAGCATCTCTATCTTTAAAATGAACAGAGAGACTGAATGGTTTCTTGGAAACATTATTTCTGCTTTGATATGTTAAGTGTAAATCTGCTTTCTGCCGTTCCAGATTATGAATATGATTCCAGAAATACGATTTTGGCAATTCTTACTGGTTTTGAGCTTATTTTTTCTTAAATGCAATTTTAATAGCAGCTGAAAAAGGAAGGAGTGAAAAGCAAGGGGCCAAATTCATCTCTTATGAAATGCTGTTTACTACAATTAATTTGGATTTGAGAATGAACTTGGCACAATTTACCTGAGACAACAAGTTTTTGCAATATCTTTTTTTAATCATGGTATTTGATACATTTAATGCATGCTTACTTTCATTCCATAGTATCCATTCTGCTACAAGATTGCTGCAACAACATATAACTGTAGGGTTGAAGTCCTTATATATTAAATTGATCTTTATAGTTTCCATCCTGCAGCGTATTTGATTTTGTTTTAAGAGCTCTGTCAAATGAAGTGTGTGTGTGTACAGGCATATTTATGTCTAAAGCTTTTATTTTTTCTTATTTATTTTACTTTATTTGGTCCTGTTATTCCATTTCTGTTGCAGAAAGGAGAAGAATGCAGTTCAGCTTGATGATGAAGGGGGTAGAACTTTCTTACGGGTCCTCATTCACCTCATCATGCACGACTACCCTCCTTTGCTCTCGGGTGCTCTGCACCTGCTATTTAAGCACTTCAGCCAGAGAGCAGAAGTCCTGCAAGCATTTAAGCAGGTATGGATGGGCACAGCATTATTGCAGGAAACTTGACTGCGGGGAATGTCTTTCCAAAGGCTGCTTTACTTACCTAAATCGCTGTTTGTAGCATGACAGTGTTATTTTCTTTCCTTAGAAGTCCAAATTCAGTAGAGATTTTTTTGTTGTTGTTGTTTTTTTTTCCCCTCTCATTAGAGTTGACTATATGTGGTAGTGTGTATTATAGTTGTGCACCTAGAAATAGTTATTTCTGGCATTGCATCCTGTCCTGAAAACGTAGGTCTGTGGTGACAGCTGGGACACACACTTCTCACAGTGAGACATGATGCAGCCATCCCTCAGAGACACAGTTAGCAGCTCATGTTCTGCAAGCAGCGTACGGGTGTCAGCAATAAGACTTTCCTGTCTTCAGGGCTGCTTAGGCTGGGTATAAAGCTCTCTTGTTATTCATGTGATGCTTCTCATCGTAATTCAGGTGTCTTTGCATTGTGCTCCACCATGTCATACAGATATGGTCAAATAACAGGAAGAGAGTAATAGAGCCAAGCCTGTTTTCAGCTTGTATTCCTTCTGCCTGATAACGATGCATGTGCAGGCTCCATGTGTCAGTGGATTAGGCTGGGGAGATCTGATGTCATGGGGCTGGATGACAGAGACATCTCTGTTACGTAACCCCGTATAACATATGTTGATAAGACCATCTGATGCTTATTTCAGGAGTTTGATTGCATGTTGTCTCATCATTATGTAAGATGTGGAGGTTTCTCTTGTTTAAAAACAGATGAATGATAAAAACCTGGGAAGCTTTTGTTTAATGTTTTTTGCAGTGCAGCACAGTGGCCTCCCACCAGATTGTTCAAGTTAGGCCGTGCTGCTTAGTTGCATAAGTAGCTGTTGTTCCCAGGTAAGCAAGGACTCGGTAGCTTAGCATGTTTTTGTATAGGATGGAAAAGGTTAATTGACAAAGAAACAAAAAAAGACCGTAGACAACATGGAATACGAGTGTCTGCAAACGAGCAGCATTCATAAATTCTGTAAAATAACAAGGGTTTGCCAAGCTAAGAGAGAAGATGATGAAAACGTTGTATTATAAAATAGAGAATATTTGTCTGCGTGATTGTTAAAAAGAATGTCCCTATCAGTGTTCTTGTCTGTCACGCGACACTAATCTTTTACGTAAGTGTGATTTCTTAATAGTCCTTATTGTTCTACTTTAAAGATTGTTTTTAGTTTCTTGGGATATTATCTGAATTAATAATCTTGGTAGAGCAAAGAGCATTCCAAAGAAAATAAATGTGTAAATCAAGAATTATAAATAACAGTGAAAAAGAAACAACAAATAATTTGAGCAGTACGCACAAAAAAAAGTGAAATGAATCTTAGTAAGAGTCAACCACTCATATGGTGGAAAATTACATCAACACTAAGGTCAGTTTGTCAGCTATATTACAACAAGCTTTTCTAACAGGGTTAAAATATGTTATTTCTGATTATATTGATGTAGGTGATCATTAAAGTTGCTAGCCATTCAGACTTTTCTTTGGATGTCCTGATTCTTTGTGATATCATTCCTTTTTCTTGTGAAGTACTGTGCTGATGGCGTGAGCTGTTTCTACCTGCCTTGCTTTGATACCGTGTAATTGTGTTGTCCGTACTATAAGGATCATAAGCAGTGCAGCAGAACTAACTCTGCATAGACCTCAAGAGCTTGTAAATCTGTGCTTGTGCTGAAAATGTTTTGCAGTGTATAAAATAAGGCCAGAGAATGTTGTGAACGTTGCAACCATCCTGTTTTGGGCAGCTACAGTCCCCAGCTCTGTTAAAGGTTGTTGATGAAAAAAGCTTCCATGTGCCACGTTTCAATTTCATAGGGAAGGTTACGTAAAGCCCCTGAAAAGAGGGGCTTAGAATGGAAACTGTCAAGCAAATTACCCAGGTGCTGCTGCTGTAATAGCTTTACAATTTTCTGTATTTCCAGGTTCAGTTGCTGGTGTCTAATCAAGATGTTGACAACTACAAGCAAATCAAGGCTGACCTTGATCAGCTGCGTCTGACTGTAGAAAAATCAGAACTGTGGGTTGAGAAGAGCAGCAATTATGAGAGTGGGGAGGTGGGTGACAATCAAACCAAAGGGGGAGAAGAGCCAATAGAGGTAGGTTTAAAGCCTTTTGCTGTTAGAGTTGGTTCAATATTGATAGGTAGTTTAATGAAAAACCACAAATTTGTGGCTTGGTTAGGCGAATTAGCAAAGCAAGAATGTGCAGCGTCCTGCTTGAGCTTTAGGAATAGACAGAATAGGAAATAAAACCTCTTTTATCAATGTGCTCAGTATTACCTCCCACTGCTTTCAGAAACTGCATTCTTATGTCCCAGAACTACCCTCCTTTCTGGCTAGTGAGCAAGCCACAGTGTGTGTGGCCACTCTGTGGCCAAGGAAGTAATCTAGGGATCACATGCTGGCAGTTGTGTTGACTTGCTGGAAGAAAGGAGGAATAGAGAGTATCTTTTCCTGCAACTAGGGGAGAGGAGCACAATCAAACCCATGTATTCAAACTTTATAATTAATTCCACTCTCCACCAAACGTAAGACTGACCGAAGAATATTGAGATATTGTAGGTGAACTAATGTGGGGTTTTTTTGACCCTTCTCATACCACAGTCTTTTGATATATTGTGCTCTGAGAAAGTTTAGAACTTGAATCTGGAACCATGAAGACCTGAATTAAAAAAAAAAAAAACCCTAAATTTTTTTACCTTTCATTTTTAAGTGAAAGCTGGGGTCCTCATATAGAATTACCTAAATGCAGTATGAACCTGTGAGTCTTTAATAAAATGCAACATATCACAAGAGTTGCTATGGTTGAGCTTTGTGGCATAAGAGCAGATAGAGCAGGCTTTGCCACCAATATTTATTCCCACTTTTCTATTTTCATCAGGAGTGGGGGAAGATGAACAGCTGTGATTTCTGACACAGCACTTTCTTATTCTCTTCTGTGGTAGAGTCTTCCCCAGAGGCAAGAAAATGGTCAAGGAAGCCACCAGGGGAAGCTTAGTAGGAAGCCAGATGGAGATTATACAGCATTGTGGAGCCAATGCATTGAGGAAAAGTAGGAGCCATTGAGAAGAGACAGAATGTTTGCAGATATGATGTACACCTGGACTTTCAGATAGGAAAGCAGGTTTTAGGTGGCTTCATATGGGGGAAAATCCAACACTTAAGGGAGAATCCCAGTTTTTTGAGACAGTGTAAGTCTTACTCTTTCTCTGATATAACTCACCAGAATTTAGTTCTGTCAGAACTGGGCAAGAATCTGGACTTTCGTAGAATTGTAGAATGGTAGAGGTTGGAAGGGACCTCTGGTGATTGAGTCCAACCCCCCTGCCAGAGAAGGATCACCCGGTGCAGGCAACACAGGAACAGATTCAGGTGGGTCTTGAAAGTCTCTAGAGAAGGAGACTCCACAGCCTCTCTGGGCAACCTCTTCCAGGTTCTGGCACCCTTATAGTAAAGAAGTTTTTCTTCATGTTGAGGTGGAACTTGCTGTGTTCCAGTTTGTAACCATTGCTGCTCATCCTATCAAAGGGCACCACTGAAAGGAGACTGGCCCTTCTACTTGACACCCACCCTTCAGATATTTGTAAACATTAATAAGATCCCCTCTCAGTCTTCTCTTCTCCAGGCTAAACAGCCCCAGTTCTCTCGGCCTTTCCTGAAGTATGCTTTGACCTTAAGTGTATGGGATATCCTACCTTCTTTCCTCAAGCATAGCTCTAATAGGAAAGAAAATGTTCCTTTATGTATTTGATGAATGGAAAAGGTAATTGGGAAACAGGATACAGAACTGCAGCAGGATATTGACATGTTTTTTCCTAGTTATAATACATTTTAAAAGTGTGATAAGACCCTTTTTATTCCTGTGGATAGCCCTGATATCAAAGAATCTCCAGGAAGAAGGGACAAAACAATATGCTTGAAACAGAAGCATCTCTAAATGTGGGGTTTTTTTTTTTGTTCCTCATGAGGCATCCAGGGGTCTGTATGGATTAGCAGTGCTTCAGCAGATGCACAGTATTATCTCTGGCAGATCTGAGAGAGTATTGTATTAGAACAGTAATATGTAATCTGCACAACTGGTTAGATCATCTGGTGGTAATTCTATGAGAGCTGCACCAGGTTACAGTATCTTATAATCTTGTCCATTGTTTTTTCCCCTGTTAAATTATTCTTTGTAACAGACAGGAAATGTTTTTACCTGGCAAAACTGCTTTCGATATTGAATACTCTCTTCTGAGATCTTAAGTCAGATGTAAGAGATGAGATGCTGGTCATAATGTCCAATGTTTGCAGCAGGTGGCTAGCTTCAAGCTCACAAACATCCCTACGCGATCCCATGCTTTCTTGGAATGGATGCACAGTATTCAGTACTGAACTGGATGAACCTCTTAAGTCTCTGGGGAATATGCTTCATTTGCCTGTGCTTACTTTTTCCCAAACACCATTAAAATGCACACAAGAGCTTAAACTACATTTCACAACAGTCTTATGTTAAGCCCAAGTTTCTGTCCTCACTGAAGCACATCACAAGATTGGCATAAGAGTTTTAAAAAATGAAACATATTTTTTGACCTTACACCTCTGAGGTTTTTTGGGTCTTTGAGTTGTTGTTTCCACCTTTCTGTCATAACCTGGGGGAAGTAGACACTTCTTCCCCCCACCCCACCCATCACATGATTGAAATGGGATTTGTAGAAAAAAAGGCCACTTTCTTCTAAGTAAAGTATCCAGAATTTTCTACAGGAAAACCAACAAATCTTACATCTATGCAGAATCATCTTGATAGGAACTGGAGATCAGAATTACAAGAAAGAGTTCTGGGAGTTAGTGCAGACATAAATTAGGCACCATATAGGATTAGGAAGAAATGCTGAAATTAATCAAACATAACTGAGCCTTGCTTGAGAAAGGAAAAGCAGATAAATCCTGCTTGCTTGGTTATGTCTAGTTGGAATGTTATGAGTCTATATAGATACCACAGAGGAAAGAAAATGTCTTTATTGTCCTGTCACTGGAGGATGCATTGGTGGTGTAGCACCAGAAAGACAGATCTGAGGGAGAGAAACAGACAGTCTCAGTGGAAGGACTCTCAGGTGAAGCTGGAATACAGTGCAGTGACATTTATGGAGCTTCTCATCTTCACCATCTGCTGAGAAAGTTTGGTGAGGTTTCAGGTGGTATAAACTTCAGCACCCTTAAGCACCAGCACCTCGTGTTCCCTTGCTCTCTTCTGGTCTGTGGGAATCCTCTTTGGTTCTGGGAACGTTTAAACACGTCTATCACGGGGTGTAACAAGGCAAGATATGCAACCAAGTGTCTCTGGCATCCCCGTGGTGTGATTATCTCTTGATAACTACATCTCTGGCACACTATTATGGTTTCAATAAAGAGGTTTTTATTTTGTTAAGAGAAAGGATAGGCTCAGCAGTTTAGTGCTGATCAGCACTTTCCGATAGGACATACAGTTCACATGGATTATAAAACTACTTTGATTGAGGAAGAATGCTGATAAAAGTAACAGGTAAATTAATCTTGGTTAACCCACAGTCCCAGAGCAGAGGAGAGTGGTTAATTATAGCAAAGAGCCTGAAATATCTTCCAAAGCATTGATTCAAACAGCCAGAGAGAAGGCAGCATGCATACTAACCAACGTACCCAGATAAAAAGCCGCTGTTGTTGCATAGATCAACGCGACCACGCTCAACAGCGGTGCTGACACCGTTACAAACAGCTTTCCAGGGCCAAGTGCTGCAGCTGTTCTTACCCCACTGGAAATGAAAACCAGATGGGATTTATAGAACTCCTCAACTTCATCATCAGCTAAGAAAGTTCAGAGAGAGGTTTCAAGAGGTATAAACATTCAGTTTGGCGTGCACGGTGCGTTTTAGCCTAATTCTCTTCTGTAAAGCGGCAGGAAGTTTAAGGACACACAAAGTGAGCAGCACACCTGTGTGGTTCTTTTTTACGCTCTTACAATGGTTTACATCCTCGTGCTTATACTCTGAGGCACTCTCGAGATCTGCTACAGTTTTTCTACAGGGTTAAATAATGTCAACAGCTAACGTCCAATCTTTGAATTCTTTGTGTTTCCAGTTAAGAACAGCTTACCATAGCAGGCAGCATCAGAAAACCCACCACTGGCAGTATTTGTCTAGATGTTCTTCCGTGTTTTGATTGAGATATGCACGGAAAGGTGCGTGGGAGTTGGCAATTACTTGCTGACTTGATTTCTCTTATTTATCATACCCAGCTGGGGCTTTCTAAGAGCCAAGGCCCAGAGCATATGGCGTCATGACTGGATATTGCAGTTTAACATAAGGTTCTCATTTGTTTTTAAATCCTTTCCTGCGTCATCCAGAGATAAGGACAGAAGTGTCATCTTCATGGGAGGAACATCTCTAATTTACACATGCTATTTGTTCCTGTACAGCTGAGAACTCTACCCTTTTTATCTCAGCCACAGAGGTCGCCTGAAGCTCTTTCTCCAGACTTTACTGTTCACATACACAGACTTTGTGATCTTTCCAGTTGTATTAGAGATTTTTGGAACAAGTAGTGGCTATTTAAATACACTTACGGGCCCTATTCTAATAGCATCTAAATTCTTTGGGAAGTCTATTCTGCGATTCAGAGAGAAGGATCAGAAGCTCGAAGACATAGAGTAATTGCCTCAAATCATGCTGGAAATTTGAAACAAAGGAAGAACTTGAACGTGAATGTTTTCACTCACTGGATCAGAGGATAAAGAATAAACATGACTTTATTGTCTGTGTTATATCTGTTCCCTATGGGCTGCTGTAATACTTCTTCACTTTCTGTTATTAAATACAGTTAGTTCATGTTGAGGAAATTGCAATAGACCTCCACTTGTTGTGTGTTCTTTGTTCCAGGAATCCAATATTTTGAGTGCAATGCAGGATGGGACCAAAAAACCCCAGATAGACAGCAATAAAAGCAATAACTACAATATTGTTAAAGAGGTTGGTATATCTGCCAAGAAACTTGCTTGATATGTATGCTTGATAAGTAGATTTAGTAATTATTTTAAAAGAATGTATTTTTATTTGATTTTGCGTGATATGACTAGTTCTTTGCTTGCTTGCTTATTTATTTGTTTCTTTCTTTCTAGATTTTGATTCGACTCAGCAAACTTTGTGTTCAGAGTAAAAAATGTCGGAATCAACAGCAGAGATTGCTGAAGAATATGGGTGCCCACTTGGTAGTACTGGACCTTCTGCAGATACCCTATGAAAAGGTTATTCTCATGATTGTATTGGTAGAGAACATGAACTCAATAAAGGAAAAGGCGTCAAGAGGTCCAAGAATCGATGTGGATACTTTTTTATTTAATGGAAATCAGTCAACTATGGTACAAACATGAAAGGATGATGCCATTATATGAATGGGTTTGGGCCCAAGTTTAAATATGGCTGCCAGCATAGAACAGGTTTTAAGCCTCAGGTACCTGAATGTTATTGTGCTATCACCCCATTCCTGAAACAGGCAAACCTCAGGTCTGCAGTCTGCACAGTGAGAAGTATTGATTTAATGGAGCTCCTGGCAGGGTGTCCAAATTCCACTCATGCTGTTGTCGATGCATAAGATGGACAAAAAGCTTTCAAGGATGAAGTCTGAAGTAATTCCTTTGTTTCTGTGGTGGAAGCCTCCAACCTAGCCCCACTTGCAAGTTTTTGAGAAGATAATGTGATTTTTGTTCTGATTTCGTGGCATTGAGCATACAAATGAATGATCTAGATAGCCTTTTAAAGAGCACATCCTCTAAAGTCAATGCAGACAAGAGGTATTTTTTATTGTTTATTACTTTTAATTAAGCCACTTAGCACTTTTTTAAACTAGGAAATTATAACCGTGCATGAGGAAATCTTCTCTTGAGTTTGTTCTCTTACCTGTGACTCCCTATGGTCAAGTCAGTTCTGAGTAAGGTACAGCCACTAATGGACTCTGGAGAAAAGAAAATCAGTTGGTTTTGCCAGAGGAAGAATTCCTGCCCTATAAAGGATCAGGAGAATTGGTTTGTTCCTGGTTGAATTCACATTGTGCAATTTTGTAACAAGTGTGTATAGGTAGATCCAGCTCATTTGATTATCTTTCTGCAGATTGATGAGAAGATGAATGAAGTTATGAATCTAGCCCACACTTTTCTTCAGAATTTCTGTCGAGGAAATCCTCAGAATCAAGTTCTCCTCCACAAAAATCTCAACTTGTTCTTAACTCCAGGAGTAAGTATTTCATTTTAAGGAGAATTTTATAATTGGAAGTAATTCGGATTGGCTGAAAAATGACAGTGCTAAAGAAATAATTTCATGAAATTATGCCCCTCTCTGCCTTCTCTTCTCTGACATTTTCCCTTACTCTTTCCTCTCCCTTTCCCCTTTCCTGTCTTTTCCCTTACTGTTGCTCCTTGTCATTGTTTTTAATGTTGCCATTTTAAAAGCAGGGTTTATTGGAAGTATCTATGTACATGTGTCACGTCGTCGTGTCACGTTGTCACATCATGTTTAGGCTGACTCTGATTTTGTTCATCACTCACTGACAGATACTCAAAGGTAAAAGATGCTGTGACTATGCTGTCATGAAGCTACTGTGACACTAGAATCAGGCCCATACATTTTTGCTGATGATGTTGATTCAACTAATCTAAAATTTGATCTTTTATGACATCATTGTCTTTACAATAAACCTCTTTGTTGTGATCCTTTTGTGTATATATGTATACGAGTGTTTACAGATACTCTTAGAGTATGACACTTTTTATTAGAAAGTGTGTGAGGATGAGGATTATTAACTATTAGCCTGTGTATGTTGGGAAGCATTTGTTCTGTTCTTTTTTATTGATGTTGGTTCTTTTTGGTGAAGTCAGTGAAAGGTGCTGAGCTGACCACAGTGGGGACTAGTGCCCAGACCCCATCCTTATCCAGCACTGACACTTTCTCGGGTGCCAAACATGGGGCCTGCTTGCACTTGCATTTCTGTTCTTTTGAAGTTGATTTTCTGATCATCTCAGTTTTTGTACTTTTGATCACACTGTGGAACAAACTTGGTGTGGATTCCTTTTAGATGACACTAGACAGAAAGGAGCGTACCTGACCTTCATGAGCCTTTAGTCCAAGGGACAAAATTAGAGCAAGTTTGAAGCCAAAGCAGCGAGAATGCTTAAAGTCTGAGTACTGGGTCCTCAGCAGCATCTCTTTCTTGTTACAGTTTTCTTCCTCTTGTATCATGCTACTTACTGATAGAAACATAGCCTTAGGTTCCCTCTGTAGTTAATGTGGAAAGAGATGCTCTCTGAAAGATTGACCAGACTGTACATGCAGTCATTTGCCTGCTGGAAATGCCTGCCTCTGTCAACCATAGAGGCAGTGGGAGGGAGCTAATCAACTTACTTGGTGACCTCAATGCAGAGTTTGATGGTGAGTGGGATGAAATGTCGTCCTGTATACCAGAGCCCCTCTAAAGTTCTCTAGCAGTATAGCCTATATGTGTCTGTTCACCTTCCACATGGTCACAGGTTATGTACATTTTCAGACCATTTTGTACTCGTAGGAAAACGTGGAGAAAATCTGTCATAAATGAAAGCTAGGCCCTAAGGTCCCTGCTTATCACGGGGCTGGTGCACGTAGGACTTTCTCAGTTTCCCTTTACCAATGTGCCTTTCCTTAGTCTAGTGTCCTGTGTATCCTTCCATCTCAAAACAAACCTGCTCTTCTTAGGAGGCTGTTTTGATTTTTGTCTGTTTAGCTCCTGGAAGCTGAAACCATGCGGCACATCTTCATGAATAATTACCTTCTGTGTAATGAAATTAGTGAACGAGTGGTGCAGCACTTTGTGCACTGCATTGAGACCCACGGCCGTCACGTGGAGTACCTGCGCTTCCTGCAGACCATTGTGAAAGCAGATGGCAAATATGTGAAAAAATGCCAGGACATGGTAATGACAGAGGTAAGTGAGGGCTTCGTACGTTAATCACTTGTTTGATGTCTTGTTAACGCACTAGTATTTTGAGGTTGCTTTTTCTGCTCTTGATACCGGTGGGATATAATGGCATCATCACTTCATTTGTGATACGTGGTATCACAAATAATGAATATTTTAGCAGACATTTTGGGGAGTTTAATCTAATTTTGTAAGGCCATCTGTATAACTACTAGGAAGAAAACATGAGTGTTAGCATGGTGATAGGGAGCTGTCTATTTCTAGGTGATGTAGCATGGATATCTCAGAGTTACATAAACCTTCATTTTCCTGTACTGGATTTTAGGCTCCCATTTATGCACCCAACTTGCCATGTTGTGGCATGATTTTGCCATGTAGAAGGTTCTTACCTCTATGGATTTGTCTAAATAGTGTTGTAAACCATTTTTTTAGCATGTAACCTTGTAATAAATCTAGCTTCTGCTTTTGCTTCTTTTGTTCCAGAGCATCTGTGAGAGACAGTAGAGCTACTCCAGCTTTAACTAGCCAGATTCAGGGTCTCACCCAGTAAATTCCACAGAGCGGTTTGTGGACAAATCTTTATGCCATTAAAGTTACTAGAACACCTAATTGACTTCTCTGCCATTAGGTTTTGATATGTAGTGTGCATGATAAATGAAGTCTTCAACTTGCAGGCACATGTGCGTTTTACTGTAATTATGATAGTTCAGCAAGATTAATAAATGGGTAAAATTGAATATGGTGAAAAGTCCAGGTAGGATCCAAGTCCAAGGAACATTTTTCTGTGCTTCACAAAATGCATTTTTTATTTGTTTTTAGATTTATTTTTTAAAAGGGACATCTTCACAAAGGAAACAGATAAGCAAAACTAAATGATGAACAAAACTAAACCCCACTGAAATTTTGTTCCACAGCAACAAAGAAGAAAAACTAATTAAGAAAATAAAGCTTCAGCCTACATGGATAACCTTTAATGAAATCCACCTCAACCTTTTCAATTTGACTGAAGTGTTTTAACATGCAACATCAATTACATGCCTTTGATTTACATAATTCAAACAGTTCTCGTGCCTTTGTGCATTTAGTTTTTTCCTCTTCCACCACAACTTCTTGCAGGTTTTTACTTTCTCATCAAACGAAATTTTTACATTTTTCTGAATTTAAATACATTTTGTTCCTGACCTATAACAGCACAAAGCTAAATTGTCACATTACATGTTCAAGCTGACTGCATGATGAAGTGAACTCAGATGTGACATTTACATCATGACTCCTGTGGGAATTTGCTGGGGGGAGGGAGCACCCCTATTTTGATGAAAGAGGGTAAGGTGATGATCTGTTTAAAAAAAAAATAAAATAGGGAATTACAGGTAAGTAATTATGATTTGTTAGAAAAGGATGCTAATAGCGAAATTAGAATGGCACTTGAATGGCAATCCAGTATAAAGGGAACAGTGTAGCCAAATAGTTGGAACTTGCCATGGAGTGAGGACAGTTTCTCAGTAGAGAACTGAGATGTACTTTGTGACCTTAAACAAGTGGTGTAACTTTTTCTGTGCCTCCAGATGGGGCATGTAAGCAATTAACCACAAGACACGATAGAGTATGAGTGTACAGCATGCCTCAGCTACTCCTGTGTTTTCTTTAACCCACAGGAAGTGTATTGTAGCTTATTCCTGTTTACTGGGAGTAAGGATAAACTGATGATATTTACATGTTTCAGGAAGTGCGTTCATATGAAGGAACACCATTGCAAAAGAACACTGTCATAAAATATGTTGAATGTTCCCAATCAGGTTTATTCACTTGTTCTTGTATCCTTGGTCCCCATGTCTGTAGAGTGCTAGTAATGGTGTTTACCACCCTGAAAGGTTCCTTAGGACACTTCTTCTCATTACAAACATGCTTTCAGATTCCTGGAAGAACAGGATCCTGTTCCTGGAAGAAAGCAGATTTTACTTTTGAACTAGGTCAGTGTGGCAGCAGAGTTCTCTATTACCTATAGTATTCTGGAGCGATGCATTGCAGAGTGTCAACAGCTGCTCCAATACTGACCAACCTTCATTATACTTCCATAGTCTTCTTAATTTGTAGAAAATATACTTTAGTGGAAGAAAATGTGCTGGGTTTTTTATTTGGTTTGCAGTTTTTTGTTTGTTTGTAAAGGATTTTTTTTCCCTATCACTAAGTTCATGATGTTCAGTGAGAAGTTTAGCTAATAATGGATACTTCTCTTCCATTTTTGCCAAGCTTAAGAAGTATGGCTTGGGTAGTTGTGTGGTGAGATGAATTGGAAACTGGCTGAAGGAGAGCCCAGAGAATTGTAGTCAGTGGAGCAGAGTCTAGCTGGAGGCCTGTGGGTAGTGGTGTTCCCCAGGGGTCGGTCCTGGGTCCAATACTGTTCAATATATTCATCAATGACCTGGACGAAGGGACAGAGTGTACCCTCAGCAAGTTTGATGATGATGCAAAACTGGGAGGAGTGGCTTACACTCCAGAAAGAAGGCCACGTGACCTGGACAGGCTGGAGAGCTGGGCAGGGAGGAATCTAATGAAGTTCAATAAGGGCAAGTGTAAAGTGCTGCATCTGGGGAAGAACAACCCTGTGTATCAGTACAGGCTGGGGGCTGATCTGTTGGAGAGCAGCTCTGGGGAAAAAGATCTGGGAGTCATGGTGGACAAGAGGATGGCCATGAGCCAACAATGCGCCCACGCGGCCAAGAAGGCCAGTGGCATCCTGGGATGCATTAAGAAGAGCGTGGCCAGCAGGTTGAGGGAGGTTCTCCTCCCCCCCTACTCTGTTCTGGTCAGGCCCCACCTGGAGTACTGTGTCCAGTTCAGGGCACCCCAGTTCAAGAAAGACAGGGAGCTACTGGAGAAAGTCCAGCACAGAGCCACTAGGATGATGAAGGGAGTGGAGCATCTCCCTTAGGAGGAGATGCTGAGAGAGCTGGGTCTTTTTAGCCTGGAGAAAAGGAGACTGAAGGTGACCTTATTAATGTCTATAAATATGTAAGGGGCAGGTGTGGAGAGGATGGAGCCAGGCTCTTCTCAGTGACATCCAGTGATAGGACGGCAGGTAATGGACCCAAGCTGGAGCATAGGAGGTTCCCAGTAAACACAAGGAGAAACTTTTTCATGGTGAGGGTGACAGACACTGGACAGGCTGCTCAGGGAGGTTGTGGTGTCTCCTTCTCTGGAGACATCCAAACCCACCTGGACATGTTCCTGTGTGTCCTGCTGTAGGTGATCCTGCTCTGGCAGGGGGGTTGGACTAGATGATCTTTCAAGGTCCCTTCCAACCCCTAACATTCTATGATTCTGTGATTTTTGCTTTTAAAGGGACATCATTTTCTCTGCTTGGGTCCATGTTTGGACGCCCTTTGAAAATCACATTTAAAAGTAGATAACTTGGGGAAAGGGGATGACATCTACTTCTGTCCTTTACGACGATTACCGTCCCCCTTCTTGTGCTGATGCAACATCGTCTGCTTCAGTTTGTGGTTCCTCACAGTATGTTGCAAGCGTGCCACGTAGCATCATGTTTTACAAGTTCACTACCTCCTGGTATTTCCTCCTTATTCATCAGCAATAGATACATGGAAGGATGAGGGTTCAGTTTGACTTGATATGATAAAATATCAAGTAATACTGGTACAGATTAGGTCTGGGTTTGAAATAAGAGTGTAACTCAAGGGAGCCTGGAAAGAGTCATCTTCTCTCTCCTCTGTGTAAAATGCACACAAGTGGAAAATAACAATGGGAATATGGTGAACAACTTAACAGAGAGTGACAGAGCATGTACCTTCCCAGGGGGCTTGGTGTGGATTTTTAAAAAATTATTTTGTATCTGAAATGTCCTAAGAGCATAGTATTCCAGACATCACTATTAAAAAGTTGCATAAATGTTCCAACTTTTTGAATATTCATATTTCCACTCCCACTCCTCTTTTTCTCTTTGCCGTTGAGTGCAATGAAATTAATGGCATCTGCCTCCCTCTACTGTCTCCTTCTGCCTTCTCAAGCACTTGTCCCTTGGAAAGCCTTTATCTGTACTGTGGCTTGTCCAGAAAATGTCCATTTTGAAAAGTCACGAGTAGAAACATTTTAGAGACCCAAAGATAAATGAGAAATAGGAACTGTAGAAAAGACTGGATTCACAACTCACTCTATCCAACTGTCAAAGTAAAAAATGAGCAAGAAATGGGGAAAACACAAACAGAAAAGTTGTAAATTCAGAATTTGAAATGTTGAAATCCTGGAAAATGTAATGAAATGTTTCTTGACTTTTCATTGTGAGAAACTAATTTTCGTTTCTGCTCTTACAGCTTTCCTATTTCTCAACAGCTCCATCAACCTTTATTTCTACCCTTGAATTCAGTAAGCTAGGATTTCATGTCACATAGAAACTTGGATATGTCAAGTGCCTTATTCACAAACTATGTATGGCTGTTTTGCTGCCGAGCTGTATTCTGTACTAGGAGGGGATTATGGGAGCTTATTTTCACTTGCACTGAAAGTGCATTATGCTTAAAAGGAAAGTGATGGAGAGAGGACAAGAATACTGTCCTGTCCCAGCTCCGCTTGAGCTCACAGAGCAGTGCTGGCAAGAGATATATTCAGTATATGGTGGGGTTCAGAAGGGGGTTGAAGCAAAACTTTTCTGTGAGGTCTGCTGAGATGGGGCTGTCAGCATCCTTATCTGCTCTGGATCCTCTTGAGATGATCAATGCACTTGTAGCAAAATCAAATATTTATCACATACACTAGTTTTCTGTTAAATGGAAGTGCTGGCATCACACTGACAATGTCAAGACCCACCTTCCAGATGGAGCTGGGAAGAATCATCCTTTGTTTCCAGTGCTGAGCAAGGGCACAGAAGAGGTTGGTGAAATTATGGGTGAGCCACAGGCTTTTTTTTGTGACATAGCACAAAAGATTTAATCTCTCTGCACCTCAAGTTCCTACCTATAAACCAGGGATAATAGTGCATGTTAGCCTCACAACAGGACACAAGGGTAATTAATTAACTTCAATCAAATACTGAGATGGTAGGAATAATAAGGATTGCATAATGTCTTCGGTAAACACAGAGCTACACAGGAATTAAACTTCAAATTCACCTTGCATTACCTCGCTCCTTGTTGAGTTATTCCAGATTTGCACTCATCTAGATAAAAACAGAAGTTTGCCTTGGGTGATGTTGTTTTGACATGTGTTTTTGGTAAGCCACATCAGAGTAATTTTTGTTGTTTGGTTTTTGTTGGTTTTGGTTTTTGTCTTTTTTTTTTATCTAGACAGCCTTTGCATCCTTAAAGGTAGAACAAAAGAATTAAGAAAATCATAAAATAATTTAGCTTGGAAAAGACCTTTAAGATCATTGATTTCACAATGACTGCAGTGCAGGGTGCTTAAAAGTTTGTGGTATCTTTTCTAGCTGATAAATGGTGGCGAAGACGTGTTGATATTCTACAACGACAGAGCATCATTTCCAGTCCTACTCCAAATGATGTGTTCAGAGCGAGATCGAGCAGACGAGAGTGGACCCTTAGCATATCACATCACTCTAGTGGAATTGCTAGCGGCTTGTACAGAAGGAAAGAATGTATACACGGAGATCAAGTGCAATTCACTCCTGCCGCTGGATGATATAGTGAGAGTAGTGACCCACGATGACTGCATACCTGAGGTGAGATTCGCTGAATGAGGGAGCAGACTTCACCGGTTTAGAAACTCAGAAAGTGTTTTGTTGTTTATAATATACTGACAAGTTGACTGTTTGCACAGAAAACAGGCTGGAGAACAGGTGGTTTTTGTTAAGGTGGGTAAGTGAGAAAGGATAGGCACTGTTTTCTCAGACAATTCCTTGTCCCTTATGCTTTGACTGTCAGCTTTCTGGGGCAGACACCTTGTTTGGTTTTCCTGGGTTTGTCCTGCCACTATCAGAGTTTAGTGCTCTGATAACTCCTAGTTGTAGCTACAAAGACTCATCTGAGCTGTTTGTCAAGCCAATGTTTTGCCGCTTCCCGAGTTTGTTGGCAATGATGGGTAACGTTCTGACTACACTAAAGTCAGTGGGACTTTTGAGTGAGTCTCATTTTATTAAATTCAATTACAATTAAGCAAATGTTTTTATTCACTCTGTATAGAGGTCCATTTCTGCAACTACTACTGGTCATGCTTCAGTAAGACTGTGGTACCTCACACTGATCAGAAGGGGGATGTTTATTTTCACCAAACCTGATGTGATCAAAAGAAATCTTTTCACAGGGTTTGGTCTGGCCCTGTGTATCCATCAGATGGATTTCTGTGGGCTATCTGGTGAAAAAATGTGGCTCCTATCAACAGAATCAGCAGAACTGGAACCTGCAGGAGTTAATAGTCCCTCTGTGTTGTGAAAACGCTGTGATCCCGTGTGATCAACTGATTCTCTTCCTAAAAAGAAAAATGTTTACTTTGCTCAGAGGCTCTTCCTAACATTAATTTCAACAGATGCTAATTTAAAAAAAGCCCGAACAAATGAAACCTAAAAGGCTGATGTGTTTTTTCCTGACTGCATTAAACATATGCAATTATTTCCTCCTCTTTGACCACGACAAGCAATTTTCAGTGTATCTGCATATGTTTATATTTCATCTGTACATTTCAGGCACTGGATATCCATTTTTCTGATGTGCACATGCAGACTTGTAATGCAGGAGATAAGTGAGACTACAGGTCTCCTGTTAAGCCTCGTGCTGCTATTGCTGCAGTCACAGCACTGCACAACCTTTCTCTTCCATTTCCATCTGAGTTACGCCCATCCCAAATGCAAGTGCTGTCTTAGGATCGTGGGAGTATGGGGATTGCAGTCTCAGCTCTGCAAAAGGCTATTTTTATTTATTTATTTAATATTTGGCAAGCCTGTCACAAGGCATCAGCCCACAGCAGTCGACTGGCAAGTGCAGGGATGTCCTGCATTTTGACAGCTCCTGGCTTTGGAACCAGACCTTTGTAGTCCTAATATCATTTAAGTAGCAGATTTATTATTGGTTTGTTTTGTGGTAGTTTTGTCGTTAGAGTAAGAATGTTTGCAAAACCTTTTCAGTTGAATTCATGTAATATTTCAGTACATCCATTTAATGCATTTGTTGCTGTGTTTCTCCTTAAATCTTCAGAACTGAACATACGCATTATTACTGTTTTTAGTGCTTGTTAGTACTTGAGGGATCATCTTTGTTCTTCGGTGTTTTTGCAGAAGGAAAATGTCATGTTAATGGCTGTTATTGTTCCATTTTGTATTGTTTGTTGTTCCTGCAGGTGAAAATTGCCTATGTTAATTTTGTTAACCACTGTTACGTGGATACTGAAGTGGAAATGAAAGAAATCTATGCCAGTAACCATATTTGGAAGTTATTTGAGAACTTTCTTGTCGATATGGCAAGGGTAAGCTTCATGAGACATTAAATGTTACGGTGTCATCATGGATGGCAACTGAATTGGCGATGACTTCTTTTGGTGTGCTACTTTTATTAACAGGTTGATGATAGGAGAAATGTGGGGTTTTTTTTGTGTGTGTTTTGTTTGTTTTTTCTAAATTAATAGCGGTCATTCTGATGTTATTTCTCATCATTTAACCTGCTAATTACTAGCAGAGCTCTCTTTCTAAAAGGGCATCAAGGAGCCCATGTTCCTTTCTCTTTTCTTGCAGAAAAATAAGTTGGATGCATGGAAAGGGTTGAGCATCTGCGTATGTCTTTTGGGAGCTTGTGTTACGTGTTGTTACGGTGGTGACAAAAAATCCTCCACACCTATGATCTCCTTGCTTTACTCTGTTAGTACAGTGAGGATCAGGGATCAAGAAATTCTTTGAACTCTTATTACTTCTTGAATCTCACTTTGCCCTGTTTTTTGTCTTTTATTCTACTGTCACTACATTCTTACCATGGATCCTAAAGGCAAGTGTAGAGTTACAGTCTTTTAGAATACTAATTCATATATAAACCATAGGTTACAAGGTGATGGGGCACTGTTGGTACCATAAGGATTCAATTCCTGTGGACCTCAGTGAGCTTCATGGGTCATGACTTGTTGAATTAAGCTTGAAGTCAGAAGTTGAATTAAGCTTCCATTCCTGGTATTTTGGTGGCAGAAAACTAAGAAAATCTTAGGCCTTACAGAAAGATAAAACACAATAGTAGAGTCACAAGGGGAAGCAAGTGCGACGTAATGATTGCAGCTTATATTACATCTCCTTTTGTAGGAGGTTAATGCTTTTTGTAAGAGCCTAATATTAATAGCAGCTAACGGAGTTGCTCTTTCTGCTGAATAAGTGGAACCACAGGGTTTTGGTGGCTGGTGAACTGTATTTGATCCTTGATGCTGGAAAAATTTTGGAGATGTTATAGCGCGTGCCTATCTTTTCCCAGTCCACAGCCTGTTATGTTTTATAATCCGTAAGTTCTCACTCCGTGCATTGTTCATTTTGTTGAAATAAAGAAAAAAAGGTAAAAGAATCTCTGTCCTGCAGCAGACATTTACCCCAAAGTAACAGCATGCCACAAAATACTTTATTTGAAATATATTGGGAGAAAATACCACAAATTATGGCCAAAAGAAAGGTGAGTGCAAAGGCTGGTGCTGTACGATAGGCACTGGGACCTGTTCATTGTTCGGTGAATCAGAAAACTTATAAATGGTTGGGTGTTTTTATTATTTTTTGTTTTAAACAGGTTAAGACAGGGATGTTTGTGCTCTCTTTTTTTTAGTGATAGCCATTTTCAGTAGTAATGAGACCTCTGCAAACCCTGTTTTCCTGCTGTTTGTCTTGTCTCTGTTCTACAGTGAAAGCCTTGCTGCTTTTAACCCAAGAAGTATTTTTCTCCTGTTTAATTCCCTTTCTGGTTTGCCCTTTCCTGATGTGTCCTGGCCCTGACCCTCTAAGCAGACTACTCTAGCCCTCGAACGTGACCAATTTTCTTCGCCCTTGGGCTAGAAGCAGACATGTATAAAGAGGGCTCTGTCCACCTTTCATGAGCCTGGAGATAAACTGCACTGTGCCAAATAATGTAGAGTTGTCCTGATGCTAGTGATCACTGAGCTTGTTTTCACATACCTTTCTCATAAGAGAAATGAGACTCCAGGTCTTCAGAGGTGAAGAGTGAGTGTATTATTAGTGCTGTATTTTTTGTGTGTGCTGCTGGCACTGAATGGCAAAATGCAGGTTTATTTTGCTCTCCTGCAAAGCCCTCAGGGCAGATGCCTTTTAATTTCCTGTTTAAGGGCTAGAAGAACTGAAAGAGCATGTCAGAAGTGCTCTGGCCTGTCCTCCTCTTCAGCCAGGTCCCCATGGGTAACCATTTCTTCCAGGTTATTGAGTGGTTTTGTTCAGGTTTGGTTTTCTGGGGCCCAGACAGAGCCCATGTGTTATAAATACATCAGTGTTATGTAGCTATCAGGACAGTTAGAATGCTGTCAGCCTCATGAAAGATGTTACAATAGCTTTCAAAGCATTTAGAAAAAGAGCCCTTTGATCCTCTGTGTTCCAGTGAGCTAAAAGTGATGCTTTTGCGTGGGGGAAGGGGAAATGCTTTTCTTTTAGCTGCTACAAATGCCTGTCAGTGGCTGAGTGTGTGAGCTTTGAGTCTGAGTCTGTTATTAGAGAAGTCTAAACTGAAAGATGGAGAGTGTTATCCTCAGGTTGGATTCCTCCCTTATTTATAACAAAAAAAAAAAAGTAGACAATTTTTTATCTGTTTCTGGACTGAGGAAGGAAATATTTAGTCCACAGCTGTCATTCTCTTGTCAACAACGTGCTACATAGCAAAGCAGGCACGAGGCAGATTCATGTATAGATTCAGCTTGCCAAAAGCAGTTGCGCTTTCAAAGACACCCTGTTTCTACAGTTTCTGCCAACCTACTTTCTCCCGTGGAGGACTTAGAGCGTCACAATAAGCAAAGTGGGTGCTGCTGAAGGAGAGGCTTCCCTTTCCTGCGTGTGGCCCAGCCTGTAAGTCAGCAGCTGTAGTCTGAGCAGGATTAAAGAAGAGCCAGGATCTGACAGCTGTACAGTCATCCTGCCTTTCTTGGCAGAATTTTTGAAATGTTATTCATGTGAGTTTCGGTCCCAAAGCCTCTTAAGGGGTTTTTAAACACTGCGTTCTCAATCCTCATCTCCATTTCATGCATTTCAGGTTTTTTCTTCCACGGGGAAACATCTTTCAGTCCCCAAAGGGCAGAGGGATAAGAACAAATGAGAGGATTTCCGAATTCCTTCTCTGCTGGGAATTTTTCAGACCAGTGTTGGAGCAGAGAGTGGCATCCCCACATACGGCTCTGCTTTTTTAGACAAGTGAAGGGGAAAGCTTAAAAGTGCTTTGGAATTTAGTTTTGGTGATTTCTGAATTCACCATGCACTGTGCAGCTCCCTGTCTTCCCATTGGGATTGCAAGTGCTGAGCCTCACAGCTACTGGTTTCAGCCAAAACCAGCACACAGATTAATTAAAAGCAGTAAAACTTCAAGAGGGGTTTTTTTTTTTCATTCTATGATCTTTTCTTTTTTCTCGTTTTCAAAAGTTTCGTCATTAACTGAATCTGTTCCCTCCATGAGGACTGGGGGTGGTGGTGGTGGTGGCATACTTATCACAAAACTGAAGGGCTGCAGAGTTTGCTATTTCTGCTTAGCCAGTGTTGCTTCTCTGACCAAAATCTTTCCTATTCTGGGTGTCGTGGTTTAACCCCAGCCGGCAGCCAAGCACCACGCAGCCGCTCGCACGCTGTGTGGGGGCATGACTTGTTTATCTGACACATGGTAGAAAAGCAGGCAAGCAAATCTCCTCAAGATGCCTTACTTCTGTGGGTCTTTGGTTATAATAAGAATAACCTTTGGTTATTCTTCTGCCTACCGTGTGACAGTGCTTGCGTGTTATACTCCATGCTTTTGTGGGAGCTGTGTCTTCCCCTGAGCATGAGTGCTTTTGGATGTCACATCAGTAACCTTCCTTGAAACACTCCTGGTGAAACTGCTGTCTTACAGTGTGACAGTGGCAGTGTGTAATTAGAGAGCATGTTGGCCCTGTGCGAGATTCGGGTGCTGTGGATGATCTTTCCACTTCTGTCACCAACTTTTCTCTGTGAGGCAGAGAACTTTTCCCCTTTAAGCAATTCACACACTTCTCTGGACTTCAGTTCCTCATTCGTAAAGTGGTGTAATGGTAAATATGTACCACTCAGGTTCACAATTGTGTGTTATATGCTGAGATAGTAATGAGAAGTCTACCCATTACAAAGTAAATTCTTCTTTTGCATAGATTCCCTAGAACATTACAGTAGTCTGTGGCTTGCATAGATGACTAAGAGAACAGCTTTACCTTTCATTTCTTAGAGTCATACAGTTGTTCTGGTTGGAAGAGATCTTCAAGATCATCACGTCCAACCGTTAACCCAGCACTGCCAGGTCACCACTAAACCATGTCCCTGAATGTCTTTTAAATCCCTCCAGGGATGGTGACTCCAGCACTTCCCTGGACAGCCTGTTCCAATGCTTCACAACCCTCTGTGTGAAGAATTTTTTCCTAATATCCAATATCTAGACTGCCCCTGGTGCAGCTTGAGGACATTTCTTCTTGTTCCATTATTTGCTACATGGGAGAACAGACTGATCCCCACCTCACTACAGCCTCCTTTCGGGTAGTTGTAGAGAGCAAGAAGGTCTCCCCAAGCCTCCTTTTCTCCAAGCTCTAGTCTTGTTAAACATGACTACATACACTTATTTAAAGGCTGTTGAAGAGATAGTGTGACTATAGTCTGTACTCCTTTTTTGTCCAGTCTTGCCTTTCTCACTGTGTTTGGCTCTGTGTAGACTTCTTTTAGTACTGCTCACAGTGACATATGCAAACTTAATATGACTGTATAGATGTTCACAAATGTTGAAAAGAAATAAAAGAAATGCTGAAGGATCTAATCCACCCAATTAATTTTTTCCTTTCTTTAAGCATGACATGTTTATGCAGCAACAAACTTTGTGTTGTACCAAAGGGTGTCTTCAGGAATCTTTTATACAGATCTTCCCACATCCTCCCACCATTTAATCATCCTTTTGTGCTCCAGAGTTGTCCCAGTACCATCCATTCTCTTCTTTCAGTGTTTTTAGCTTGTCTTTCATATTTTCCCCATGTGTCTTTCCTAAGCATCTTACAGTTTACAATCCTAAAGGCTGTTAGTATTGGCTATGCTATTTCCTTTCTTTCCTTCCTTTTTAACATTTTTCCTGCAAATGAGCTTCACCTTTGCCACCCATCTGTGGTGATTTGTTGGAGAGAGAAGTTAAGCTTTGTGTGAAATCTTTCTAGCCTCAGGTGTGTATTTCTCCTGTGTCTCTACAGCCTCTTCCAACAAGCCCCACAGTGAATGGAAAGGCCTGTTTTCTTCTTGCATCTGTTTAAACGTGTCAGTGGCATGCAGTGTGCTGATTTAGGGGCATCTTTTTTCCTGGTGTGGGAAAGAATAGACAGACAACCAGAAAGAGTTACTCAGAAGTGAAGGGTATTTGAAAGACAGTGTAGACCACCGAGAAGAAAGATAAGCTATCACAAGTACAGCTTGAACTCTTAACACGGTTACATCTGATAGATTTTTGTATAAATATAACTTGGTTTTGTATTAAGAAAAAACATTACATGTGTTGTAATAAATACAAAATAATAAAGCTTGCTTATTTATAAGAAATGAATCTCACTGTTTCCTCCTCCTTCCCTGTAGGTTTGTAACACAACCACGGATCGTAAACATGCAGACACATCTCTAGAGAAATATGTCACTGAGCCTGTAATGAACATTGTGAGTGGCTTCTTCAATTCGCCATTTTCAGACAACAGCACCAGCCTCCAGGTAAGGAAAAAGAGACACAGACAAATATGTAATTCAGACCACTAATGAGGTACCTTCTGCTACCCAGGTAGGAATGCTGTATCTTTACATCCTTCTTGAATTTCTCTGTCCCCTCGCATGCCACTGAGTAGCAGCTTAATTGCTCTTTAAAACCTTTACTCTTAATTTTTATCACTTGGAGTACTGAACCAGTACACAGCCCAAAATGGTCAGATTTACTCCTGGTCTTGTGAATTCATTGGAGAATGATGTCTTGTCTTTGTATTTGTATGAGAAAAATGACAAAAGGGACACGCACATATATAAGACACACACAGATCTAAGTGGTGATGTGAGGAAAAACTGCATGATTTGGCCTTTGTAGAGGTGTAGCATTGATTTCTGTTCCCTCCAGTCCAGAGGAGCACAGAGAATTTAATGGGAGTTGTAACGTGAGTCTACAAGCTAAAAAGCCCTTGTATGTGGTTTACGTTGTGTCAAACCCCAAGGCAGTTGCGAGGGGATTCTTAAAGGGTAAAATTCCATGTTTATCTTTTTGTTTTCAGACACACCAGCCTGTTTTTATTCAGCTGCTGCAGTCTGCTTTCAGAATTTACAACTGTACTTGGCCAAACCCAACACAGAAAGCCTCAGTGGAGTCGTGTATCAAGACTTTGGCTGAAGTGGGTAGGTGCCAGGTTTTATGTTCATTATTCTTCTCTGTGTTTTAGGATCGGACTTACTTCAGGTTGATCTGGTTTTAATTTAACTCTGTCATCCTGAAATTGTGACAGTGATGATTTCAGAAATCCCGCTTTCTGAGGCTAAATTCTTCCTCCTTTTATAACCCATTCAAACCTGTCTTATCAAATAGGGTTGTTAGGTGAAACCTGTAGGTCGAAGAGGAGTGTTTAAGTGGGCAATGGTTGAACTTTACCTGGAGCAAGTTATGATATTAAAACATAGTTCATGTTGTGCTAGGATATAACCTGGGCATTTCTAGTTGTTCTGGGCTTCATTTGCACAAGTTGTTGTAAGCAGCAGTGCACAGCAATTGTGCATCAGAGAACACACGTTATTTTTCTCCTCAGTTGATGTGAGATGCATTTATTTTTGTTACTCACAGCCTTGGGCTTGTTCAGGTGTTGTCCCATCAGGAAGTTGAGGATGGAAACCACAACTGTGCCACTCCAATCTGCTTCTCCACTTACTCCTCATCATCAGGCCCACTCATTTACTGCTGTTACACAGTCAGCCTTGTCAGGGGAATTTTGCCTTGCTCTGGCACCAAGACCAAATTTGGTGCTCAGGACAGTTAATAAGTTACATGCTTTCAAATAAATTCAAATATCATGTTAAAGTGTAAAATTTAAAACTCCTTATCCTGAAATTAAAAAAAAAAAGATTCTTTACTAGTACATAGCTAAGACTGACAAAAGTTCATTCTTAAATTCCTGTGAATACAATTCTTAAGTTGTCTGTCATGATACAAACAAGGATTATTCATTCTAGTTTCTAAAAATCAGTCATTCTGATAACTCGTAGAATAAGGTTCTGCTCAGTGTGGCCAAAAAACAAAGTAGAGGCAGAGGTATAGAGAAACTGGCTAAATTCTTTTGTTGATGCAGTTTTTGATCAGTTGTATTAAGTAAAGATAAAACAATATGAGAGGGAACGTTAACCATCTGCAGCATCTGTAGCATTGTAACAATTGACTCTAAATTTGGACTTTGGAAAAAGCTTTACAGGAAAGTCATTTAACATTTTAGCCAAAACATCTCATTAACATTTTTTTGTGAATGAGAATAAGCAGGCACCTAAAAACTCAGCAACCTTGAATTGTTTTATTTGTTGTTCGAATGATTTAATTATGGATCCATCTGGCAAGAGAACTTTGGAAGTTGAAGACATTTTATTTCCAGTATGCTACAGGTACAGTCTCAAATAAAGCTCTAGTCCTACAAGTCCTTGTTTGTGTGTTTAACACTTACACCCCTACTCTCCTCTGGCAGTTCTACAAAGTCACCAATAAATTACTTCCTTTGGGAGTCTGGGGAAAGGAGGAAGAAGTAGGGCAGGTGCTTTTGAGAATGAGCATGCCCTATTTGTGCTTCTAGTCAGCTCTGTGTCTTAATGTCTGCAGAGCTACACGTAAAATCAAATTCTAGCTCAGAGGGGTCACTTTATCATGTCTCTTGGAGAAGGGTATTTGGAGGCGCCTGAGTCTAGTGCCGAGACAGCCAAGCTGAACTCATCCCCACAGCAGCCTTGCAGGGAAAGCACAGGGCACCTTAACCAGCTGACAGATCTAGCTTCTTGAACGAGGTGTGGCAGCATGTGAAAGGGCTAGTGCTCTTTGGTAGGTAGTCTTCTGTGTGCCTCCTGTTCCTGGGGGAGCCACAGGGAAAGCTCTAATGCAAGGCATGGCTGATGTCTGGGGTTTTCTTTGGAGATGTGAGACTGTTTCCTAGTTGGTGAATTTAATTTCAACCTCTGATGTAGTCTTTTCTTTCATTCCTTTTTTTCTGTTATATGGAGGTGATTTACAGTTGTGGGTTTTTTTATAAGTACACTCTTGTGCTGTTGTATGGGTCCTGCCTTCTTGATACTGGCTTCCCACACATGGGACCCCAGCCATGCCTTGGGCACTCTCAAGTGTGGCACAGTGGAGCTGAGCTCCCAGTGTAGGGCATTGCCCCGTGTCCTCCTCTGGGACTTCCCTGCAGCAGGGCAGGGAGGCTGCGCATCACTTGGGGGTGCCACATGCCCAGCAGCCTCAGAGCTGCCCCCCCCAAAGCAAGCACATTGCTGATTTCCTTGTTCATATGACAATAACTATTTCAGGATTCATCACTAATACAGGTATTGCAGGATTCATCACTAATACCAATATCGAGCACGGTAAAATCGTATTCTGTTGTGTTAGCAAATTGACACTCATTTTTATTTGGTGTTTATTTTGACAGTGCAGAAAGGGGAGTATAAGGGAACAGGGGAGGGGGGTTCCCCCAAAGAGCAAGTTAGCTGGAGAAGAAGTGGAAGAAGAGTTTTTAACAGACACACCCCTGTGTGGTTTTAACCCTGCAAAGGTTTGGCTGGCTAACAGAGATTTTAACTGCTGGTGATAAATCAGTATTTTTAGGCACACTGCAAAATGTGCCTTGCCTGGGCTGAGTAGGTCTGCTTTGCTCTGCTGAAAGCTTTGGAAAATCTGCCCCAGCTGGGAGTACTGGAGGCTTTCAAAAGCGAGGCCCTTTTGTGACTGCAGTGCATGCCCGGTGCCTCTCTCCGTGGAGTGTTCCACCACACAAAGCGCTGCTTCTCTTTGAGAAGGCAGAGGTTTCTTCCATAATTGGAAGAAATTGGTTTGCTACCCAAACAGGGAAGTTTTTTTTGCTTCTTTTGCTGGCCATGTGGACTAGGTTTGGATTTTTGCTTTCTGAGCACCATTCTGCCCATTTTTTTTTCGTTTGGTTTTGGTTTTGTTTGCTTTTATTGTGTTGGGGTTGTTTGGGTGTGTTGTTTTTTTTTTTTTTTTTTTTTTTGTTTTGGGTTTCTTTTGTTTTTTTTTTGACTTGAGAATCTGACAGCTTTAATGTTAGGGCCTTCATGTTTCACAGCAGGGTTTAAAACAAACCCTCTAGAAAGATTTTTATCTATATCAGAGAGATAAGAGGGTTGGACAGATTTACAGCAGGGACCAAAGACTTTTGATGGAAAATAAATGTAGCATGGAGTTAAAAGAAGAAACATGATTTTTTATTTTTGTGTGTGTGTCATTGCCCTGGATTTAGACATGAATTTCAGTAGGAAGAAAGATCATATACAGATTTCCCAGGATATCAAAGATCCATATAATAATACACCTTTAAAATAGCCATTTCAGAGCAAGTATAAGCAACATATGTTCTGCTGAGTCCTTACTAGTTTGTTGCTGGCAGGTGGTTGTAAGTATTGCCTCAAGAGCTTAGGATCATTACATGTGGCTTCTTATGAGCACTGTAAGAATGTGCATTATCTTCCAGGTCAACAAAAGGATATGCTGCAGAAGCTAATTTCTTATAACCCTGGTACTTCAACTCCATTTGACCACTAGGGAAAAACTTCATAAGCTTTTCAAGCTTCATTTGTTGCTTTGTCTCCAGGCAGTTGTCTGCCTCCGGTTCAGCAGGCATAGAGCCTTGCTCCTCTTCTTGAGCAGACTCTTCTGTGGGTCCAAGAGATTTGGAACACACGGATGCCAACGTGCATCAGATTTTTATCGCCCAGTAAACATTTGGCTACCTGGCATGAATAAAAACACCTATGAAACAATATATGTATATCAATGTGTCTTGTTCAGAAGCAGATTATCACAGTAATGAGAATTTACACATTATACATGTATCACTTTGCCTTTTTCTCTGTTATTACATAGGACTGAGCTTTTGCTTGACAATATAGTCCAAAAAATGAATGATCAAACCAGCTTCCATCTCACTGGTAAAATAGCTACAAATGACAAATGTTTAAGAGGTCCCCTGAGCTTTGTGAAAACACAGGAGCTGAGACACCTAACAGTTTAATTTATTTCAAATTTATTCATTATCAGTTCTGATGTTTTATAATCTTTGCAAGATTGAGAGGGATGGAGGCCAGTCTCAAAGTTTGCATTTTAAACCTTCTACATGGTCTGTGTGTCTTTCCACCTGGTAAAACTGGGAAATATCCCCTGTTCTCACAACTAGTGATCTGGACCGTGTATCTTCAATTGTGTTGCAGCTGGATCCTTCTCTCAGGGCTGACCAGTCTTTCTCGACCCATGCAAAGAACTGTCTTTGCTTCTTAATTAAGTGATATTTCTTCGATCTTCACTCCCAAACATCAGTTTTCTGTTTCAAGGGTGAATCTAGTTGCATTATACTCTTGTCTCCACAGTATCTGTTAGCTTCTCCCTTATTTTTTTTGTGTGTATCCCAAGGTGCAGTATGAGTGTGGCTGTGCAGTTGCCACCAATAATAAAATAACTGGAATTTCCCAGATGAGTAAACAGTGTCAGATAGGAACCTGCATTTTTTTACACCTTTTTCTCTTGTCAGACTCTTTGAAAAACCAGAATCTGTTAGCAAGCCAAATTACATTAGTCCTTATCAGATTATACTCTGTGATGCTATGGAGGAGAAGCAAAAGGAGAATCCTTATTTCTGTCCCACAGAGTTGGAGGCAAAGTCCTGTAATACTGCTATTTCGTAAGTTCAGAACTGGAACTGGCACAGAGGAAGTCCTACTGTGATGGTCAGAGGAAGGGAGAACTGTATTACAAAAAGAGACTACAGGAGCCCCACGTGTTTTGCCTAGCAAAACCAAAGGCCTGTGATGTTGCTCTTTAAAAGTACTTAGGAAGATAAATAGTCACGAAGAAGAGGCATTTAAGCTAAAGGACAGTGGTGACCCAAAACCAACTGGACGTGAGTTACTCTAGGTTGTAAATAACCCGACTAAATTTAGATTGGAAATCAGAGGTTTGGAAACAACTTTGGAAGGATGTTGTTGGTCAACAGGCCAAGAGAAATCGGCCAGAGGAGGACCAGGAGAAAAGCTAGCTTTATTTTAAATGGGGCTCGATACATTTTTCAGAAGATATTAAAGAACATGGATTGTCTGTAACAGAGCAGATGGTCTGAAGGAGTGATAAAGTCCTTTCTAGTTGCATATTTAATCCCCAATTTCAGCTGCTCTGGTGCTTCTTGACCATGCTTTTATGTCCTCTAAAGCCCTTTCCTTTTCTCTGACAAATTACAAGCAGGAAACATTAAATATATAAATCTAAGTTACATTTTATTGCTTCTTTGGAATTATTTTGTGTATTTTAATGTCCATATGGATGAACTTTCCTCTAGCGAATTTTTCAGCTCTGAAAATACTTCATTTCACTTCCAATTTGAGTTTTAAAATCTTTTTTCTATTTTATAAAAAGCTAGACCTTCATTTTCAATTTTTAGTTCAAATAAAATAATTATCCTGTTGTTACTTTTTTGACAGCGAGAAGAATACGTTTCAGATGAAGCACATATTTTATTCTATTTTAACTGTTTGTGTTTCCCTAATTGCAAGAAAAATTCAATGATGATCTTTTTACAGACTGATAAATATTTTAGCGTAGCTTTCCGGTTGGAAAAAAACATCCAAGTGAAGGGTACAAGATTGGCAGCCTTGTGCCTTGTCTACACAAAGCTTTTATTTCCCTTAAAAATTCTTGCTGTTGCTAGCATTAGTGTGTCTCCATCCAAATGCATTTGTTAAGCAGTCAGTAAATGATTAAGGAGCTGGAGGGACTGATTTATGGAGCAAAATTAATTGAACTAAATATGCATTGCTCTGTTAAGTGACAACTGGGAAGTGTGGGAGAACATGATATAGCTGTCTGCAACTACCAGAGGGGCGTAAACAGCGAGGAGAGCAAGGGTTTCCCAGCCAGGTACAGCTGTGGCTTTTTGTGGCCCAGATTGCCCGTTATGCTCCTCCCCGGGACACTCTAAGGGGTGAAATGCCTGTGTCCCCCCACACCAGGAATGGTTTAGGTAGTGCTAAGTGAACTAAACAGCTGTGAACCCACTAAAAAGACTGCTCTATTTTGTACATACTGCTAAAGGTAATGGAGTGAAATTGAAAATGAGGGGGCACTAGTTGGGAATATATATCAAGGAGGATGGCAAACTTCCTTACGGCAAGATGGATTACTCTGAAGAATGAGCTTCCAAGGAAAATTACAGGCAAAGGGCACTTCCTGGAAATCCTTAGTACTAAATTGATCCTAGGTAGACAGTAAAGTGAAAGGACAGCGCTTCAGCAAGCATTCCTGAAATAGGACCTTTTACTTCCAATTTCTGTGCTTCTGTGAAGAGAACTACATGCAGGTAATTTAACAAAATACATCTCAGCCCATTTCACCCCTTCTCTTAGCAGCTGGATTATTCTTTTGGGACTTCAGTGGCGTCTAGCTCAATCATAAAGAGAGGCTTGATTTTTAGCTGCTCGATTCTTGACATTCATGTTGCCCTTTTTCCTTTGAGTCCCCATCTCAAAGTACTTTTTCATAGTTTAAATGGTAAAGGAGAGGAAAGCTGCTGATGCACAGGATACACACAGAACCGTCCAGCACAGAGCAGAACATTTTACCGTGACCTGGCTGAATTTGCGGCACTCTTGGCTCACCTTTTCCACGGGTACCATTTGCTTGTCTTGTCTCAACTGTGGCTATTCCATTCATTGTGAGCAGCAGATCCAGAGTTAGTTGTGCAAAGGATTTCTCAGCAAATCCCATTTCCTCTGACGTTGGCAAAACGGTGAAGTCTGTTTGGGGTGTAATTAGCCTCGTGTGGGGTCCCCTGGGTAGTGTATAAGCCTGTGCTATGCCCTGCACTGCAAGGCAGAATTCACCTTAGCTGAAGACACATTCTAGTCCATCCTGGTAAGTGTCCTGCTTGATACCTATGGTGCCAGTTGACATACAGCCACGTAGCATGCTTTTTTCCCCAAAGTTCATTAGTCAGATGGAAGACAGAATTTTACCCCCTCCTGGCTCCTTTGTCTACCAGCTCTAACCCTACTTTGCAAGTTTGAGTGCCATCCAAAAGTATTTCTAAGTGGAACAAAAATAAACATGCTTTTAAATATTTTATGTTTGTACTTTAAGGGAGATTGACACATTTTGAAGAGGAAAGCAGCCTGCAGCACCTAAATTAAAAATAAATATTTATGTTCACATTTGTTCATCAGCTTTCCAAAATGTAAAAATATGTTTCATGTTGTTTTAAATAATGAAATGTGAAACAAATGAAAGATAAACTTTCTACAAGCTGCACAGAAATAAGAAGACAAAGGCTTTGTTTATAGCTTAGACTTCAACAGTGCCCTTTGACAACCAATACAAATCTTAATTACAAATGGAATTATACATATAAGAACTGTTCAAAACAAAGGAGTTGGGTTTTTTTCTCTCTATCTCTGGTTTTCTTTGTGATAGTTTTAATTAGCTGCAACTCTTTGAACAATCATAGTCCTTGACTGTTCCTCAGACACTGATGGAAGTTGTTAACTTCAAATGGCATCTATAGGACTGCAGAAGTCTGGGGTTTTCCTCTGAGCAGTATGCTCCCCGTTGCTAAATTTATTCTTGGATATATCAGGATTCTGCATGCATACCACTTAATTGAGAAGTGAACATTGTCCAATAACATTCCAGTGATTGACATTAGGACACAATAAATTGGATTAATAGGCTTCAGCACCCTACCCGTAGTGGCAGAACTTTAATTGACTTCTGTAATAAAGTAAGCAGCAACAGCACAAATCTGTTTTGAAAAATAACCCAGTTAAATAATACGGAAAAACAATCATTAGAAATAATGCCCAGCCATACATGGTACTTTCCTCATGATAATCAGGAACCTTGTCTTCAAAAAAAAAAAGAAATGGAGAGGGGAAGGGAAAAGTCAATTGCTGGTGTGGAAACTGCTATACATCTGCTGCTGATGATTTGTATATGGATGTGGAGAAATGTGTCTACCCATCTTGACCTAAGAAATGTTTATTTTTTTTTTAATTCCCTATGGTAAACTGTTTAAAAAGTGCCTACCAGAAATAGAAGAAGACATCTCTTCTCCATCCCAGTTAAACAGGCTAATCTGCAGGTGGAGGCCCTGGTTCTGCATCATGGTCCACCCTTGTAGTGGGTGGGGTGTAGTGAGAAGAGAGGAAGGCACCCTACAGCTGCAGCAGCTATCAGAGGGATGAGGACGTGCATGACGGAGCACTCTTGCCCTAGTCTTTGAGATTGGGGGTTGAGGTGTCACAGCCAAATTTAGGTTTCTAATACATGCTGCCATTACAATATAGTATTTGGGGGGAGAGAAAGTTTCTGCTTGGGATCTGGGACTCACAGTGCTCGACACGGCGCACGAGCCTTCATTCATCAGAGCCGTGTGCCTGACGCTCTGCTTGCACGTACTCCTGCGTGGTTTGATGCATAGCCTGCTTGGGAAAGAAGGGCAGCTATTGATTTCACAAGTTCAGGACTTAAGTTGTCTACGTCTTAAAAACTGGGAGGGAGGGGTGGAGTATTTTTGGTACTTTCCACTACTGTAGAAAGTGTGCGTGCTCATGCAGAATGGTGGGGAAATGCCTCAGGGAAACATTGTACATAACAGTAATATGGGCTAATGCTTTCTTAAAAATCACCTTGTTTCAATAAGGAAGCCTGAAAAACTAGTTATTATTAGTCATGATTATAAATGAACTAGAGCTGCTCCTCCATTTTACTTCTGAGTTTTTATTAAACATTACCTTTGCTGTGGAAATTAAGTGAAATTACACAGAACGCAAAACCTAATACACTGGAATGTGGCCTAATCTGTCAAATAGAGATATTGTTGCATCAATCTCTTGTTTATTTGTTGAATTTCGACAACTCACTCTGAGCCATAGAAGAATGTCACTCTGATCTCCAGTGGAATGGAGAGATGCAGCTAACTCCAACAATCTTCATGGAGCATCGGGCAGCTACTTTCTAACGTTGTCTTTCAAACTTCCTTTTCAAATGACAGTTTAGGATACAACAGTAGTTTAGTACTGGCTGCCCTGTAAGAATTCATGCAAGTCTTTCCTCAGTTCTTTTTTTGGTTTTTTTTTTCCCTGTTATTCTCTTTTGTCACTTCCTGCTCTTCAAGTCTAAAAAAACCCCACAAATAACACCAAAAACCTGCATTTTTTTAACTGTTGCTTAAATTTGTTTAACTACCACATGTTTATTAACTGTCACAGAATGGTAGGGGTTGGAAGGGATCTCTGGGGATCATCTAGTCCAACCCTCCTGCTAAAAGAGGTTTGACTAGAGCAGGTTGCACAGGAACATGTCCAGGTGTGTTTTCAAAGTCTCCAGGGAAGGAGACCCTCAAACAGCCTCTCTGGGCAGCCTGTTCCAGGCTCCATCACCCTCATAGGAAAGAAGTTTTTCCTCATTTTGAGGTGGAACTTCCTGTGTTCCAGTTTGTCCCCATTGCCTCTTGTCCTGTCACTGGGCACCACTGAAAAGCGACTGGTCCCATCCTTTTGATAGTTGCCCTTTAGATAATTATAAGCATTGATAAGATCCCCTTTCAGTCTTCTCCAGGCTAAACAGCCCCAGGTCTCTCAGCCTTTCCTTCTAAGAGAGATGTTCCAGTCCCCTCAGCATCTTTGTAGCCCTCTGTTGGACTCTCTCCAGTAGTCCTATGTTGCTCTTGTACTAGGGACCCCAGAATTGGACACAGTACTCCAGATGTCGCCTCAATAGGGCAGAGTAGAGGGGGAGAAGAGCATCCTTTGACCTGCTGGTCACACTCTTCTTAATGCATCCCAGGATACCACTGGTTATTTGGCTACAAGAGCACACTGCTCCAGTAACTTGCTGTCTACCAGGACTCCCAGGTCCTTCTCCATGGAGTTGCTTTCCAGCAGGTCATCTCCTAACCTGTACTGGTGCATGGGGTTGTTCCTCCCCAAGTGCAGGACTCTACACTTGCCCTTGTTGAACTTCATTAGGTTCCCCTTTGCACAGCTCTCCAGTCTGTCCAGATCGTGCTGAATATCAGCACAGTCTTACGGTGTGTCAGGCACTCCTCCCACTTTTGTATCATCAGTGGACTTGCAGAGGGTACACTCTGTCCCTTCATCCAGGTCACTGATGAATGTGTTGAAAAAGACTGGCCTTTTACATCATTAGCCAGATTGAATTCCAGGAGGGCCTTAGCCTTCCTTATTGTATCCCTACTTACTCTGGTAACGTTCCTATATATTCTTCCCAAGTGGCCAGTCCCTCTTCCCACACACTGTAAACTTCCTTCTTGCATTTGAATTTTTTTCAGAAGCTCCTTGTTCATCCTTGCAGGCCTCTTGCATCCTTTACTTGACTTTTTACTCATAGGGATGCACTGATCCTGAGCTTGGCTGAAGTGATGCTTGAACATTAACCAGCTTCCTTGGGCCCCCCTGCTTTCTAGAGCCCTAACCCATGGGGTTCCTCCAAGTAGGCCTTTGAAGAGGTTAAAGCTAGCTCTCCTGAAGTCCAGGGTTGCAATCCTCCTTGCTGCCCTGCTCTTTCCTCGCATGACCCTGAACTCCACCATCTCATGGTCACTACAGCCAGGGCTGCCCCTGACCTTTGCATCCCCAAGGAAATCTTTGTTCATTAGAACAAGGTCCAGCAGCACACCTCTCCTTGTTCCCTCTTACACAACCTGTGTCAAGATGCCCTGCAGGATTATATCGATTATATTGCAGTGGCATGCAGGAACCCCATGGTTTAACAACCCTGGCTGCGGAGGAAACCAAAGGTAGAGAGGAGACAGTCTTTTTCAAATTTAATTTGTATGCTGTTGGTTTCTCAAGGTCTTTGCCAGAAAACTGCACAGAAAAGCAACAAATAGCACTTGGGATAAATTGGCTAAATGTGCATATGTCCATTAGAAAGAAGGATTTTTGCATTTACTGCTGAGTAGAGTAAAACTATCTGTTGAAATTATATTGCATACTCTTTTTGTTACTCTAATATCTCTGGACCTGATATTTATTTTTTTAAGGTAGTAAAAAAAAAATTATTCTGGTTTTAAAAATAAACACCTGTGCCTATGAAAATATATACTGGAAGTTAACCTAATCTCATTTAAAGTTCTACATCTTTAACTAGATTACAGCTGATTTCTATCAGCTTAGTGTTTTGATTGTTATTTTTAAAACTTGTTGAAGTGAGATCCCTCTGCCTCTTAAATCCCAGAATCTCATGATTTTGCATGCCATGGTCTTCCTAAGTCATTCAAGTTTTTGACATCGTTAAGTTTCTTTTTTTTTTTTTTTTCCTTAAAGCAAAGAACCGAGGGATTGCAATTCCAGTGGATTTGGACAGCCAGGTCAACACCTTGTTCATGAAGAGTCACTCGAACATGGTGCAGAGGGCAGCCATGGGCTGGAGAATGTCAGCCCGCAGCGGACCTCGTTTCAAAGAAGCTCTTGGTGGGCCTGCTTGGGATTACAGGAACATAATAGAGAAACTGCAGGTATAAAATTAGCAAAAGTAGCAAAAGGGTTGGGCCATACGTGCCAGATTTGTAAAACACCAGAGACAGACTCATTACATTTTTAGTGCTGGATTAGAGCGACCTTTGCACTTCTAGGTGGGGGGAGCAGAGGGCTCAGCTCTCCTCTGCTGTGTGTGCAAAGTGAAGCTGGCATTCAGGGCTTTCTGATCCCTGATCTGAATGTGGCTCCTTCAGAAGTCAACAGAGAGGGCTAGGAAGTGTGGTCTTTTCCTCAAGGTGGTCCACAGAGAAGGATCTCCTTTCTGCCTTTTAATGGTCACACGTCCTGTAGCGGCTGCAGAGGAGGAACGGGGTGTTTTAGGAGCCATTATGCCAGGTTTGTGTCACTGGAGATTGCCTGTAAGATGGAGATTGCCTTGTGCATGTAGTGGTTAAACGACATCAGGAGTTTATGAACTAAGAAAGCTTTAAACACCGAGGAACACCATCTCAAGTGACACACTAGCACCGTGTATGGCAGTGTTTTTCCAGACCACCATCAGCCTGACTGTTGCCAAGTAGTTTGTGAGCATCACTGCACAGGAGAAATTTGAAAGAGAAGAGTAGATAGTAATGGGCACCTTCTCCCCCTTGCCCTGCTTGAGGTGGAGTGAAGAAAAGCTTGAGCTTGTTTTACTGTCACCTGAGTTAACAAGGGCTCTCATAGCTAGCTATCCTAGCTATCAGAAGTGGGTCCAATGGCCCATTGCACAGTGCTGTGCAACTGTACAGTGAGTGGTAATGTTCTAGTTTTCTTCTAGTTACAAATACTGTGATTGGCACTCTACTTCATTCTTCTCTAGGATGTAGTGTCCTCCTTGGAGCAGCAGTTCACTCCCATGATGCAAGCTGAATTCTCTGTGCTGGTTGATGTGCTGCATAGTCCAGAACTTCTTTTTCCTGAGGGGAGCGATGCCAGAATAAGATGTGGTGCTTTCATGTCCAAGTAAGTGGTATAAGGAGAGGCCTGTTTGTTTCCTTCTAAAAGATGGCAGGGAGTTAAAATTTTCAACAGCACTTACGTCTGATTTTTCAGCAGTGACTTAAGCATGAAGGTGTTCATACTGGAAGATTAAAATGAGGTCTTTTGCTGCATGTTTTATGCTTCTCAGCATTTTAGGAGTCTAGAGAGAGGTTGCTTGCTTTGTCTGCCTAGAAATGGTATGTTAGAAGCTTGTTAAAATTCTGTCAAGCTCAACCTGATTCTGTTTTCCTAATGGGCAAATTTTGTTTTTCCAAATCTGCAGCAGAAACTTAGACTTCCCACGATAGAATTTTCAGGAATTGATAATGAGGTGGGGTGCTCAGGGCTAGTGGGGTTTTTTTGTGTTTTTTTGTATTTGGTGGGGGTTTTTTTTGTTTGTTTGTTTTTCTTTTGTTGTTGTCATTTGGTTTTTGTTTTGTTCCGTTTTGTTGTTTGGTTTTTGTTTTGTTTGTTTGTTTTTAAAATTTATTCTTATTTTATTTATTAAACTGACAACAGCTCTTTTCAAAATATATTTCACAGGCATCCCTACCTGGTTTTGAATTATTAGATGTTTTATTTGCAGTCTGTTCATGGGAATAGAGTCTTGCAATTTTTTTATTAGTCCTCAAGTGAGATGCCCTCCTTGCCCTTGAAAAACTATAATTAAAACAGAGGTAATGTGGGGAAAACGAAGGGGTTTGGCAGCTCTCCTCATTCCTTGGCTTTTTGTATATTCTGCAGAGGTAGAGTTATATCAACATACTTTATACATTTGGAAAAATGAAGATAAATTTTGAGCTTGTCCATCCCATGACTTCTGCCCACGCTCCTGTTCAAAGTCAGCATCAAATCAAGTCTAGGGCTGCTGGACATGGCCCATGTGATGCAATGAGCAGTCTTCTGTTTTAGTTAACTAACTTCCATGGCAAAGGAATGCTCTGCAGAGCTATGCAGAAATCCTGATATACAGATATGCTTCTTGCAAAATATTGTTAGTACTGCAGGTTTGAGAGCTGCATTGTTTTGGACTCATCCAATTGTTGAAGATGACAGTGATAGAGTGAGTTCTGTACGGTTCCTCCAGTGAGCCCAGGCTGGCGTTAGTGCACTAATCTCAGGAGGTATTTAAAATGTGTAGATGTGGCACGTAGGGACATAGTCTAGTGGTGGACTTGGCAATGTTAGGTTTGTTTATAGTTGGACTCGATGATCTTAAAGGTCTTTTCCAACCTAAATGATGCTAACTTAGCAGTGGTTGAGATATAATCAGTTCTGTTGGGCTATGGAGCACTGGTCCAGATGATGCAGTGTCAACCCTCCCAAACCTGTTTTGGTTACTGTGATTTAGGACCATTAATGATGTCACCTTTCAGTGTAAATTGTTGGTAGCCACTGTACCTCTGCTGTGTGCTGATCCTAGGCAATAATTTGATGAACGCTGTTTTGTCCACCATAAGGCAGCACTGGTACTGAAGGAAAAAAAACCTGCCCAAGGCCTTTAGATTCCCACCTCCCTTCTGTTTTCACAAACATTTCTCCAGCAGTGTGTGAATCAGTGCAAGGACTTGCTCTTCACAGAGATAAAAAAGCTACTTCTGGTATTGGCTTAAGCTGAGTAAAACCTAAACTCCCATTGCAGTCCTAACTGGAGTCAGAAACGTACCTCCTTTTTGGCTTGAAACAGTCTTGCCAAGTTGTAGTGTGAATATAAAACAATGACTGCGTTTCATGCAAATGCCATCATTTCTGAACACTTCCACGTAAGGTTTTTGGGGGATCCTTTTGGTTGGATGCCATTTGGTAATTATAAATATATTATAAGCAGCATGAAAGTTGGAAGGTGTAAAGGTCGTAGCTTGCAAGATGCATGGTAAGCACTGATTACCTTTAAATAAAGGTAAAAATAAGTTACCTTTAAATAAAGGAAGGAGGAAATGGCAAGTTTGGATATTAATCTGGGAGGAGTAAAAAGTGGATGTAGAATTCGGCCTTCTGTATGGGCAGTAAGATTGCAAATTGACACAAAAAACTCAGACCACCTTGAAAGTCGCATTTTCTCTTTAGTTATGATTTCTCTTGTCTACTTCTACTTCCTTTCCATGAGGAAAAATATAGCGACAGGCAATTTTTGCATCAATTGTACTATGCCTTAGCAACAATGTGCAATGCTCTTTAAGGTTTAATATTTTACTTTAAGGTTGATTAATCACACAAAGAAGCTAATGGAGAAAGAAGAAAAGCTCTGCATTAAAATTCTTCAGACATTACGAGAAATGCTTGACAAGAAAACTAACTTTGCGGAAGAGGTACTGCAACCATTTTCCTATTAAATATAGAACTAATAGCGTGTATTAAAAATGTTGTCTCTAGGACAGTAACAGAATCTGACATGATTTCAATTTCATACATGTTTTAAAGATAACGTGGTGTCTTAAGAATAATGTGGTAAGGTAGAAAGTAAGATCTGAACAGAAGCAGCTATCTGCCTTACATAGATACTTCTGTATCAGGGCTTTGACGAGAGTCAAGGCAAGGAAGATGAAATTAATTCGCAGCAGTGGGTATTACTATATAAGATTATTCCATATTGGGTATCCTGTATTTCTGGAGACTAAGTCTGCTTAGGTCACATCTGACTTTATCATAAAATCAATTGGAAATATAGGGATTTTTAATTGCAAGCGTGCAGTTTTTCCCGGCTGCCTGTGGTGCCAGACTTTTGTACTCCATGTGCTTTTTAATGCTCATAAATGTGTGACAGGAATATGTAATGTTTAGGCAGAGCTGCCAGTTTTGGGGAGAAGTGACATAGTCTGTGTCTATTTTTAGTGCTCCCCTCTCTCCCCTTATTGCCCAGTCTTCTCTTGCAAAACCCAAGTTTTTCAAATACCTCTTTCATCTTGCCTGTGCCTTTGAGTGTCAGTAGCTAAATTCAGATTTACGTGTCGGCTGTCCCTTCTTTTTGAGCCTGATCCCAGTGCTTTTTGTGTGGTTTCCTCTTATCCATATTTCTGAGTATTCCCCAAATTCTCTCGGTATTATTCACTCTTAAATATGAATCATAGAGCTATTTTCTAATCTTTCAGTGCAGTCATTTTCGTTTGTTCACAGCTGACATGTTTAGTCAAGTATGTTCATGGGTCCCCCTTTACCTTGAGATAAGTATTGATTACAACCCGGTGTCACACTGTTTCACTGTCTTAAAGCTTTTACACCCAAATATTTTTAGATGTCTCAGTGACAGTGCTTATTCATGATATTGTACCTGGCAAAATTATCCACCATTCAGGTATACTGGCTATAAGATTCAATCTTAACCCTTATCTACCCTAAAGTAAAATAAGGTTTGTGTTGATTAAGATGCCCACATCTATTTCTGTGTATTTGAGCTTGTAATTTTAAGGTTAAATGTTTAGGCTCTGTCATATGATGTGATAAAGCACCAACATATTCTTTTCTCTTTTATGATAGATGAGCCATATATTAGAAACAGGATATATTCACAGTGTCTTTGTTTTGACTGGATATTGTTTGTTTTGATTTCAACATATGGACATGGGAACATATTGCCCAGGCTTCTAAGCTAGAGAGGATAAAAAAGAAAATCTCAAGGCAGAACAGTGAGATGAAGACAAAGGCAGCAATAGCAAATCATCAGCCCTGCTCTGCCAAAAACAACCAGTGCGTGCAGAGAAAACAAACCTCCTCTTCACCTCCTGCTCAAAGAAAAATGTGGCTAGGCCTGGGCAGACAAATTTTTTTTCATGTCATAACAAGAGTTTCACAGGTGAAGCAGATATTATTCCTTTTAATTATTATTCATACTTACTCTAATAGCTTTCTGGGTCCCTAACGCCACCAAATCACGTGGGAAAAGTGATCTGCTTTTATAACTGCATGCTATGATGAACTTTGCCAACCCTCTCCAAAATAACTGCACAGACCTGCCAAAATGTAACGTCGTCTCAGGACTACAGGGGAGAAAAAAAATAGCAATGCTTTAATGTATGACTTAAGGAAACAAAAAATGTGCCTGTTTATCAGCACCCACAGCAGAGTGCACAGAGCAATTACAAGCGAGACTGAGGGACTGTGCTCCACTGCTATGTAGGGGCTTTCACCCCGGCAGCCCAGCCTCTGGTTCTCAGGAGTGGACGTAGGAGGTGTTTGCCCAGACCCTTTGCACAACCTCCACCATCTTAGTAGGGCATGGTGGGTGGAAGAGCTCTTTGGGAGACAGGATTTCTCCCTCTTCCTTTCTCTCAAGTCCCATAGGTTTCACACTGAGGAGTGTAATCAGTGCAAACAAACAAATGAGTAAAGCTGGTATGGTTTGCAAGTGCTCCTCCAGCTTGGTATTCTTGAGTCATTGCTCATGGTATGGACTTGAGAGTAGTAAAATAGCACAATGAATAGCCTCTTGTGGGTGTTTCCAACTTGTTTTGAACTGTGATCTCACTGCCTGCAAAGTTATTTGACTATGTTATGCAGATACAAGGGAAAAAGAATAAAAAATAGTAGTTAATATGTAATGTCAATACTAGAACAAAGCTACAGAGGGACACTTGACATTTTCATAGAAAGCTTGATTTTGTTAATCACCCATCCTAATGTACCTTGTGTGATAAATGGACTGAAATGGTAAACCTCCAGTTTCTGCAGAATTTCCCATAACGAGAAACAAGGAAGAAATCATGAAATAAAATGTCTTTCTCTTCCCTTTACCTCCCACAGTTGAGATCCAGGTCTGGGAACTTTGTCTCCTACTGTCTTTATCTTTCATCTGACCACTGGAAGGTACCCTGTTTCTCTGGTGGAACCAGAGGAAAAGCTAGCTGTAGGTGCTTATGTCACTTTTAATGCCTGTTCCCATATCGACTGTCTCGGCCCTATTGTTGTGCATCCCCTGGCTGGTGTTTTTCAGGGCTCTTTGTACCCTCCTGGCTCCATCTTCAGTTGCCCCTGTAGTCATCCTTTGAGGCAGTGCTTGCTCGTGTTGTTTTGCTTAGTGCTGCAACATCTAATCGCGTTAGGAATTAAAGTTTAATTTCAGAAGTTTGATTTAAGGTATATAAATGGCACATAAAACCTCTTGGTCATTGATTGGCTTTCCTAAGTAATTGTGGGTGATGATGACGATCTCCCAGGAGTTCCACGTTAAGTTCTAGTCCTATTTGTATCGATTAGGTAACTAACTGGAATGAAACTTGATCTACAGGCCCTCTCTTTCGGAACGCTTCCAGAACAGAGTTAAAATGCTGGGGTGAAGCAGTGTGTGGAAGAAGTCGACGTTGCCTCTGTTCAGACAGTTACTGTGGTGTAGATAAAAGCCTGCTTTAGATTGATTTAACGGAGGAGGAACAGAAGAGGCAGAAAGTATTGTGTTTGGACTTGATCTGCTCTATCTGGGTTTTTATTGCTGGCCATTTTTAAACCCGTTTTACAAAACCAAAAAGACATTGGTCTAGAATTTTTGCATTTTTTAGGCAAATCTTTTTTTCTCCTTCACCATAGTGCTTGATTTCTGTTTAATTTCATAGAAAGATGAAATTAATTAGCAGTAGCAAGTATTGCTATCTGTGATTATTATATATTGAAGATCCTGTATTTCCAGAATCTAGTCTTCTTATGTCACATCTGGCTTTATCATAAAATCCATTGGAAACATAGGGATTTTTAATTGCAAGTGTACAGTTTTCTGTGTGAATGCTGCCTCTAGACCTGTCTACATGTCTCAGTTTGGATCTCAGTAATATTTCCAAACTCAGCTGTAGACCACTGATACACGTGCACTTTGCAAATGACTGGAGCAGTTTAAAACCTCTGCATTATCTTGTTGCCCTGCTGAAAGCCACTGTGCCTGCAGTGTAACTCAACTAACCAGTGGGCCAGGATGGATGTGTCATCCCAGCTGCTTCAGTGAGGTTGCAGCAGCTTAAATTCAACTCTCCCTCAGTGAACTGGATAAAGCTGTTGAACTCTGGACCAAAGTGTGCTCGTATGACAACTTCTTAACCCACTCCGGCTGCTGGCATTTCGATACCTTGGCCATGGACAACCTTCTGATCTCCCAGCAGTTCTTAAATGTGGTCAGCATTTCTGGGGCAGATTGGGGGAAATACTGTCTCTGATAACCTGTGAATATGACAAGTTTAGCATAACATTATTGGCTGATCAAAGCGTTAATGGATGATAGTCCCTTACAGAACGTGGCAGAATCCAACCCCTGCCAACTGTTAGTTCCTAAAGGAAACAGTATGGGAAACAGATGGGACCCTTCGGTGAGGGTTACTTTTGCTGCTGAATGCAGACTTTATACTTTTTTCCTGCTTTAGGTGTTGAACTACAGCATAAATAATTGAAAAGTGCATTTTTAGGTGTCAGTAGAACAAAGACTCTGTATGCTGCTTAATTGTCAGAAATAAGTAGTTGTGCTTTTTGCCTTTTTTGGAAAAAATGAAAAATCCTGAAAAATGTTGTCGTGCTCTTATACACCTGCACGATCTTCATGATTTAAAATCATAGAAGTAGATATACAGCCTTTCATTTTTCATCGTTAATGTGTCTGCGTTCCACCTTAGATATGAAATGCAAGCTACCCTCTTTGTTTTCAGCAACAGCACTAAATGTCATAGAATCTTAGAATCATAGAATGGTTTGGGTTGGAAGGGACCTTAAAGATCATCTCATTCCAACCCTCCTGCTATGGACAGGAACACCTCCCACTATTCCAGGTTGCTCAAGGCCCCATCCAACCTGGATTTGAACACATCCAGCGATGGAGCATCCACAACGTCCCTGGTCAACCTGTGCCAGTGTCTCACCACCCTCAGAGTGAAGAATTTACTTCTTATTTGCAGTTTAAATCAACCTTCTTCCAGTTTCAAACCAGTTTTTACCCCTTGTCCTATCACTACAGGTCTTTTCAAAAAGTCCCTCCGCAGCTTTCTTTCTGGAAGGCCACAACAAGGTCTCCCCAGAGCCTTCTCTTTTCCAGGCTGAACAAGACCAACTCTCTCAACCCTGCCTCATAGGGGAGGTGCTCCAACCCTCTGATCTTCTTTGTAGCTCTCCTCTGTGAAAAAATACATGTAAAAAAAAATAGTTTAGTTTCAGTGTAAATACAAATGTATTTTATTTGTGTAAGATGTAGTCCCTGCTATGGTCACTATTGGCTCTTTGACGTTTTATGCCAGAAGACCTAAGTCTTTTCATGGGCAGCTGTAAGCAAAACTCCAGTGAGTTTGTCAAAAGCAGTAGTCCAAGTTCATGAATGTATTGATATACAAGTCAAACTGAAACCAGTGGGAGCTGCAGGATTTTTTTCTGGTGGGAAAAATGGTTTTAATGTGCTTAGAAGCCAAGAGTTGCTGGGAGCCACTGCAGTGTCCCAGTGTTACAGCTCTTTGAATCAAAGAAATTCTCAATTTAAACTGGATTCTTTTCTAGAGCCTGATTTTTTTAAGATGACTTTACTTATTTGAATCTGTGGATTAGGCAGCATTCAGAAAGTAGCATATGTAGGTAAAAATAAAAGAGGAAAAAAAAGAATAATTCTGAATATGTGGGGCTTGCTGAATGCATTATACCTTAAAAGGACACTTATTTTAATTGGGAGGAAGATCGGGATCTAAAATTCCTTTATTTGTGTTACTACTCACATGTTGGATTAGTGGCACTGCAGGCATTCCGAAGAGTTACATTTAATTTTTCACCACTTCTGCTGTCTGTTTTATTTGTGCTCGTTTGTAAAAATACCTCTGCATTATAGCCTGTTTTTTTCCCCATTGTTAACAGGCCATTCTTCTCACTAAGCTCAGTGTGGCTTTAAAGTAATAGGTGGTTAGGAATACTACAGGAGAATGTTTAAGCTCAGTGCTCTTTATACTGAATTTTTAAAAAATGGAACATTTCAGCTAGTAAAGCACATTTTTGCAGTATTCTGCATTAAAATCTCTCTCCGTAGGAAAACAGCCACAGACTTGGGGGGCACTGGAGGTGCAGGGAGGAAGAATGTTTGGTTACCTCTAACTGTGCCAGCCTGGTTGCTGTGACCAGCACGTACTGCTGGTACGGTCAGGAAGGCAGCGTTGTGGCTTTGTCATGACAGCGAAGCGATGAGGTGTCACAGGAGGATGCTGCTGGGACACCCCTCTCCATCTGCCTGATGGTTTCCTTGAAGGTGGTGGTCTCTTCAGAGCCTAAGCTGGCACGGATTCATTGCAGTGGAGGATTCAAGCGTGGCTATTGCCATGATTCCTCTGAGGCAGTAACTGCAGCAGCAGGAGCACCAGAGCTTTCAGATATGCAAGAGTAAAACTCTCATGTGGTCAGACCCTTCAAGTGTGGTAATTTCTCATTATATTCATATGCTGACATTTTACAAGCCAAAGAAATAAAACCTTCAGAGTTAACAAACCAACACAGTTACACACACCCCCCCCTTCAAGAAGCTGGAATAATTAAGCAAAGAGATACCAGAAGGCAGGTGATGGTGTTGTTTGTCCTAGCTGGGTGCTGTTTGCCACAGAGCAGAGTGCCTCAGGCTATCAGCCACTATGTCATGTTGTTACTGCTGCACGTTCCTGGCATTTCATGGCTATTCTGAAGTAGCATCCCCCGTCTTTCGGTATCCTTTGTCCTTTCTGTCATGTGCATTGTCCTAGAGTAGAGGAAAGTACTGCTGTACGCTGCAGGGAACATCTTCCAGATGCTCTGCTGGGTTTCAAATCATGTATGTCTATAGATACATGTTGTTGCTAGTGCAACAACCTCTAAGTACTTGCTATATGACAAGCACAACTTCTTTTTAAGGGGAGAGTGTTTTTCTGTAAGTAACAAGTCCCAGAGATCTAATCTAGCTTTGGACTGTCATCTGTTTGTGTTCAGAAGCCTGTTCAAAGCCACTTGACTTGGGCCAGTTGCGAGGTCCTTATAGTGGTCTGTGTCAAGGATGGTTTCAGGCAGAGTGCATTGCTTTTCTTGGCTTGGACAAGAAGTTTCAACTGAAAGTCTCATGTATCAAGCAGGTAGGAGACAGCACTTGGGACCTCTTAGGAAGTGTAACCTCCTGATCTAGTGAAAGATGAGCACTTCAGTCTGCTGCGGTGGAGTGAAGCACGTGCCTAGCTACTTTGCAGGACTGAGTGCGTTCATGATCTTGCCCTCTCTTTAATACACAGAAGTCCTAACTGTCACTGTGGTCCAAATATCTCCAGAGACTTTTGCTACTTTTAGCTCAGCTGATAGTTGAGTGAGCAATGGTGAGCAATTGACTGCTCAATGGTATGTACTCTTTTTTGTTACAAAATGCTTGATTTTTGTTTGTTTATTCTTCAAGTGATAAATGAATCTAGTGGCAGGCAGGAAAAAACCCAGGGTTGTAACCACACTCCTTCCTGAAGACTGTAGCCTCTCAGCAGCTTATATTTATGAAATTTTCAGAATGTTGTATGTTTTTATCCAGATTTGTTTCAGAAATACTAAGCCCCAAATCCTGATTGATAAATTGTTTTGGAACTTGTATCATCTGCCTTTCTCACAAATAATATCTTTCCTCCAAAGGAGAGTCTGATAACATAATTTATTTTTTTTCTGTTGATACTGATTTACACAGCATCAACCAAAGCAATAACAAACTGGTGTAGCTCGTTCCTTGCTCTTAATTGAAAATGATCAATTTCTGCTCTGGAATTTCCCCTTTACACACAGTGTGTGACATAGGGATGCTCCTTATTTTCCCCCTTGTTTTTTATATCAATTCCTTTTTATGGATCTGGTCATTTCACTGAAGACTTCATCTAGAAGTTCAATTCCATGCTCACTGTAGCTATTTGAAACAAATTCTACATCATGAAAGCATCAGGATTAAGGGTTTCTTTTTGTCTGTTTTTATTTAAAGATTTTAAATCATTAATAAAGCAGGTGCAGATTTTTGGGAGAAGGTTTTAGCAGATACTAGATTGGCAAGGGGCTAGGTAAATAACCAAAGGTATGCTGTAGGTTAATATGTAAAATGAATCGGCAGCTTTATCATCTGGTTCACATCTCCGGGTGACTGGAGTTTTGTGTGAGGATATATTCATATGCATAAATATTTATTTTAGATTATTTATTCCCATTCCATCTTTTTTTTTAATGAGCAGCATATTACCTCTAAGGTAGAGGCATATTAGAAGCTAAATATTTGAATGTGCGTTCTCTGTCCTACCATATTGTTTTGTTTTTCACAGAGTAGATGTTCTTGCTTAGAATATAAAGTGTCTGATATGTGTTAATGCTCTCAGGGTTATTTAACGCGAGGAAAAACGTAATTCCCATGGCCACCCTAATTTTAGTGATTGGTGCTTGCTTACAGTATCAGTTCACTTAGGAGCAATAGGGCTTTTCATACCCTGCCTGTTTAATGCTGGGAGGAGCTACACTGAGGTGAGAAGGGTTAATCTGTGAGTGATGGGTGTCGATAGAGAAACAAATTGCAGGCGTCCTGAAGTTTGGGATAGTTGCTGTTATTCTTGGGAGTTAGAATAAAACTGCATAAAGCTTCTTCCTGACTTTGAGACCGGAGAGTGTTTCTCCCCACAAATCTCCCACTCCCTTTTAAGTGTAAGTTGCTATACTGAAAGTCCCCATTTCTGAGCAGTTCCTGTATCACTGCCAGGTACCATTTATTAATTTGTACTGGTGAGTACGGAGGACCGCTGCAGTATCGCAGAGACCACTGTGTGGCAACTGTGGACTTTTCAGAACGTCTCCTGTCTGAGTAGGTCAGCTGCTGCTGCTTCTCCACAGCTCAATTCCCACAGCAGGCAAATGTCTGCAGGCATGGAGGGGGCAAGACAAAATGTCTCCTTTGGTTTTCAGTTTCCTTGGAAGGCGAAAATGGTTCTTTTGTTTTGTGGGTGGGTTGTTTGTTGTTGTTGTTTTGTTGTTGTTGACTATCACAAATTTACTGTTGCTTTATTTAATATGTTTGAGTAACAGCCCTGTTTGTACTTTGCGGTCGCACCAGAGATAGCAGTGAGCAGAATTCAATGCATTGTATTAAGGATGGCCAATGAATATTTATGATAGACCTAGGGAGCCAGTAATAAAAATGAAAACGGCATGATGCCACTAGATCCAAATCTTTGATCTCTGTTTTAAGAGAAAATACAATAAAGCAAGGGATAATGGACTCATTATAATGGAATGGTTAGTTATGGTTAGTTAGGGCAGTGTGAATAGGTGACATTACATAAACTGCTTTAGTCCAAGATTTATCACTCAGAAATGTGTTTCAGGAACTGAGCTTCTATAGAAAACCTCAGTTTATACTATTTTGGTGTAGTCAGTCCAAACACAAAGAATTAAAGGTGTATCTCTTTCAAATATCAGGGTGGGCATGCTTTTGCCTTACTAGGTGAAGCAAAAGAAGCAAGAACTGGCAAGGCCCTTCTACTCAGCCTCTTTCTGTGCTTCTCTTCATCTATCACCCTACTGAGCAGGTAAGGAGGGTTGAGGGTTGCAGGAAGGTGGATATTAGACTCTGCTCCCTGACCACAAGCTGTCTTGCCATATACTATATGGGAGGGAATACTTGGGTTTATCAGCAGAGAAGGGAAAGCTCCTGGTTTGGCATCACCCAGGAGGATGCCAAAGGTTACGTCCCAGCTGGAGCCACCTTCCTCCATCAGGAGCAGGGAGAAACTACAGCAGTGTGCTGAAACAGCTTTGGGGAGGCCTAATGAAGGAATCAGTATTTGACAAGGATGGGGAGCCAGGAGTGAGCGAGCTATTTTTCTTTTTAATGGTTGCAATTACTTTCTTAACACCCCTGCCACACTAAGCAAGACACAGAGGAAGGCTGATTCCAGGCCATAGATGAAAGCTGATCTTTCAGTCTCTGTCTAGCCAGACATGAGGAGGAAATGGAAACTCACTCTCTTCTGGTTTGTTTCATAATGATGTAATTTCTAAGGGACTACATCACTAATGACATCTGGCAAGGGATTAGTCCATAATGTGGTAGATCTCCCTCCTCTTCCCCTTTTCAAGAAAAAGAAAGTATATGTTATATAGAAGATTGGAAAACAGCTATTAAGCAACCACAGTAACTGCTTCTGATAGCTGCTTGCTTTTTTTTTTTTTTTCCTGATGAGGCTTTTACCCAGCATGTTTGGCCTTGGAGGAACGCCTGGATGGTATTGCCAGCTGGAATTGTCAGAGCTGCTTTGTCTTCTGTCCCAGGCAAACAGAAGCCTGGCAGGCAGTCACTCTCGCTATTATTTCATATCCCTGCTTAGTCAGAGTTGCCAACCCCAAGCACTGAAAACCCTGAGTCAGGCTGCAAACAAATCATGAGATTTGGCTTGAAAATCATGAGATTTTTTTTTTTATTTTGAAATTACAAGTAGTTTATTTGGGATTTCTTGGAGACTTTAGAGTGTCTCTTCTTCCAATTTTATTGTACAAATTGCAGAGCTTGAAATACGCTTTATTGAATTATGCATATGTTTGTTTATTTAAATGAAAGCCAGGTTCACTTATGGTTATCTGACCTCTGGAGTTTGCAGGGAGAAGACCAGACCATGTAAACGATAGGCCTTGACCAGGCTGCTCAGTGAGGGGTCTGTTCTGAGTTGGTGATTGCCCTAAGGATTACGAGCTCAAATATCTCGGTGTCACTTTGACCCACCCCAGGCTTTTTGCAGTGAGGGTTTTTTTTTTTTTTTGTTGGGCAGAGCTTGAAAGTGTCCTTTCAGTTTATGGCAATGAACACTTTGTGCAGGTTGTACCTTGTTTACCTTGCAGCAGCTTTTCACGGGCAGCACATGGCGCCTTGCCAGCGAGGCCCGATTAATCCATTTTCTTCCCACTGCGGTTTTGCCATCGCTCGGGTCTCGCTGGGAGTGCGCACGTGCAAATGCCTTCTGCTCTGCACAGTCACGAGCGTCATGTGCTGACATGGCATGGATGGCAGTGAGAGGCTGTGCTGGCTCTGAGCTGTGAGGCAAGGAAACGTGCTCTGAACATTTGGAGCTGCTGCTGATAACTCCAGATGTTGAGCTGTCACTTGGGGTTGGGCGGACAACCTTATCGCTCTGAAAATTCCTCTTGGCATTTGTCCAAAACGCTTTGTCCCCGAGTACTGAGCAGTTACATTAGCAATGTCTCCTTATAGTCCTTTTTTCCTGCAAGCCTTTTATCCCTCCCCTCCTCCCCCTTTTTTCTCTTTCCTGCAGAAAACTATAGGGACTCCTTAGTTGTATATGATAGCTTTTCTGTCCCATTAGTCCCACATCCCATGGGACTGGATGCCAGTCTCTCAGGTGCCAAAAAAAATTTGATAACCTTGACTCTCGGGTTTTCCAGTATGAAGACTTCTTACTGACTCCAGGGGACCATCAAGCTTTGCATGATCTAGGTGTTTTATCATCTGTGACCAACTAGACGTTCTCAGCTCTAGGGTTCCTCTCAAGCCACTCTACTGGGTGCAGTTGAGGCCTTTAGGAAACCAATCTCTTCTAAATATACAAATATTTGACTGCAGCTCTCTGAAAATCTTTGCATTTAAACAAATGCTGGAAGCCCTGCACATTGTTGGGAAACTCTTCCTCTTTTGCTAGTCCAGGCAGTTTTTTCAAAGGGGCTAGAAATGTTGCTGCAGAATAGGCTGTGCAGCCCGAGTTCTCTTGATTTTTGTGAAGAGACCTGTATTAACCATTGCTTTTGTGAGGCAGAGGAAATAGCAGTGGTAATTCACTGCTAGCAATAAAGTGAGTGATGGTCAGTAAATTCACCCTGGATGGCACAGAGGATTGTTCTGGTTATATGTCACACTCTTTATTAAATTTGTCCTGGTTGTTGCTAGCATTTCGTTCATGTAGTCATTTTAATTCTAACAATAAAACTGACCATAAGGACATAGAAGGGGCATTTTGAAAGATGAAAGTTGAATGGTTTAAGCTGTCCTTTTCTTCTTTTTCTTCACATTGAAGTATTTTTACAGTGACTAACATCCTGCATGGGAAAAACTCAGATTTTATTATTTGAGTTTGGATTTTTGTTCTGGTGCTGTGTGTGGGGAAAAAATACCAAACCCCAAGCCATGGTTAACAAGTTGAGGAGATTACTTTGGGCTGTGGTGTGTCAGAAACAAGTAATTTGTATTGCAGAAGTCTAGGCAAAGTGCTACCTGTTTGTGCCTCTGCCTGCAAATAACCTGCTGTGCCACACAGCCAAAGCAAAGGGAGTCCAGTGAGAGCAGTGCTGGCTGCGTTTGCGCACGCTGAACACACATGTTGAGCTAGGATGAGGAGGAGGCAGATCAAGTGGCTTCTTCTGGAGTCCTACCTGATGCTCTGTGAGGTTGGTTTAGAAGGATTTGCTTTCTGGAGTGTGGTCTGAAGGGAGTCACTTGACTTAAATGAAGCTGTTTATATAAACAGATTATTTCCATACCTAGGATACAGAAAGAGCCTGTTTTAACTCAGCAGCAAATGGTAGCCTACCAGATAAACTAAACACAGGTCTTTTACTTCCTTTTCTTTAAAAAAAAAGTCAACTACTTGATACATTAATTAAACTGGAAAAAAACCCAATTATCTCTAGTTTTAAAAATAATTTCTCTCCTATTTTTGCACATATTTTTTCCTTTTCTCTGTTTTGTTCTGATTTTTAGCTGAAGAAAGACTTTATTTGGGAGCAGGAAAGGAAGCATTGCTGCACTAATGTTTTCTTTTGAACTAGGCAGCAGTTTATGGCTTCTGTGTCTTAAATTCAGTACTTTGATCACTATCTGTCTGGTTTGCTACTAAGCCCTATGCAAGTGTGATTTTACTATTGAGCCAGCTGAGGCTCTGCCGCTCACAAGAACCGCGAGGTAGTAAAATCAGAGTAAATTAAAAGTGTTTTCGCAAGCCCTCTGCACGATTCAGAACTATTAATTTCCCACTGCAGCTCTGCCAGCTGAAAAGTAGCTGCTTTATTGCCCCAGACTAAGGCGTGCACGTACATCTCTATGTTCCAGCAGGGGCCTCCAAAGCCACAGGAGGTGGCAAACCAGCCGCCGTGCAGCTGCAGCACTGCACAAAGGGGCTCTTTCAGACACGTTCTTGCTAGAAAAGCACATGTGCAGCTAAAACAAGTCACAGTGCCCATCTGACTTGAGCAAGAGCCACCCTGGGGAAACTGTCTTTTTCTTTTTTTTTTTTTCCTCCTCCTGAAATTGGTGAATAGATACATTGCCCTAATGCTTGTGTCTGACTTGATGAACACTGTGTTTGGGCCCAGGACTTAGTTCATTCTAGATTCTTCTGTTATGAGAAGGGTTGCTGAAGGGCAAGGGAAGAGAACTGATCTCCTTTCTGATGGGCTACTTGAATACAGCATTGCTTTTTGCCCTGAGTCTGCTGCCCAGTGATGTGGACACGTCGCTGCGGACACGTGTCAGTGCAGCAGAGGGTATTTTAAAGTATCACAAGCCAGCTCCTGTTTTGGGCTTTTCTCCAGAGGACTGAATGACTCACCTTCAAAGAAGGTCTCTCTGAAAGTGGAAGCAGGACTTTGTGTATGACAGTGCAGAACCTAGTGGTTGGCAGGGTGCCGATTCTCTCCTCCTTAAATCAAGCAAGCAGTGTGCTCCTGGGCTTTGTGAATGAAAGATTTGTTGAAAAAATTGGTATGAAGTCTTAATAAACACTGATTTAGCAAGCTTGGCTTTGGATTATCTACGTAAATTCTTGTTCTGAAGTTGGCTTCTATTGAGAAAAAGTGTGCGTTTTAAAATTTGCCGAAATGCTGGCGTACGTGGAGAGAGTCACTTCTTCAGTCACACAGAGACTCTTCTTGCCGCGTTGGCAAACTTCACTTGCAACGCCTGTTGTCCTGACGGAAGAATTCTGGGCCAATGTGGCTCCAAAAACCTGTAACCCAAGAGTGAAAAGACAAAGCAGAGGGATGGGTATGCAGTAGCTTCCTCTACAGACCTGCCTGTGTTACACAGGCGCTGATGCCGAGCGCGGGCAGGGTGTTCAGCAGCTTCCAGGTTAGCGAGCTGGATGTTGGTGTGAGACCAGCGTTGAGTTGGGATGTGCGTTAACCTCGCACTCCTCCCAGACCTCAGCTGTGATCTGTTGACCGTTACATTTAGCAATCCAGACCTGCAGATGCTGACACCGGTAGGAGCCCCCTTGGCTAAAGTGGCTCTAGCCCTCCTCTTGGACACGGGGAGGAACATGGGGATTTGGATCCCCCCCAGCTAAGGTACCTCCATCATTACACAACGCCTGCTCTGTCAGTGGGTGACACCTGGTGTGACAAGCAGGAGGGGGCTGGTACCCAGGCCTCGGCACCTTGGGGCCCAAGCCGGGCCAGGGTTGCAAGCGGGCAGTGCGAGAGCAGCCGGGCCGGGCCAGGTCCCAGAGCTGGGCACAGAAGCTGCGGCAGGGGGAGGTGCCCGAGGTGTGTGTAGGCAGCTGCTTTCTGGCAGGGCAGCAAGCCGAGCCGAGCCGTGCGGGCTGCGTTCCCCCGGGATAGCCGGGGGTTAGCACCCGGCGGGCGAATGCGAGGCGCAGGGTGTTACCTTTCTCATTCCCCATCTCCCGGGCTGCTGTAATCGCCTTTGCCCGGCGAGGCGATTTAACGAGCGGTTGTGACTGCTCGGAGGAGCGGGTCCCGCTCTCGTGTGGTGCCGCCGAGGCCCCCTCCCCACCCCCGGGGACACGTGACCGCGCATGTGAATGGGGGTGCGGGGCCGGGGGCTGCGGGGCCGGGCCGGAGCAGGCGGCGGGGGCGCGCGCGGGGTGCGGTGCCGTGCCGTGTCCCCGTCCCCGTGCCGTGTCCCTCCGTCCCCCGCCCCCCCCGGCCGGCGGCAGCGCGCGGTTATGTAACGCCCGCAGTGTCTGGCAGCGCGCGCCGGCGGGGGCGCGTCACGTGTCCCCGCCGTGCTCCCGGCCCTGAAATTCAATTAGCTGGCTTTGAACGATCGTGAGCCCGCATGAGATAAGCTGCTGCCGCTAGACACTAGAAAGCAAATGGGTTGATTAGCTGCACATGAATTGATAAATTGCTCCCGTAATTCCGGCAGGGAGGTTTGCGCTGCGCACCCATCCCCGCGCCGCCCGGCAGAGCCCGGAACGGAGCGTTATGTAACCTGCCTCCAACGGCAACAGCAGGCAGCAAACCGCCATCTCCCCTCCGTCTCCTCGGCCCTCCCGCTGCCAAAACATCACAGAACGGGGGGTTGTTGAGGGCCGTGGGGCCTCGCCCGCTTTGCCGGCGCCCCTGCAAGCCGTGTTCGCGGGCGGCGAAGCTGAGGCTTCGGGGTTTGGGGATGATTGACAGGTCGGCCGTCAAGGGGCTGACAGCTCTGCCGGAGCGCGCTGCTCTGCAGGCACGGCATTTGGGCGCGCAGGTGGCCTGGTGGGGCTCCTCATACACTATTTGGTACCGCAGGCTCCCCGGGGGCTTTACACAGGGGCGACCGTATGAAGCTGCAAACGCTCCTGCCGTAAACCTCTTGCGTTTTATCCCGGACTCTGCAAAAGGAAGGTCCTGTGACTGCAGGGGACAAAACCAAACCAAAACCCACAAATGTGGAGGAATCTGCAGCAGCTTACAGTTTAGGCGATAGTTTTCATTAATAAGCAGCTGAGGAACAAACTGATGGAAAGGTAGAGAAGCGATTCCCCCGTCTCTACCCTCCAACCTCTGCCCCATCTTTCCTCCAAAGTACGTTTTGAAATTCACCATTCCTCCTCTGATGGAAGCTAATGTTCATTGTCCTGCCCGTGAAAAGAATAATTATTGCTGCCCTGAAGCTGCAAAGAAACCAAATCCTCTGCAATTTTAAGCTGTATGTATTCTCTGCTTTTCCAGGGCCCAGATACACAGTTTGCAGGCAGCCCGACTGCATGGCAGTCAAAACGCTTCCGTCTTTAATGTTTCCCCTGCCACCACTACAGTAAGAAAATACCCGTTTATAAAGCTGTGCCTGCAACAGGATGCAATGTTGTTTGATAAGGCCAGGTATGCTGGTTGTGCATTTGGGGAGTATTCAGTAGGTAATACCAATTTATGTGATACGCTTTCTATTGTCCTGTATTTATTGTAGGAAGTTATTGTTGGAGCCACTTTTAAGAAGCATTTTTAAGAAATTATGTTCTTTCTGTTTAGAGATTTTTCTCTTGCTGGTTTCTCTTTCTCTGTTCTTTCACCTCACGCCTTTATATGCAGTTAACATAGACATGTTTAAATATACATTGTGATGTATAGTTACATAACCCTGTCTTGCAAAGCATGGAAAAAATGATCCCTGGATTTATCTTCTGATTATTTTTTAAAAGTAACAGTTTCTGGGTATAATCTACCACTATCAAAAGAGAGAGGGAGGCATGCTGCAGCTACATGCAAATAATTTTACACAAATCAGAGCAAAAATAATACAAATTATACCCCAACAAATATCATATGCTACATTTCTGTTAGCCAGCAAGTATTAAATCCAGAGTGTATAAATGTGGTTGCTAATGAGTGGATACTGAGTTGATTTAATGAGTTGGTGATGCAGTCGGTGACTGCTCATTATCATCAGAGAATTTTACTTGCTGCAGCAACTCAGAAAATAAATGAGTATAGCTCAGACTGGACTGTGCTGTGAGCTAAACGAGGACTTTTCCTCTGTGCAGCTTTAGCACTCTTGGTTTCTCCTGCTTCATATTACCCATTCTGAACTGTATTTAGGATCCTTTAACTATCCACTGCTAATTGCTCCAAGGAAGGGTAAGGAAGTGGTCCCAGACCCTGCCTCTCATAAGCAGAGGCAGTGTCCAAAGAGGTGAGCAGAATCAGATGTCTTGACAGCTGCAGATTAACAACATACCCCCCCTCAGAATAAATGACTGTTCTTCACCCGGGCTGTGGTGAGAGAATGTTAGGACTCCAGTTATCATCTAGCAGGCATTGCAGGAGATAAAGGTGCAGAAAGCTCTAAATACTACTTGAGCAGGTCAGATCACTTACGAATGAGAGCAAGTCAGGAGTTCTGGTTAGCTCTCTGCCAGTGACTCGGTTGTGGTGTTAGACCAGTCAAATGAAAGCACACTGTGCACATACCATTTAGAGAAAGAACGTAATGAAAATCTTCACGATTTGATACTTACTGTAGGGCTTTATTCCTTAGGTATCAGTGTGCATTCAGAGCTGTGGGTTGGTAGATAGTGCAGAAGCATAGCACATAAATAATAACAATGAAACTTGTTTTATTTTGGAGTTGGGAGGAAGCCAGTGTCCCCCTAGTTTAGGGTGTAAATAGTAGAAGAGGTTTGTGTATTTGCACTTCCAAACAGAAGTTCTTTATTCTTACAATATACAGTTAAAGATAAAACTGATTAATTTTCTCCCTCCCTGCTGCAGAGTTTTAGAATCTGGTTCTGATTGCTGGTGCTTTGCTGCTATTGCACGATTTTTACACGGTGCTGGAACTTGGAGAAGCATGTAATGAAACTTTAAAACTGTGTCGAGTTTTGGAAATGTTCACCTGTTTTTTTTTTTTTTTAAAAAAAAAAAAAAAAGCCAACCTACAGAGATTTTTAAAAATAGACCAAGTCCTCCTGGAATTCAATTACAGATGCCTGCCAGCTGCTTCCCCTGCCTGGGACCCACATTTCTAGCTTCTCTGTTCCTCTGGATGTTCCTTGCAGGGCAACAGCCCGTGTGACATGACTGATGAACAGACAGATTGGAGAAAGAGGTGGTCGGGTATGGACTCCCCTGCCATCCCTCCGTCCCACCTGCTGCTTGGGCTGTCCTTTTATAGTCACGATTTGAGCTGTGCGATTGTTGTACAATGTGGATACCGGCTGTGCGGCTACTGCTGGGACTAGCACTTTATTCTCAGGCTATGTGCAATGACTTTTTGAAAAGCTTTTTATTTAGGCCCTGTAGCACTGCATCTTACAAAAAAAACATTATAAGAATCCCATCTTCTTGGATCTGTGTTCTGGCTGAGTTCACAGGCACACATTATATCCCCCATTTGCTAAAACACTGAAGTGCAGACCCTGAGCGAAACTGCAGGCTTCATTTCCCCAGAAAATATATGCAGATTGTAATATGTTTGCCCATAAATGCATATGCTTGATTCTCCCATAGTATGGACCTTGCTCTTAAGGAATTGTTTCCAAACTTCTAGTGCAGGGTCAAGGGGAAAAAAAAGAGGAAAAAAAAACCCAGAAAATTCTGTGCTTACTTATTAAATTACATGTACTGTCTTTTGTTGTGTATCATCCTTTTTTGTCTGGTCACAGCTGTCCAGTTCCAGGAGAACATTTTCCGGCAATGCCGTTTGGATGTAATCCTCTCTCTGGTATTGTCCTGTTTTACCCCCATAGGCTTTCTGAGCATGTGTGCCCATCTGTGTGTGGCTCTGGCAGGAGCTTTCCATCCAGTCTAGCTGTCTGCAGGATCTCACTGGTTCTCTGCTGCCTTGCTCTCTTGGGTATCGTTTTACTCTTTGATTGGGAAGAATATGGTTTGAGGGTTTGTGGCAGAAATTCATTTACTAATTCATAGGGGAGGGAAGTGGGGAAGGGGAGGGAAGGGAAATAATTCTTTGGTACAGAACAACAATCCTCCAAGGACGTAGTTACAGCATTTCTTGTTAAAGTACAACATGTTTGTTTTCAAATCGTGTAGAAAATGCCATGATTCTGTGGCTTAGGCTATTGCATTCTTAACACACAGCTACGACGCTGGGGCCGATACAGCTGTTTCTGGGCTGAAGAGTTCTCTGCTTCATATCTGGTCCCACTGATTTCAGGGGAAGCTGCTTATTCACAGGTCTTCACGTAGCATGACGTTGCTGCCTGACAGCAGGAAGACATGGACACCTGGAGACGTGAACTCGAATGCTGTGTTTGATTTGAGATTTCTCAGTGATTTTTAATTTTCATGCCAGGATCCCAGCAGAACTGCGTTTAATTAAGAACCTGATCCAGAGCTCTTAGATTTAACTGTGGGATGTGCCTGCTTTACAGCCTGCAGTGCTGCCCTGCATTAGGGATCCCTAGACTAGCTCCACAATAACGTACTAACTAATGTCATGAGCAGCATTGTGCAGCTTCTCTCTCTGGTGCTGTCCTGTTTTGTGTTTTCTGAGGTTCTTCTCCATAGTGTTTCATGGATGCACCCACAGGCTCTCAGGAGCTCGGTTCAGATCTGGTGTTAAAATTGAGCGGTTGTTTGCTCTTTGATATGTAAATATTTTTTTTCTTCCTAAGCTTCTGTTAGGTTAGAAGCCCCTGCTTCCAAATTTTATTTTTAAGGGAGCCCAGTAAGTGTGGTGAAGCTGATGTCTGCGAAGCAGAAGGGCACATAGCAAGTCACTGGAGCTGACAGATTTCAAAGGGCTGTGTAGCTGGTTGTGTAAGCCACGAGCTTGGATGGTTTGATGTAATGCTGTTTCCAGACAGTGTGGGGAATGCATGTGCCAGTGCTATGTGTTGCCAGACAGAAACCACAGCAATTCACCTTCAGCATAATTACCACCTACAGCAAGGCTAGAAGCTTTTAAATGAGGAGGAGTGGGATTCTTTCTCTGGGAGAACACCAAGGAGTTTATGTCTTGCTGTAAATTTACCTATTCTCTTCATTAGAGGGGCAAGGAATAACTGCAAACTTCAGCCAACTTTGCACATAATGAAGTATTTTTTTTTAAAATGCTCTCTTTGATGTTAAAGTGCAGCACAGGCAGAACCCAGAAAAATCAGGTGGCGCTTCTTGCAACTTGTACAGCGTTAACAATGGCTTTGGATGTGCAGCATAGCTTCTGTTACCTCTGAGGTTTTAATGTGCATTTTCAGTACCTTATTTCACTCTTTCTGGATGCTACCATTAATATTACTATAATTAGAGCCACTTACAGGCTTCTTTGGGATGGTTGTTTACTTAAAATACCCTGTAACATTGTTAGATGGGAAAATGGCAAGTAAAAAATTTATATTTAATCCTTTACTTCATTTTCTTACCTACTTTACTAACTCCTCTCATTAATGTATTAAGAATCAAATTGACTTACGACTACTGAGGTTGCTTGTGTGTAGATTGTGGCGGGAGGGGGCTGTCCTTCATGGAGTGCAGACATGCAAAAATAGATACTTGGGATTTGTTTGGTTTGCTGTACTAAGAGGAGCAACAGATCAGGGAAATACAAGGTGGCTTCCTTTGCACCTGATCCAAATCCCATTAAAGCCAGTGAAAAGATTTCTAATAGTATTAGAGCGATGATGGGATCTCTCCAGGCACACCTTCCTTGTACCCTTGCTGCTAGCATGGCCTGCTCGGTGTTGACTGAGGGCTGGATGTCTGGATTCTCCTCTGTGTTAACTGAGCACCATAAAAGGATCAGTTGTAACTAGCAGGAAGTTTTCCACCCCTGCCCACCAAGAGCCTGGTCTTTACTGGTTTAGAGGTTTTGTACTCATTGCACCTGCTCCTCACTGTTAGAAAACTAAGGTAGCTGTAGTACAAATGTTGGTGGGGAGAGCTTAGATCAAAACTAAGGGTTTTTTTTGCCTGTAACGGACTGTATGGGGACCTAACCACTCATACTACTTTCACATAAGGGAAGTGGACCCTTGGCACCACGTTACTTGCCAGTATGCCTACTTAGTTTGCAAGTAGAATCAGTTACTTTGGCATTTATGTGATCTATATTATTCCTTCTTGCAATTATGGGCACAAAGAAAGGCTGATATTAAAAAAGTGATGAGTTGTGGCACAGATGTAGGATATTAGTCATTTGGATGAAGAGAGTTGAGTTTTCACTTGTGCCCCTTTTGCATTTGTACAGCGTGTGCCGCGAAGGCTGGAAGATGGTTCTGTGCTAGCGAAGATGGAGTGCCTTTAGTACAAAATTCACTACAGTGTATGCAAACTCACCCTCTGCCAAAACGTGACAAAGTGTGGAAGGAGTCCACTTTCATTTGTTAGATGGGTTTGCAGAAAGGTGGAGGAATGCATGTTACTTGATTATGAAACACTGTAGGGATGCACATCTGTATTCAGCTACTGATTCTTACGGGCTGAATATACCTGACAGGAGCACCTATCTGCATCTGAGATGAGCTCCAACTTTGCTGCTTACTTCTTAGCTTGTAACTAGCAGCTTTTTCCACCAGCACATTGTTTAGAGGCCGCCCCTTAGGAAAGAGCTTGGCCATTACAGCTTTGCAATAAGTAAATCTGTAATCTTTTTGTAGAAGCATCTTAATGAGTGATGTAAGAGCCATCCAGGTGCACTGCATTCGATTCATGTGAGCTCCTAGTGTGGAATTCTTTATATTATCTTAAATCTTCTTGAGATGGATTTTGTTATCCCCTGAAACATAACAGTAGCCTCGTCTGCACCTGAACTGCTTTTGTGCATAATTTAATACCACAAGCAGGAGAAAGTGTCTCAAGGGATTCCCTGTGAACCTTTGCTGTGGGTGAAGGAGGAGACAGGTGCATTCACTGCCTGATAAACGGTTGACCGTTGGATCAATAGATCAGATAATTAGGTGGACGGGGGTGAATACCCTTTGCCACTATTACACACAGTGATATAAAGCTGATTTTCTTTTGCTGTTGAGAGCATCTGTCTGCCAGGTGGACTGATACTTAGGCCAAGAGATGGGCTTGCAGTTGTGAAGCCGTGCTTGTCCAGCTAAAAAGTCTGTGGCATCTCTTGACTACTGAAGGCATTCAGTAGGGACACAGCTTACTGCCCAACAGGCACATTTAGAATCTCCCCACAAGAATCCAGTGGTCTTTGAGAAACGTAGGAATACCATGTAACATTGAATGTGAAATAGCAGTCCTTTAATGTGGTGAGCATGCATGATACCATAAACCCTGTGGTAGATACTTACAGAGCAGCTTATGCTGTTAAAGGGAAACTTTAGAAGGGAAGGCTTTTTGTAATCGGTAATTGAGTTATTTTAACTCTGTCTGCATCTCCTTCTGCCTGTGTTGTGTTGGCTTAAGTTTGGAGTCTCAATTTAGGTAAAACTTTAGGCAGGAGGAGGGTATTCTGAGACAAGCTGCCTACCCACGGGTCCCGTTATTATCAGTGTGAGCTGAGGACCGTAGCATCTTTTGGGAGAGGACTGTAAATTAAGTCCTGCAAGATCTGGCTGTTTCCTCTCAATCCTGCTTTTGTCTTTTGTTTTATGATGCAAGATTTATATTTGCATGTCAGGATACAGATCATGGGGGTTATCTCAGAATTCATTATTATTTTGCAGTGTTTTTATGAGGCCAGTAGCCTAGTGCTGCTAAGTTGTTTGTAATGTTAAGCTTCTACACCTAAAGCAGTGAGGTATCCATGGTAACTGTCTTGCCTGTACACGGTACCCCAGGCTGCCTTTTCACACAGGTCAGAGCACGCACATTCCTAGATACTGACTCAATTTAGTCTGCTTTAAACATCAGGTCTTCTTAAAAAGATACTGACTCTGACTTTTTTCTCTCTTTTTTTTTAATAGAATTTCGTATTTAATTAGCCATTTGAGCTTCTATATTCTGCTACTGAAAGCAATATATAAAGCCTTTGCCTCTGTAAATACATCTGTTTTCCAGACCTGTTCAATTTAAACATAAGTCTTGTGCTGAAAGTGTTAAGGGCTTTGCAGCAATGAAATGCCAAATTAAAGTTTCTACTTTACAGTCAAAGAATCATCCTAATATGAAGTTTGCAGTAGCACAATTTCATCTAGGTCCTCTGTCAAGTACTCGGTATACTTGGCTTCCTTTGACTTCTCTTGTAGTTGAGAGAACTCCAGGATTAGACTCCAAAGATTTATCCCCTTCCCCTTCCCCTCATAAACTGAAGATTTGTTTCAGTTCTAACCTATATTGCTTTATTTATTTATTTATTTATTTTATTTCTGCTGTCTGAGGTACTTATCTGCAGGCACCAAAGCCTGAGGAAAAATATTTGCAAAACTGAATGCTATGCTTGGAACTTTTTTCACCTGACAAATTTCTTCCATCTTAAGCTTGTCCTTTCCTTTCTTTTTTTTTTTTTTTTTTTATACAGTTTTGCTTCATCTTGATTCATTTTCTCAGTTCCAATGCTTTTGCTATAGTGAATCATTAGGTGTGTGTCTTCTGCGTTGTCTAGGCTAGTGATTTGAGTGTGGAGGAGGAGGAGGAACAGGCTCAACTTTTAACCAGATGCTTCTTTCCCAAACGCTCACTTGCCCTTTTCCAGTCTCCTCCAGCGTTGTTTTGCCAAACAAGGAGTCACAATTACCAGAGTTACTGAGGGGGAGAAGCTACAAATCAAGTGTCACATGTATTATAGTGTATCATTGGTACAGCCAAGGGACAAGGAGGAAAAAAACACATTCAGAGGGGACAAGAACAAAGAGAAAAGAGGGACGATGGCAAAGCAGGAAAGGCGAAATGCAGATCATCTCCCAGTCTTCTGCATCATCCCTTCTGCACTGAATGATGTATAAATCTGACAAGCTTTTGGCTGAGTCTCGGCACCTCTGGATGCTACAGTTAGAATACTAATACTTGTTTCTACGTGTAGTGAACTTTAGGTCAGAGAAGGACATTAAATATGTAGGCAGAAACATCTGTGCGACACTCAATCCTTAGCAGTCAAAAAGCCATTTCATCATCAATTGGACTCACAGGGAGGCAGAAAGGTGCTTAATACATATAGGAAACCAATTTATTTAACAAAGTCGTTGCTACGGTGTAATTAATCAAATGAACTAAATAATGGTGACATTCTGGACAGTGTTATTTAAGGCTAAATGAGGGATCTGGTGTTCATAGGCTGTCATCAGAACTGAGAAGTCTGATGCTGTGGCTGTTTCTGCCATGCAAAGGCATTCCTTAGTGTTTTAGAGGATGAGATATTTTGGATTTTGTTAGTACAAGAACAGGAAATTCATCTGTGGGAGGCAGAAAGACAAGATTGGTGTTACCTGCCTGAACAAGTGAGTGTGGGTACTCAGGTCAACACCAGCAGAATGTCTTGCTGAAGAAGGGAACCTAGAGCTTCTCTTCAAAAGCTGAAGTGCTTCTACTTGCCATCGTTTTTATGTAAACCAGTAGTATTTTGCTAAGCAAAAATGAAGACAGATGAAATGCAGACCTTTTTCATGTTAGGATTTTGGTAATATGCTCTCTTGTCATGGTGATTTTGCTTCTTGCCTGTTGAATGTAGGGTTCCGCCTCGTAATTTTGGGTCACTATAGTGCTCTGCTCTGGGTGTCTCCTCATCAGAGATTTCATAAAAAGAATTTTTCTCTTGAATCTGCTTTGCACTGCACTGGTTTTTGGATCCAGTACAAATAGACTTGGTACACTTCACATTCTCTTTCAAATGCATGCAGATTGCCAAAGATCAGACCAGAGGATTATGAGTGCTGTCTCTCTGTGTGGCCATCACCAGATGCTTCAGAAGGTCTGAGTCCACACTGTAGGCAGAGTTGAAGTTTTCTATTCTTCCTGAAGTCTTGGGATGATCCTTAACAGTAAGATCATAAATCTGTGGCCCCTAAAGCATGAGATTTTGACTTCTTTCCCATAGTTGTTTGCTTGGGGGGAGTTTTAACATTTGCTATTGTAACTGGTTTCGCTTGTTGTCTATAGAAATGCCCAGATGGTCTTTGAATCTTGCTGAATTCTTGGCATCGGTGGCTTCCCATCGTAATGTGTTCTGCCATCTAATTATGTGTGAGTTAACAAGTATTTCTTTATCACTTTTTCATTGAGCATCTTTACATTCCATTAAAGGCCACTTCGTGGGCAGGAAACAGGAATTCCCAACCTCTGCATCTCCTCACCATTCGTACTTTTCTGTGCTGCTGTCACTCCTTCCTGTCTCTTTTCCCAGATGAGTAATCTCAATCTTTAATACCACAGTTTTTCCACACCTTTGTGTGTTCCTAGCACTTCTCTGAGCCTCCTAGGCTGGCGACCTGCAGTAAACACAGGCCTTTAGACAAAACTGTGCCATTGATCTAACTTTGGGCACTAATTTCTTCTATATTATTTCTCACCCTACTCAACCTTTTAACGAGGTTTTCACAGAGCTATGCTAACTGTGCTAACTAAATGCTGCATTCAGAACAGAGGTTTTTACTAATAATCAGAATAGGCTGAACTGTGGATTCTGTAGCCCCTAAAACTGTTAGTAGGTTCCTTTTGTAGCCATTCAAAGCACTGACTGGCTGGCACATGTATGCAGTCTTACTTCCAGTTATTTGAACTGTAAAGTTCATCTTGGTTTTCATAATACCATTGAGCCCTAATGTTGGGATGTTGCATGGTATTTATAAGAGAGATGTCATTAGTGGGGATAGTAGTTCTTTTGAAACACTGTAGAAAAAAAAATTGCCATAAGAGCTCCAGAGCAGGTTTTCTGCAGGTTCACCGTCAATCTGTGCTGTACTTAGCACCTATAAAGAAGCATATGACACTGTATTTCCATAGCTACATGCTGTGCATGTAAGGACATTCCACTGATAATATATTTCTCCTTGGAAGCAGTAGAAATTTAGGCATTATAATGGCAACAGCTTCATAATAAATGTATACTAAAATACATGATGATAAAACATCTACTGCACATGTGCAGCAGTCTTCTCTGTGACATAAATAACTCCACAATTTTACCAAATATTAAATATAAAGGAGCAATTTAGTGTTACGGGTGAACAGCTTGCATATTAAATTTTATATAAACATGAATCTGTCTTTTAGTAGTGGGAATTTGAAAATCTGAGACAGCCTCATGAAAATATGTCTTCATCTCCCCCTTGTCTCTACCTTTGAACAGCTGATTAAATTTCAAGCAAATTTTGGTCATTTTTTTAAACCAAATTTAGAGTGGCTTCAATTTGTTGTGGGGTTTGTTTTTTTTTTTCTTTGTTTAACCTAGAAGATGACTTTTTCCTAATATTGTGAAACTTAGCTTTTAGGAATTGCTGTTGCTTCTAAAATAAGGTGACAGCTAAGAAGCTATTGAGCGCTGGCATGACAGCTAATATACCTCCAAAAGTTATTAAAAACAAAATGTTACTCTCCTAACAATGTTTCAGTTTCACACAGCAACTTTGGCTAGTAGAAACGGTTTATGAAACTTCTGCTGCAGTGTTACGCAAAGTCGGAATAATTTCCATGGCATTCTTCAGAGGATGTTATTAGGTTTATTTGTTTGAACTGATGGAATCTTAGACTGCAAGAGTAGAAAGCTAATATTGGCCTCTAATTTAAAAGGAAAGATTGAGAACTGCTTTGAAAACAAAGAGAGGTTTTTCCTAGTAAAAGCTGCCTTAAAAAAATATCAGAATGCCTGCCTGTCATTTGAAGAGATGCTCTGTTATAAAATTTTCCAACGTGATGGGAAGTACCAGCCCCAACACCAAGTCACTGCAGTTTTGATAGACCCTGAATGACCCTGGATAGGTGGTTAACATGCTCACGATGTTAACGGGAGTTGAGGTAGCTTGGCCTAAGCTAGGGTCTGAACCAAGACCTGATTCCTCATTCCTGGGGAATAAACCCACCAGAGGGGTTTTTCCCAGCCTCCCAAGGAATTCAGCGCTCAGGTTACCTTAGAGCTCAACTCTTACACGTGGCAGCAGAGCCTTTGCCAGAGCAGAAGAGCAGCTCAGATCTTCAAGAACTCTGTTTTACTTGTAAGATTTTTCATACTTTATCAAGGGGTCCTTTCCTTCTAGTGTGGCCTTACTTCGTAATGCTGGATGACCATTGATTCTTAGATATTTGGGCTCCATGGCTGGCAGTGGATGTGCTGCCTTGCTGTTTGAGGAAGAGGAGATGTGACACTTTGCGACAATAGCCGAGCTTCAGCAGCTGCGTCCTTGCCCAGAGTCAGTAGCGAGCATCTGAGCTCCTCCTAGCACGCAGTATCAACAGACCTACTGGAGAACGTTGTTTAATATTTATTTGATATTTACCACCTCTGGCAATCAAATTCAGGCTCCTATAAATTATGAAATTACTTTGGTTTGGTTTCTTAACAATCGAAAAACCCAACAATGTATTTTAGTGGTTGTTTTTTTTTTTTCTTTTGTTTTTCTGGCCGTCTGGCTCTGACCACACAGATTTCACATTTCCAAGTACTATTCCCAGAACCAGGAACACTACAAATTATGTGGAGGGTGTGTGTGGTTTTTGTTTTGTTTTGTTTTAATTTTCTTTAAAAAAATGCAATCTGGAATTTTCATACAATCACATAACTCTAGGGGCTGAACTTAAAGTGCTAGCTATAATGAAAAGGATAATGCATTTGGGAGAGTTGGCATTAATGGAAAATTCCCACTTGAGTTTACTGGAAAATTATTCAAACTGCTACTTTAAAAAAAAAAAAAAAAAAAGACAAAACAAAAACCAGGGAACATGAATTATAAATACTTTCAAATTATCCCTGTCAAAATGGGTAGCTAATAAAGACTAAGTGCTAGATTTGTAGTGTTGTCTAACTATGCTCTACTTAGTCTGAAATGCCTCCGAATTTCACAGAAGCAGTGAAATCAGTGCAGTAGCTGGCGTTGCTCCAGGTGGGAGTTCTCCTCCTCTGCTTAGAAACGGAGTGAGATGCTTTGTTTTCTTTGCCATGCTGTGCGGCGTAGAGCAGAGAGGGACTCTGCCTGTCACTGCAATTAGAGCTTAGGACATCTCACGCTGTATCTTGACCCCATCCAGACTATTCTTTTGAGATGATGTGTGCTCATTTTCCAGCAAGGTTGACTATTTCCATATGCCATTTGATAACTCTGGCAGGTTAAATATTGCTGCTGCCCTGAACTGCCACGGGGTTGGCTTCCTTTTGCCGCTCCTGTTTTAGTGCATGGACAGGAGCTGCTTAAATATGTTTTGAACAGCTGTTTTCCTTTGCAGTAGCCACACTCTGTGCTGTAGGAGTTCAAACTCACTTGGCCCAGGTTTATATGTCAGCCTTTCAAGAATTCAAGGTAGATTCAGATCTTGCCTTTTAAGCCTCATTTTGTGAAGTCTTTAGGGACCTAAAAATGCAAGTGTACATGGAGGTAGGCATGTGTGCACACAAGCACACACTTGGTTTTCTCCTTTATGCCTAAAGTCCCAGAAATCAGCAATAATTCAGTATCTGTTTTCATCTAAGAACACAAGGGGTGTTTCTCAAAAGCATGAGGTGCGTTAGACTAACTCTCAGGGCAATATAGAGTTGCTGATTCTTGACAAAAGCACTTCTGTAAATCGTAGGAGGGCAGAATCTGGCAGTTGCATGTACTGAACGTAGTGACATTCAGGCAGGAATGAGTTGCATTAGAAGAAAAATGGTTGATTTTGGTGAGGTCTCAGGATTGTTTTGAGACAAGGCACATGTCCTATGATTATTTTGCGAGGTAGTATACGCTGAGAATTAGTTTCTTTAAATATCACTTTTTTAAAAATGATTTTGTTTTTGTTTTAATAATATAGACATACAGAGGAGCTCTACCAGAGTGAGTAATATTAACTGGCAATATTTGTATATATATTGGGGAAGGTGGTACAGGCTACAGTTTCATGACATTTCCACTGTAAAACCACAAGCCATGAAGTACTCATTTGGTATTGATACAATCCAGAACTCATGGCACAGAATTACAGAACTGTCATGGTTGGAAAAGACCTCTATGATCACCGTGTCCAACCATCAACAAAAAACAAACAAGCAAACAATCAAACACAAACAAACACACACACAAAAAAACCCCAAGCCAACAAATAAACAAAAAAACCCCAAACAAACCACCAAACCCACCAAACAACCCACCTCACCATCCCACTGGAGCATATCCTGAAGTGCCTCATCTTACACGTTTTTTGAACACCTCCCGGGATGGTGACTTCACCTCCCTGGGCAGCCCATCCCATCACCTGCTTACTCTTTCAGTAAAGAGATTCTTCCTAATATCCGGTCTAAACTTCTCCTGATTAAGCTTCAGGATGTTTCCTCTAGTCCTGTTGTTATTTACTTGAGAAGAGAGACCAACACCCACCTCACTCCAGCCTCCTTTCAGGTAGTTGTAGAAATCAGTAAGGTCTCCTCTCAGCCTCCTCTTCTCCAAACTAAACAATCCTGGTTCCCTCAGCCCCTTCTTATAGGACTTGTTCTGCAGACCCTTCACCAGCTTCGTTTCCCTTCTCTGAACTCTCTCCAGCACCTCAGTGTCTTTTTTTTGTGGTGAGGGGCCCAGAACTGGACACAGTACTCGAGGTGTGGCCTCACCAGCGCTGAGTACAGGGGCATGATCTGCTGGCCACACAATTCCTGACACAGGCCAGGATGCCATTGGCCTTGGCCACCTGGGCACACTGCTGGCTCATGTTCAGCTGGCTGTCCACCAGCACCCCCAGGTCCTTTTCCACGGGGCAGCTTTCCAGCTGCTCCTCCCCAAGCCTGAGCATTGCCTGGGATTGTTGTGACCAAAGTGCAGGAGCCAGCACTTGTCAAATCCATCAAAAAATTTCCAGAGGCCTGGTAAACTGGATTGCAAAATAATCCTGATAACCTGGTTTAGATAATACTTAGGTTCCTTCAAATTTAAGTGGTGACATGAGTACCTGGAATGCCTTAGAAAAAAAAAAAAAAACCTGAATTTCTGAAGTGTTTTCATTAATCTTTACTAGTAGCCAAGGATGAAGTTGAGAAATCAGTGGAGCTGGCGGTGGGTAAAAATGAGCAGGTAAAAGTGTCTCCTGAGCCACTCTGAAAATCCTGAGCTAATAAGCAAAGATCCTAACATACCTAATTCAAAATAGGACAGGCAGTACATCTGCAGTGCATCCCGTATCTAGTAAATTTGGTAGCTGTAATGCTTTTAAGTTCAACATAAAAACAACACGGTGAAACAGAATAATGTAATGAAAATACTATTTGGCCACTTTGATTATTTTTCCTTGGCTACCTGTTTCAAATTGCTCTTAAAACATCAAGGCACAGTAGTGCTCATAAGCATCTGGAAATTAATTGTCTGTTTTGGTAAATATTCACGATTGGACTCTTAGGGGGAAATTTTTCTTACAGAGCATGGGGAGTTCCACACAGAAATCCTGTTAAAAAATAATGGGATTTGTGTGCATAACTCTTTGTGCATCACTTTGAAAGTTTACCCCCTGTAGCATAAGAGTTTAGATAATTTTAGTCTTTGAAAATTACGCTTTTCAGATCTGGTCTTTTTTCTACAGCATGTTATTGATGGCGCAGTCATAAATGCTTCTGAATAATTGTGATCAAATCTTACACTGTTTTCTTTCAGTGGTAGAGAACTTGGGTTATTGTGTGTCTCAGTGCTTTGTCTTGAACTGGAGAAAGTTGGAAAGGAAAAAATTATATAGGTGCAAACAAGATCTGTTGTGTAAGTGCACTATTTATCACTACAGGTGGAAACCGTGGAACCAAGCGAGCAACTGGGCAAGTGACAGATATTAGCAGCGATATTTACCCCCAACAAAGACCTGTTCTAGAAACACAAGTGTATATATACGTACTTAGAGATCTTATATTTGGACCTAAAAAATGGACATTTGACAACTAGTAATATTTTATGGGCCACTAGTAAAATTCTGTATTATACAAAATCAAACTGTATTTCAAAACTGGTTTCTTTTCAGTCCGAATGCCCCGGTGCTGTGGTTTTCACTAATCCAAAAAGGTTTTCTCTCCTGCTGTATTCGTAGTGGAGACACATTTTACAGATCCTGCCAAAAAAAATTTCTTTCAATATGACACTTTCCTGAGTTTCTTCAGTGTGCAGAATTGGACAGTTACCAGGCAAAAACTGGTTTTCTTGCAATGCGTTCGGTATTCTTTTAACGATCCATATTGAAAATAGACTGGCAATAGCATTTGTTTTGCAATATTTTGGCACTTAAGCTTCCAGCTTTCTATGGAACCTGGAACTGCAGAGGAAACAAGAATTAAAAGACTGCTAAAGGAAATGAGCTACTTTTTTAAACCCTTGTAGCTTGGTTTTGGAGAACGGGCGTGCTTCTGGTTCGTTATTTTATCTGAACCTGTTAATGAATCTCTCCACTAGTTACCTCAGGTTTATCAGTTAGCACTTGTGATGTAGGCAATTTGTATTAAGACAAGTGGGATTAATCCCAGATTTGTGTAGGACTGAACAATGGCACATTTAAAATGTGGGGTGTCTCTGCCTAATGAGACACAGCTGAGAGGTGTGGGTGGCCAGTTCTGCTCTCCAGAGCTGTGTCATGACGTCTGGTGCGTATTTTTGTTTGGGTTTTTTGTGTTGGGTTTTGGGTTCCTTTTTCCTTTTTCCTTTTTCCTTTTTCCTTTTTCCTTTTTCCT
>JANVCC010000066.1:286976-356695 GCA_025345505.1 Todiramphus chloris collaris | reverse complement strand
TTCCTTTTTCCTTTTTCCTTTTTCCTTTTTCCTTTTTCCTTTTTCCTTTTTCCTTTTTCCTTTTTCCTTTTTCCTTTTTCCTTTTTCCTTTTTCCTTTAAAACTTCTGCCAGGCAGAGTACATGTCTACTCCTCCTCCTACTTGAAGTTGCTGTAAAATCTCCCGTTGATTTTAGTGGAAGCAGAGCTGGACACCAGCTGGACCCAACCTCATATTTAAAAGTGCTTTTTTCCTGGGGTGAATAAACACCCCAGTGTGCAAATAACTCTGCTGTTGATTGATATATTTTATTGGAAAAAATACAGTAGTTTCAACTGTCGGTTGGCTATGAAAACATCTTGTTGCAAAAAGATCAAAACCAGGAAAAAGCTCATTCTGTGTAAAAACAACCCCCCAAAACAACCAGCCTCCCCCAGGTCACAATCCCTCTGGAAGTTGCTGGCATCATGAAGACAGAAGTTTTCCACCTTGTTGGACATGGTAGGAGTCAAGACTCTGGGGTTCTCTTGCAAGCTTGTACTTGTGCGACACTGCATATGGTAACTGTGTGTCTCGCTTGATCCATTTTGGAGATGAGATGATGTGTCTGCCATCTTACATTTCAAGAGCAGGTTGAATCATAATTTAAAGGGTTATAAAGCTTCCATGCATGGTATCCTCATGGAAGCCACTTGCACAAAACTACTTCTCCTGCCATATTTTCTCTCCAAAGGAAATAAGGGAACAAAATACTTTGAAAATGGGTGAAAAGCAACAATGGAAAATCATCCTGAAGCAGAAGCTCAGACTGAGCAGAATAGAAATTTCATTTATAAGTGATGAGAAGGAATGTGTAGAAGTAGGTGTTTTTTAAATAGCCTTCATAGAAAGAGCCCAGCTTGTAACCTCATCTATATTTACTACAGGAAAAGGTGGCATGATGTCTTCACAGATTATGTGGGATGACATATTTTTGTCACTCAGCTTGTTCTCCTAATGTAGACCACAAGATCTTCAAATAGTTTCTGTCTGAGAAGCCACGTAGTCGTGATTTAGTAACTGCCAGCAACAGAGACTAGCACACCTCTTCTTAAGCTGTTCCAATTGCTAAATGCCATTACTGTTATATAAAATAAATTTAATAATCCACAAACTGAATAACCCATCTTCCTCTACCTCTTTTCTGCCTGAATTTCTCTGTCTTCAGCTTCTCATCAGTGTCTTACACTGTTATCTTGTAGACTGAAGTCATGCATTACCAGATTTCTCATGTAGGTAGTCAGAAACAGAGCCCATGAGCTTCATGTTTAGACTGATAAGGTCAGTAGCTTGAAAGCCTTGAATTTCTGGTGAGAATTCATGTTTTATTCTCCAATCGCTCTTGTGGAGTTTCTCCAAACCTAATCTGATTTGTCAGCATTCTTCTTGAATTGTGGACACAAACTTGGGATGCAGTGTTCTTCCAGTCATGTGCTGCTGCACAAGGAGAAGTAAGATAGTTTCACAAGCCCCACATAATAGCTCTTGTTATTCATTCCAGAGTTGTGTCATTCCACTGATTTTTCTCCAAGATTTTCCAGTCTTCTCCAGAGTCATAGACTACTAGAAAAAGGTCCTCCATTTTTGGTTGTTCTGCATCTTGTTACTAGGTCTATAAATAGAGATACAGAGGTTTGGACATAATGAAGCTCATATCGTCTGCTTCTAGTCAATTTAGTAAATGATGTCTAAATTGTTATTGGTGATTTGACCTCATCCCCTTTACTTCTTGTGTCCTTTCTAAACCCTATTAATAATTATTTTCTCCATTCTTCCATTTAATTGAAAAACAATCAGTCAGACAATAAATACTCCATGAGGTTGCCTATTAGAAGTCCATACTCTCATTTATGATTTCTTGCTTTAAATTGCACATTGAATTCAGACAATCACTGAGCTATTAAGTCACTGGATAACAATCATTGTGGGGTTACTTAAGAATTTTGCCTTATGGGATTCTCTCATACTACCAGTTTATCTAACCTTACCAAAGTGTTATTTTCTTTATTAGCAAAACCAAAATAAAATCTTCAAAAGTTTGAGAAGGTCTATTTTTCTTAAATCCATACTGAGGCAAGTATTGCAACATGATGCCAGTTTTATAACAACCATTGATTTATAGTAGCTTCCTTTAATTTTGTGTTAATGGAGCTTAAGATCAGCCATGGCTTTGTTTTTCCCAGATTTTATATCAAGCTTAGTGCTATGGATTTGATATCAGTAAAAAGTATTAAAAGTACTTCCATGTACTTCTTTAAGAGTATCATTGCATGTTAGATTTCTGCCAGGACTCTGGGATTTTGTGTCTGTTCCAAACTTTCTGAAAGCCTGTATTAGTACCCAGAGATCCCAGCCAGCTCTTCTTGTATACTTGGATGCAGGTCATTCAAATCTGAAGATACAACATGGCTAGTTTTCATCCATTCTTTTGGATTGATACTGAAATACAGTCACAGCATCATCCACTGTATCACAGAAATATTTGCTGGACGTGGTTGCCTTTTCTGTGTTATCACTGATAACCTGAGCGTTTCCACTTCATTATTTTAATGTAAAGTGAAAGCCAGAAGAGATCACCAGGCCAATTGAATTCAGCTGTCATGCTGTTGCATTTCCTTAAGAAGCGTGCAAAGGTAGATAGGAAAGGACAGATATTTTTGTCAGTGTTCTACAGTGGAGTGTGCTAACAGTTCAGTATACTGCTGTATAACGGTGCTGAAGCAGATACCCACGGTAAGCCTTTCATACTGTCCTGCTGCCAGCCCCTGCTGCCCAATGCAGAGTGTCCCATCCTCATGTGGAACCACCCTTTTGCAGGCTCAGAGAAGGAAAGTGAATAAGCCATTGTATTAAGGCATTTAAATCAAGTTTAAAGACCAACTGGTAGAATGAAATACGGACTGAGAAAACGTAATTTGTTTGTGTCTACATGTTCCTATTGGAATAATTTTTCCCTATTGGAAACTTTTGTCTGTCAATCCCTAGCTATTTAAAACTGCAACAACAATAACCAGTTGTTGCTTTCTTGTGTCCTCAGTCTTTATCCTAGCTTTTGTTTGAGACAATGCAGGGGTATTCATGGGTAACAATAAGACTGTTGTGTTTCCTTGTGGGTTTTTTCAAAGCTATACAATGTTCTAGCCATTACAGAAGGATTGCAGTCAGCTGAGTGATGTTTACATGCCACTTCCATACCCTAATAAGAGGTATAAAAGAAAGTGTATTGTAGCCAGCAGGGGAGAGATTCATCTTGGAAGGTCAGGACTTCTGCCACGTGTAGAAACCTAGTCGGGGAAGATAGCACTGTGCTGCCTTTTACTTTTGGCCTCTGAGTCAGTGACACGAGTGTCAGTAATAGTTGCTGCAAACTGCCTATTCATGCTACTGCTGCGATCGTTTGCTTTTGGGCAGTATTAGTCTTGTGGCTATGCTAAGTTGGGAAACTGTTTACGAGGACATCAATGGCACGGCTGTGTTGCTTGCTTGGCAGCGGTTTGTCTCGTCCACGTGATGGGACTGTTCCCGACTGGTTTTTGGCATTCCCATGAAAGCCTAGCCAAGCACCCACACTGACAGGATCGGCACTTTTTCTGGGAGCGGTGTCTTTCTAGCATTTTCTAACATGGTGCTTCACACAGGTGCTGGACATGATATGAGTTTCTGATGCTTTGTGGGAGCATTTGTGCGTTTCTCAGCTCCAGTTCACACCACTGGGCTCTTCTCTCTGCTCTTTGTAGTGGCAGCTAATTTCTCAAGACTTGGGGAAGTCAGGTGGCTGCCCAAGGTCATCGCAAAGGGAATGAAGATCTCAAGTTTGCAAATATCTAGGATGAGGGTGTGTTTTTGGCACAGCTGTCAAGCAAAGCAGACTTTCCACCACATTCCTGCTTTTCAAACTCAATGTTCTTGACTTCTAACACTTTAGCTTCTGAGAACTGTAGGTGTTGTCTGAATTGGTGGGTTTGAGAGAGGGAGTGAGAGAGACAAGGAATTATAATAATTAAGACTTGCTCCTTGGGACAAGAAGTGAAGCTCATGCCTTAGTAGGATATTGGTGGAGCAGGAATCCCCTTTCTGTAGCCAGCTGGAGAAACGTCTTCATGGACCTCAAAAACACACCTGCTTCTGGTGGTGTCTTTGAAGTTAACAGGGCTGGAAGAAGATACGAGATGTGCCAACAGTTACCTGCTTCCAGGCAATAAGACTGAAGTGCTAAATCATTCTGTTTAGTAGTCAAATGCTATTTCATGATCTTAAATGTTCTTCTTGATAAAATAAAGGCTGCTTTGATTAAACAGCAAAGCTTGTGACCATGGGTATTATTCTTAACTATATATAGCTGGCTTTTGGTGTTTCTTCCCATGACTGCACTGTGACTGTTTATATAATTTACCATGGCATTCTGTTAGTCATCAACAGACTGCGTAGATTGCTGGTTGAGGATGTTGCCTCAAACTGAGTAGTTAAGTGGTATGGCAAATGCCAGTCTTTCTGATTAAAAGATCTTGTCTCAATGCAGTGCCCATTCTGGATTGGGTCCTAGTGTGGAGTTAGGAAGGGTTTCTGCTCTATGATCCTATTTTGGTGATTTTATGATTCTGTGATGTATCTGCCTGAGAGAGCTTGAAAAGGAACTTTTGCTTTTTAAAGATCCTGGATTTTAGTCCATGTTTATCAGTTCTGGTAGGCCTTTTTTCTCTTCAATAATACCTTTGTCTTCTTCAGGAGATGAGGAAAACAAGGTTCACTTTCCTCTTAAGACACGGGAATTTGGTCACAATTAGAGACAGGATGTTGACCAGGAGGAGCTCTTAGCCATCTTGAAATACATTATGAGCTTGTTTAGCATACCTTGTCCATGCATGCAGGGTTAAGTCCCATCACAGACTAGCCTGGGAAGGAATCTGTCTCTGTGTGAGGTCCTCAGATACTTCTGGTTCTTAGTCTTCCTCTGTAGTGTAGAGCATGCTGGCTTAAGCTCACCTGGAAAATCCACGTATTAAATTCCTTGGCACCACAGCTGTGTAGGTGAAGTTTTTTTATTTTCCTTGCAGCCATTGTATTTCTAGCTTTTGATATTTTGCTATAGGCCTTGTGCTTTCCTTGGCTGTTTGAGGGAACTCTCCATCGACTATTATCAAATTAAAACATCAAAACACGAGAACCAAGAAAGAATGGCTGGTTTGTGTTGTCAGGCTACGCATACAGAATGCTGTATTCTGGCACTTGTTTGGGGTGGACAATCCCATTGTTTTTGAGGTCCACAAAGCAGTGAAGCCCCAGAGTGGCATGTGGTTGCTCTCGGAAATACCGCTAAGTTAGCAGAGAAGTGGGAGTGCAAGTAGTGCTTCTTGAGGTGTGTCACAGAGATGTTTCAGTTGAAAAGTTGACTGCTGCACTAATGTGCTGGCACTGCTGAGCTGGGAAGTACTGAGAATGCTTCTGGTGCACATATTTTTAAGAACTGTTTTTCATGGTGAGTAGAAGAAAGGAAGAAGTCCCGTTTTATTTTCAAGCTGTTGAAATGAATAGTATTTCCCCTTCTATGGTAACCATCAGAGATGTTGCTTGTAGTCTTTTCCTTACAAAACCTTGGGTTACCTCTACATCTGTGGTTGTTGTGTTACCCTCTGCCTCTGTAAAGCTGAGTGCTGACTGCAGGTGTTCCCACGAATGTAAAAATGCCAAGTAGTCCATACCCCCGACTCTTAATTCAACGTGTCTTGCGTTGCAGAACATAAGCAAAATGAAAAGGGAAGGTCTTCAGAGAGCTGCATATAAAATTTGACTGGTTGTGGTTCTGGAAGCAAAGGAACAAGGGGATACAGAGAATGCTTTATAAGCTATTCTATCAAATGTCATATCTCTTGTTTTACTATTTCATGTTACGTGGCTTCTTTCAGATGATCAACTGGATTATCTGAGATCAGAAAAAAAGGGAGTGGTACTGCTCAGCTGCAGAAAATAGGAAGAAAGTACTGCCGTGGCAGGCTAGGGCACAGACATTCTGACTGCAGGGTACTGGCTCTTTGTAGAACTTGTTTCATTATACACATCTTACAGATAGCCAGTCAGAATTATTGAGGTGGAGGCATTTTATTTATAATCAATAAGTTTAAAAGAAACTTCAAAGAAACTTTATCCAACGGTATTTTAGAATTCTCCCCATGAGATTTGATAGATAAGACCATTAGATGTTTGTTTTCTGGACAACTTTACTATTTGTATGCTTACTAATTATAACGGAAAGACCTAATAAATTATGTATCTATGTTAAACAGCTTGCTTTTCAAACAAAGGAAACTGGCACAACTCTGATTTCTTCTATTTTTATCTCTCTCTTAAAGGGCAACACTTTAAGGAAAATACTGCTGTATCGCTACTTTAAAGGAGAATATGGAAATGGTATGAATGGGCCTCTCTCTGCCAGCTACAGCAAAACTGCGCAAGTGGGAGGTAAATCGACACAGATGATTTAAAGAGAGCAAAGTTAGCAGCGTTGCTTATTTCTAATAGGCACACTGGAAGGGCTCCAGGGTTTCATTTGGTAAATAAATCAAGCACATTCTGTAACCAATTAGAAGAGGGGTGTATCAGACTTTTCCTATTTTAAGTTGCACACGCTTGTTTCAGATGGCCAATGTGCGTTTGGCGGTACCGAAGGAGAGCGTTTCCCCATGCCCCCCAGTCATTCAACTCAGGTCCAACTGGTAACTCCATTTTAAGTTGCCAGTAAAATCCACATCCAGAAATTCAGCAAAGCACAGAACTTTTGAACAAAGAACGTTGCTGTTTCTGGAAACTAAAAATTGTGTGGAAATGCCCAATTCTTTACTGATATATGGAAAAGATAAGATAGAAGAAAAAACTTCTCACAAACATACGAGTTAGGCAATTGAACAAATTCCCCCGAGAGGCTGTAGAATGTGTCAGTTCTCATTATAACTTGAACAGAAAAGACTTCGATGAACCTGCTCTAACTACTGTGAGCAGGAAGTTTGAGGAGATGATCCGTGTTAGGTCCCTTATATCCTAATATTTTTGTGTATGGTTCTGTTATAGAAGCCATGGGAAGTTACTGTAGAACAGTTTCTAAGAAAACCTGAACTAATGTATGTCATGTGAAATGAGGCAGAAGCTTGGTATGAAGCCAGGTCAAAGTACTTGCCATTCTTTTTCAGCATATATTAAAGGCATGCCCAGATTTGTGGGCATTGCCAAATGTTACCCAGCTGGTCCTCCTGGAATATTTCAGTGTAGGCACTGGAAATGCTTGCAGTCTTAATATCCTGTACACCAGTTTTTGCTCCATAGCAATCAGGAGAGATTTGCTATTTTTCTAGGTACCTGTCTAAAATATGTGTGTGTGTATATATGTACGTATGGCTTCATCACAAACAAAGTCTGAACCATTTTAATGAGTTTAAGTAGTACTATATTCTTCCTAATAAAGTAAATGCAGTGTCCTGGTTTGAGTGAAAACTGAACTAATTCTGTTCAATGATTTTACTTTTCAGCTTGGTTCTTTTAATTAACTGCACTTTCTGAAGTTAGCAGCCTGTTTTCACAGACAGTGTCTGCTTCTATCGGTGATAACACCTTATGTTTAGAGTTACTACCAAGGATTGGTATGCAGACCAAGGCCACTGCTGGGTCCTGTGTACCGCATTGGGGGGTGCAGGAAGTGAAAGGCTGCACCTTCAGGGAGGAGCGGACAGGACGGGTGACTCTAAACTGACCAGGAGGTATTCCATCCCATATACGCCATATTTGGTCTAGAGCTGAGGGACCCGAAGGGTCTCTGGGCTCTTCTCTCCCCTCTTGGACTGCTTTGCCAGCTTTTGCTTGGCTTGGCTTGGGTCCTCTCTCTCGGTTCCTTCCTCGGAGCACCCAAGGAGGACTGCCTTCGATCCAGTCTGCGTGTTCCTGACCCCGGTACCAGAATCCAGCTCCCGAACACATCTCCCGTCTGCTGCGGGGCCCAGTCTGGGACTCCCCCGGAGCCTGCACAACATCAGTGGTGACGGTGATGTAATTACCATCAGGGGGGTTGGGTTCGATACTGGTTTTGTATATATTTGTATATATTCCATTTTTATAATTATTATTTTCCTTTTCATTAAAGCTGTTCTAGTTTCCTTTTCTAATCGCTAAGTCTCTCTCCCTTATTCCCTTTCTCTTCCCCTTTGGGGAGGGAGGGGGGTTAACAGAGAGCGTCTGTTATAGGTTTTAGGGGTAAATGGAGGCGCGGCTCCCGCCCGCCGCCCGCCGCGCTCCCAGCAGCGCCAAACGCAGCCCGGCCCCGCCGCCGGGCATGGCCCCGGGCTCCCGGCTCTGCCTCCGGCCTCCCGCGTGGCAGGCGAGAATTCTACCACTGAACCACCAATGCCCTCCTCGCCTCTTATGGAGCGTCTCTGTGGCTCACGCGGGGAGCGCGCGGGGAAGTTAACTGAAAGGTCACGGGTTCAAACCCACCCAGAGACGATTCCATAAGAGGCGAGGAGGGGCACCCCTAAAACCTATAACAGACGCTCTCTGTTAACCCCCCTCCCTCCCCAAAGGGGAAGAGAAAGGGAATAAGGGAGAGAGACTTAGCGATTAGAAAAGGAAACTAGAACAGCTTTAATGAAAAGGAAAATAATAATTATAAAAATGGAATATATACAAATATATACAAAACCAGTATCGAACCCAACCCCCCTGATGGTAATTACATCACCGTCACCACTGATGTTGTGCAGGCTCCGGGGGAGTCCCAGACTGGGCCCCGCAGCAGACGGGAGATGTGTTCGGGAGCTGGATTCTGGTACCAGGTTCAGGAACACGCAGACTGGATCGAAGGCAGTCCTCCTTGGGTGCTCCGAGGAAGGAACCGAGAGAGAGGACCCAAGCCAAGCCAAGCAAAAGCTGGCAAAGCAGTCCAAGAGGGGAGAGAAGAGCCCAGAGACCCTTCGGGTCCCTCAGCTCTAGACCAAATATGGCGTATATGGGATGGAATACCTCCTGGTCAGTTTAGAGTCACCCGTCCTGTCCGCTCCTCCCTGAAGGTGCAGCCTTTCACTTCCTGCACCCCCCAATGCGGTACACAGGACCCAGCAGTGGCCTTGGTCTGCATACCAATCCTTGGTAGTAACTCTAAACATAAGGTGTTATCACCGATAGAAGCAGACACTGTCTGTGAAAACAGGCTGCTAACTTCAGAAAGTGCAGTTAATTAAAAGAACCAAGCTGAAAAGTAAAATCATTGAACAGAATTAGTTCAGTTTTCACTCAAACCAGGACATGCAGTTACATCTGTATAAAAGTATAGGAGGAAAGGTGATATTCTGTGATTAAAAAAAAGGTTAGTTTGATGAACTAATAGAATTTAACAAAATTCCTTTACACAACACCTTTAATTTGCATTAAGTCTCTGTTCTTAAAGAACATCATCATGCTGTGTAATGGTCTAGGAGTTATACTGGCCAAAGCTTTAGCTACAGTCATACCCAGAACCAGAGTGGAGTTACCAGTACACAATCTTTGTGTAGATTAGGTCTGAGATTGAAAGGCAGATTTAAAAGTGGTCTCAGAGCACTGACCATACACACAGTTTAGTGTACACAGCAGTGGAATTAAAAAAGGCAGCTTGGTGGACAAATCAGTGTTGTTTCCAACTTCTTTATTGTCTGAATATTATGACAGAACAATGGTTTGGGGTTTTGTTTTATTTCTTATTCCTAGAAATCGCAATTTCACACAAAAATCTTGTGTCAGGGGGAATTTTGCCTGAAATGGTATTTCAAAATCAGTTTTTTTACATAGCTACTGTGTGCAGATGACAAATTATTATTACTAATAGACTGATTTTCATGTACCTGAAACAAATATGAATGGTATGTATTTGTCTAATTTGCAGGTGGATTTTCAGGACAAGATTCAGATAAGGCTGGGGTAACCATGTTTGATATTCAGTGCCTTCTGGATAAAGAAGGGGCATCAGAACTAGTAATAGATGTTATAGTAAACACCAAAAATGACAGAATTTTCTCAGAAGGTATTTTGCTTGGTATTGCATTGCTTGAAGGTGGAAATACACAAACACAGGTACTTTTTTCACTTAACTTATTCACATATTGATTTTCAAATTCAGGTAGTATGGAGGCAGATGAAAAGAACCCTTTTTCTGTGAGTTCTGTGAAAAGTTTATCACTATAATATGTATTGCTATAATACAAATGTAAATGTGCCCTATTATTGTGCAGTATCTCATAGTGTAGACTCTTCAACAGAAGAAAATGTTTTTCAACTGTCCCCTTCTATGTGGCACTGTGTTTCTTTTAACCTGGTCTTTGCCATATGAGCGTTATCTCCAGTTATTCCATATCTCTTTTTAGAAAATCAAAAATTGTAATACTTTAATTTTATAATAGCAATAAATAATAGCAATAACTGGAAATGGTTAGGGACATTTATCAAAATCTCCAAAGAGAAAAACAGGCCATTTGAGAAGACCAGTATCCCAGTCCATAGAGCATAACTGCTTTAAAATATGGATTCTAGTTTTTGTGAATGATATCCCTCTCACACAACTTTAGCCAAATAAGATGTTTGTTTATTCTTACTCTGTGATCAGCAAAGTTATCATAAGAGAGAAGAGATAGCATGAATCAATCCCTGCATTTCCCTGCATCTCATCACCGCCTGTGCCGGGAGCCTAAATAACCAACTTATACTTCTTTGCCAGACTATAAAAGTTAAATGAGAGGAATCCCATCTTGTATCTTAACTCTGTAAAAAAGATAATGCAATCTGTGAGAGTGCCCAGAGAATGTTCAGAAAATGTTAAAGAAACGAGATTTTGTTGCAGCTTTCTGAAATTAATCGGTAGAGGCTGTAAAATGCTTTTACTTTAAGATAGAGTCCATAAACTGTCGAAAGTGGTACTCAGCCTGCTTGACATTAATACTGAGAGACTGGACTTAATAAACTAAAATATTAATTTCAATTCTGTGTGAAGCACAAAAATGTATATAATCGAAGCTGTAATATTACATATTGGATGTTTCATGCTTCCTCTTGTTTCATAATATCAATTACTTTTCACTATTGTTTGTAGATGGATTATTGTAACTCTAGAATGCCTGGAGAAATGGAGAGTGTCACAAAGTAATTTCAGTGTAGCATTGTGGCATTTTTAAGATTGCAAATAGTAGTGTTCCTTCTTTTGTCCAAATTTAAAAATATTATCATCAATCTTTGTTACTAGCCTTGTATATCATTTTGTGAAAGAACTGGTCAGGCAGAGGCCAGCATTTTTTCTGTATAAGTGAAGCAATTATTCATCCTTTGTTTCACAAAAAATAGTGTGTTCTTGTATTTCTTCTTCCTTAGAAGACTGATATCTAAAGAATATATTTTTTGCAGTCTTCGACTTACCAACAACTGAAGGAGCAAAAAAAGTCAGAAAAATTCTTTAAAGTCCTGTATGACCGCATGAAAGCTGCTCAGCAGGAGATACGATCAACAGTGACAGTGAACACTATTGATTTGGGGAGCAAAAAGAAAGATGATGATAGTGACCTAACTGTATCTGTTCCCAAAAAGAGAGGTAAGGGGGCACCCATGTAAAAGAGGGGAGAAGTGCATTGTATTCAGACAGCATGTCCTGTGCCACTCGTACTGCGCTGCATTGAGATCGATAAGCTTGTCTATGAATCATTGCTTATTTACATCTTTTGCCTGGTTTTCTCTAAATTATAGGTCATCCCTTAAGCTGGTTACAACATATTAGCTTTGTTGTAATCAGAGAAACTACGCCAGTTTACACCAGCAGAAGATACAGAACCATATTTTTAGAGCAGTAGAAGTAGAGGCTGCTGCTAATGGGACTATTTCACAAGAGCAAGCACAGGGACTGCTTTCCCACTCTGTGGTCCTTCCATTGTTCTCATCATTTATTGTATCTGGGAGAGAAATAGTAGGGCTTTTTGTTTTAATGTTCTGTTTCACTCTGGTTTGTGGTTTACTTGGAACATGCTATCCCTGCATGAATGTTGCTTTGATATTCTTTGTGAGTTGCCTAGAGGTCTTCGAAAAGTTAGGCACTAACAAAGAAAGAGTTGCATTCATTATTATTGTTTTCTTACTGTTTAATCAAAAGAGGGGAAAAAGTTTGAAAAATGAAGGAAAATTATCTTCTTTTCAGTGAAGGACTCAACTCTGCATCTGAAAGAGGGTATGAAAGGACAGTTAACAGAAGCATCTTCTGCAACATCCAAGGCTTACTCTGTGTATAGAAGAGAAATGGACCCAGAAGTAGATCTCATGGGCTCAGGAACAGATGCTGCAAATGCAGAAGAGAAGTCCACAGAAGAAGCAATCATGAGCCCTGCCATTGCAATCATGCAGCCAATATTGAGATTTCTTCAGCTTCTGTGTGAGAACCACAACCGAGAGCTCCAGGTAAAGTGTTTTTGAGCTAAGCTCCAAAAAAAAAGTGTTACAAGAGCTGTAACTTCACAAGGGAAGAAAAACACACCTGTGCCTGGCTCCTGTTACAGAATAGGGGTCTCTAAGATGTCATTCTTCTTTTGGTCCAAGGGATAAAATAACCCTTTTCAAGAATCACTTGCTTGATTTGTTTGAGCTTGAGGACCACAGCATAGCCACATGGTGTTGAGAAGTGTATGAATGCCCCCGTTAGCACAGTTTCTGTGCAGAAATGGTGGATCACTTGCCACAGGCTCGAAGGCCCCAGGAAGTTTCTGGGCAGAGTTTGGGTATTGCTCTTTCCCCTAGGTATTGAAGGCTTTAAGATGCTATGTGTGCCCCCGTGATAGAAATTACTGTCCCCATAGCAACCTTTTTCTGCTAATATACCTCACTGCCGTGTCCAGCAGCCTCCCTTAAAGCATTGTTGGGGGTGATTTGAGCTAAGCTACAGTTCTGTGCCAGCACTGCCAAGGAGCAGTTGTAATGTACCACCATACCTGCTCAGCTGTGGGGCAACAAGCTTCCAAGAAAAAGATCATAACATATGGATGGGGGCAGGTATGCAGGACATATATAAGACATGTAAGGGGCCAGTGCAGGTGTTTGCAAAGTTCACTTTCCCAAGCCCTTCTTTCTCAACTGATTTCATCAGATAATAATTCTTAACTTCTGTGATAAGGTGTAATATATTTTCTACAGTGTAGTGTACTTCAGTACCTAAGGTACAGTGGTCATATGGTTGCAAATTGTACCCTTCTAGATTGTAATGGAAAAAGACCGTGTTTAACTTGATGCAATGCTCTTTTCCCTGTTTTTTTTTGTGTTCATTTTCTTCATCCACCAGAATTTTTTAAGACATCAGAACAATAAAACAAATTACAACCTTGTTTGTGAGACCCTTCAGTTTTTGGACTGTATCTGTGGAAGCACAACAGGCGGTCTGGGCTTACTGGGGCTTTACATCAATGAGAGGAATGTGGCTCTAGTGAACCAGACTCTGGAAAGCTTGACTGAATATTGCCAAGGTCCCTGCCATGAAAACCAGGTAGGGCTCAGATAACTTCTGGATGCAAACAAGTGTATACCTGAATGTGTGGTGTCTGTGTGCTTATCATAAACCCTTCAAGTCTTCATAATGACATAAACTCACTTGTAACTGCTGTGACTAGGCTTAACATGTTTCAAGCTTTCATAAGGCTTGAGCAATCCTTTTAAGTCGGAAACCAAAACAGACTCTTTGGTAGTATGTCTGCTTATAGTCCATTTGGGAGAGAGTTTAATGTCTTATGTCAGTGGGTCCATGGCTTAAACCTCATGTTGTGAGACTGAATTTTGAGTCACAGTGGTGGAAGTACACTGTGAACACAGCCTTGTATTCCTCATTTTTATACATTTTGCTTTTGCTTGTGTTTGTATAGGTTGCTAAACATTTACTTTTCTTAGTTCACATAACTGCCACAAAGTTTAACTTACTATCCTGCTATACTACTTATCAGCATCTTGAATTATGATTCAGTAGTGAAATGGAGGAGACTAAAGACCATGCTTCTAATCTTCTGTGCCTTCCTTGATGCAGTCTTTTTAAGTCATAGAGCTGTGACTTTTGGTAAAGATTTCTCTAGTGCTGTGCTGAGGCAGTATAGAAAAGTAAAGAATGCTGCTGTACTTGATCTGAAGAGAACTGTGGTAAAGTTGTAAGAGAATTTTCACTACAGATTAACAATGGGAAAATTGCAGTGGGCAAAATTACAGAGGCAGTCTATTCTTAATACTAGAACTAGCTGAAGAAATACATGCAGTGTTAATGCTACTTCATTAACGTGCACAAATCAAGCAAGTACTATTATTGCCATTGCTGGTAATCAATGGTCTTTACATATTACTTTAAAAACAAACAAACAAAAATCCTTTAGTGGACTAAATTTTAAACAGTCATATTTGTTCCACTAATGAATGAGAAAGACACCTGTAAAAAAAGAATAATTACAGGATTGGAGATGGGGAAAAAAAAATGTTTCGCGTTAATGTGTTCTGCAGCAAATTTGCTTGAGGAGCACTGTAGGAATGCTGAAAGTGGAAGGGAATGATTAGCTACACTTTATTACTTAAACCTAACTTCTGGGAAGTCACTCAGGATTTGAATTATGCTTGTTTACACCAACTGCACGTCTAATTCAGTCTATTTCAGAGGCAACTGCTCCACACTCTCATTTTCATTTTTTATCCACTCTCTGTCTTCCTGGAAAACTTCTCCTTTCTTGTTGTCCTATAAACCTCGAAGAAAAATACCATAGGCTTTTGTATAACATACTTATTTACAAGGCTTAGAAGGACCAGGACTCCAGCTGTAAAAGCATTTGGGGAGTACCATTGGTCATAATTACAGTTTTGAATTCCATGTCCCAAACTGTCCTTTTGTGCAGAACATGTCCAGATGCATATAGAAAACCTTCATCTTCTCAAACAGTTCATGCTATAACAGAGATACGTATGCTGGTTGCTGAATGCAAATTAAGAAATTGAGTGTGCAAATTTCATTGTGCCTATGCTCAAGCATGTCTTTTATGGCTCTGCATGTGTGGTCAGCTGAAACTGGAAGTGCCCCTGTAGGCTACTGTCTGTAACTTGTGCCACTTGGTGCCAAACCCTGCATGATTCACTGCAAGTGTATTTTAGCTTCTGCCACCTTTTTTCCAGTTGTGTACTTCACTACTGTCAGTGTTGGAATGAGCTTTGTACTACACAGGTCCCCCCCAGCACCTCTTGTGGCACATTTTCAGGCTGCTCTGCTTAGGCTGGGAGGATCATTGTCTTTTGAGTTTTGGGTCCTGAGTTTGGAAATTTGCTGATGTGCATGTTCTCCCTCTCCCCCTCCCAACCCTTTCCTCCCTCTCTCCCCATCCCTGACTCCCTTCTCTTGTTTTGCAGACTTGCATCGCCACCCACGAATCTAATGGGATTGATATTATCATTGCACTCATCTTGAATGACATAAACCCTCTTGGCAAATACTGCATGGACTTGGTGCTTCAACTGAAGGTACAGTAAATGTAGATTTGTTTATTTAAATTTGAGTAATAATAGAAGACATACCTATGCAAGAGCTGTAGGTAACCTGACATTTACTTACTCTTACCATAGCACAATATACTCGGCAGCCTTTGAAAACAAACACTGCAAATGAATTCAGCTCAGCCTCTGGACCCTTATCCGGCTCTCTATGACCCACTGTTGTGTTTGGGAGTATGCCCTCAGCTTTTTTTTTTGCCTTTTTTAAAAATCCTATCAAAGAGATATGACGTAGCTAGCATGAAGAGTCTATATTGTGGGCATTAAAATCTCACAGGACTGATAAATTCAACACTGTACAGACATGAAACAAGTCAGGCATTCTCTGTATACACAGAACTCCTAAAAATTACATCAGAAGGAGATATTGTGGGAAAAAAAGAATAGTATATCAGATGACCTGTAATGTCAAATGTTTTCGGAAACAAGGTTAAAGTAGCTGGTGTTTTATTTCCCTTCTCAGTGTCCTCTGAGGGGGAGGACAAAGTGTGGAATGGAAAGGCAAAGAGTAGAGTGGGGGGGCTTGTCATTTTGCTCTGTGTTCTGTGGAGAGTTGGATAAGCTCACAGATGAGTTTCTGCAGTCTGTGTGCCATTGCATGCAGAGGGCAGCTCTTCAGCTCTACTGCCTGCCAAGTATGGTAGAACTTGTCCAGGAGGAGCCTTGGGTTGTTGCCTTTACTTGCCTTCCGACTGAAGTATTTCCATTGCAGATGGTCTGTTTCCTCCCTGAAACCAGCAAATACTTTGTGGTAGCTGCATTGCATCATATTGGCAACATTATGAATGTCTAATAAAATAATTAATATAGCTATATATCATGTACAGTGAAACATTGAATCAGCAGTGCTTTACACATGATTTTAATAACTGTAATTACACTTTTGAATGGCAGTGTAATTCAGGCCCCCCTCAAGCAAAACACTTAAGCAGACGTTTAACTTTTGACAGTTCTTTTGAAGTCCAAATTTCAGTCTGTATAAAGACCTAGCTACAGTAACTCCAGTGGTGTGTTCATTTGCCATTGTCATGAAGCTAGCAAATGCTTGTAGAACATCTTTTCTATGTAATAACCAAAAATGGAGTTTAGTGACTTTGCTGTGAGTACCAGTTTGGCCTTGGTCACAGGAAGCTATATATGTTTTACTCTTCCTTAAAGAACAGAAACAGTGGTGAGTAATACCAAAGGTTCAAACTGTGGAAATTATTCTGATTTTACAGAGTTAGAGTAATTTATTGTCTGGGAAACCTATTCCAGGGTGTGATTGCTGTCACAGTAAAGGAAGTGTTTTCTTGTGCTTAGATGGAATGTAGTGTATGTCTTAGTTTGTGTACATTGCCTCTTGTCCTCTCACTGGGCACTACTGAGAGAAGTCTGGCTCCCTCTTCTTCATTCTCTCCCATCTGGTATTTATACACAAAGATCCCTCTGAGCCCACTCCTTTCCAAGCTGACCAGTCCCAGCTCTCAGCCACTTCGTATATGAAGAATCCTCCATTCCCTTAGTCATCTTTGTGTCTCTTTGCTGGACTCATTCCGGTAAATCCTTATCTTTCTTATACTTGGGAGCCCAGAACTGGACACAGTGCTGAACCAGATGTCATGTCAAGAATTAGATCCAAATTAAGAAGTTACTGGTTTTTCTTTTGAGTGGCAGCACATAATATATCGCTGAGTTTACCAGGTAACGTTTAATGTGGACAATCTGTCAGTGTTCATAGGCAACTGAGAAGTTGCAAATACATACATTTTGCAGTGAAAATACAGAATGCAAAGTACATAGGCTCACATACTTAATATAAACAAGATCAGACACTGTTTTCAGGGGTCATTATATATTGAACTCAACCCCTCAACCAAAGCAAAGGCAATGCAGATTTCTGTTTTCCCATGCCATCTTAATTTAGCTTGTTTTGCACATAGCTTGTGATGTGGTATTTAATTACAACTTCTTGGATTATAGTTTCCACTGGACTCCTGAATCATTTAGTTAGCAGGGCAGACAGTGCTCACCGAGTGCACAGATGGACAGTGTTCTGTTCTGCCTCTTGTTATTTTGAGGCCTTCCTTACTCTGTAGTATTCCTCCAGTATTTCCTCCTTTTCCTTCTCAAGCTGCCTCTCATCCTGTCTTGCCCCCTTCCCTCCTCCCCAGTTTGAAATCCTACTGATGCTATCACAACTGACTTGGTCACTGTTGCAAGGGAAAACTGTATTAGAAAAAGAAGCATCTAGTTCCTCAAAGCAGCACCCTGGCAGGTGTCTTAAAATGCTATCCTTTCTCTTCACCTGGACTCATTCACTGTCCAACTTTTGCAGTGTAGGTTGCGAGGTAGAGTCTGTCTGGATAAACCATTCCAATGGATGATGCTGGTTTGATTCTGGAGAAAAACAGAAAGGGGAACTATAGAAAAATCTGTATGGAGTCCCATTCTCCTTAAGTCTCAGTTTGGTCACTTTTTTTTGCATCCATTGTTCTTTGTCCTTATCCTTGTGTTGGCAATCCCAGTCTCCTCTCCCAGATGGTCCCAGTTCCCCTGTCATATATAAATCCTCATTCTATTCTTCCACCCACTTTCCATCTTATCCTTCCTTCTGCTGCTTCTAATCCTATGATCCCCCAGTTGGAGATGTTCAAGCCTCAGTTTGACACGATGTCTTTTATGACACAGTGTTTATATGAAAATAATAATACAAACCCAATATTGTACCCAACCTCCTGATGGCAATTACATCACTGTTACCACTGATACTGTGGACCAGGCAGGTGCTGGGGCAGTCCCAGAGTGGACTCAGCAACAGATGGGAAACAAATTCAGAAGCTGGATTCTGAAACTGGATTCCAGAACGCACAGATTGGGATTGAAGGCAGAATGGACAGAGTCCTGCTTGGATGCCAGCCATTGAAGAAGAGAGACTGACCCTCGTGATCCCTCAGCTTTATACCAAATATGACATATATGGGCTGGAATCCCTCGCTGGTCAGTTCATGGTCACCTGTCCTGGCTGCTTCTTCCCGTAGGTGCAGCCTTTTACTTTCTGCACCCCAGTGTGATACACAAGATTTAGTAGTGAGCTTGGTTTCTACAGGAGCAAGCCTAAGCAAGAGCCTTTCTGCACACCAATCCTTGGTAGTAACCATAAATACCAAGCACTGTCACTGCTAGAAGTAAACACTGTCTGCAGAAATCTGCCATTAACTACAGACAGTGCAGTTACTGAGAAGAGACTGAGCTGAACAGCAAAAGCACTGAACAGAATTGTTCTGTTCTCACTCAAACCAAGACACAGCCCTGAGCAACCTGCTTTGAGCAGGGGTTCAGACTGCTGAAAGATCAGTCCAAAGGAGGGCCTCAAATATGCGATTCTGTGATCCAGCTTGTGTGATTTTGTTGTGATTCTGTACCTACCAAGAAGAAACTTCGAGGGCTTTTAGCTGTGAAATTCCAGCATGTTTCTGCAGTATAGTATTCAAATCATAATTAGAAAAAAACAGCTTATGAGTTGGACAAATTTGGCTGGGATTCCCTGGGGACTACAGCTTGCGTGATTATGTTGTCTTGGCCTCTACTGCTCCAGGTTTTCAGGTCTGCTATCAAAACTTGGAGATAGAAAGGCTACTTAAACCAGAAGTTGCTGGAACATGCAGAAAATTAACATCTTTCTTTTTGCCTCTGTCCCAAAAGCAGCTAAACTCTTCCCCTCCAAAATTGCCCATACTAATTGTCTGAGGCACACCCTTGCTGAGAGAAATTTCAGTTTGAATTGCTGACATCTGGCAATAAGCAGCTGAGAAAGAGCTTTAATGGTGTCTTGAGGGTTTTACTGGCCCCTACCTGTGTCATGGGACCCTGATCTACTTTGAAGTGCAGCTCTGTCTGTAGTAGGATGTCAGGGATGCTGTGGCAGGTGAACCAAGGCAACCACATGCTCTGTGAGAAAGTTGAACCTCCAAAACCATTCTTCCTCTCCTGTTCACAGCATCTGGTTTAACTGGAAGTCAGACAAGCCTCCAAAGTCAAAGGCACTACTGGGTTACTGCTGCTAAAGTTCACGCTGTTTAATCCTTGGAGAAGTGTCGGTGAAAAGCAGCCAGCTGACAAAGTAAAGGATGTCTCTCTGAGTTCCCCCAGGAATAGTTGGTAGTGAAACAAAATTCCAGGAATGTATGAAAACAGTTTATTTTATAGCCTGTCAAATAATAACTAGTCGAACTTTGTAAAAACCAAAGGGGAAAGAAACCTGAGTGATGAAACCTTTCGTGTAATACATTTTGTAATTACTTCTGTTGAGTATTGTTTTAACAGAAAGCCATGACAGAAATTGATAGGTGGGTGATAAGAAAAGGAAATAGAATTTCATTTCTTATGCTCCGTATAGAGCGAGGCTCTGTATTTGTCAAATATTTTTCAATATTTAAAATACTTCATCCAATATAGCATGCAGGGTTAGTTAGCTTTACAGAACGCTGACATTAAAATGGGAGGAAAACCCTATTAAATATGTCAGGAAATTAAATACGCAAGTATTTCAAAATCTTAGCCGATAGAAAAGTGGTCCTCATAATCTCAATTAGAACAAATTTGAGGGTCATTAACCCATGCAGTAGATTTAAAATTTGCATTAACTTGGTTTTGTACCTCTAGAACAATGCCTCCAAGCTTTTGCTGGCTATTATGGAAAGCAGGCACGACAGTGAGAATGCAGAGAGGATCCTATTCAACATGAGACCGAGGGAACTGGTGAGAACTTTTCTGAATATACATAAATTTTTTGGCTGAAAAAAATATCTGTCATGAAAACTTTTTTTAAATGATCTGTTTCTAAGCTGGAAAGCATTGACAACATACAGTGACACAATATATCAGGGTAGTACTAATCACAGGAAGTACTTTAAAAGGTTCAAGTATGTATAATTTCACACTTTACGACTTGATTATTTTTATCCATTCCAAGCACTTTTCTGTAATTGTTTTTTAACTAATTTATTATATTCTGGTAGACTGTCTTTGAGTACACTTTGCCAAGGGCTGGCAAATTAAGCTTGTACAGTTTGTGGAACAGCACTAACGGAAATATGTATGTAGACATATATTAGATATATATGTATGTTTTGTATATATATATATGTCTCATGAACAAAGAGAGTTACAAAGACTTGTTGCTGTATTTTGGAATAACTGTGATGCTTGCATAGGACTCCAGGAATTTTAAATAGGTTGTAAAGCTGGAGAAATTGTTTCCAATCCAAATGACTGTGTAACAGCGGTGACTGAAAAAACTGTGTTGTTGGAAGATCTTTGGGCATAAGCCCTGCCCTTAGGCGGAGCCCAGTGGCCTCCTAGTTTCAGAGCATCATCACTGAGGTGGCATTGTCAGCACAATGAGGCCATCCCTAAGGAACAACTGCAGTATCAGGCCCTGTGTGGAGAACAGAGGATTTCCCCCTTGTTGGTCCCGTGAGTGGTATTTGTCCAGCACTCTACCCAAATCTGTACTTTCCTTTCCTTTTTGGTTTAGGTGTTTTTTCTTTGCTGTGAAACTGTGTGGAGAATGCAGAATGATGCTGCAGCCCACTCTAGCCAGAGCGAGATCACGGTAGCACTCTAAGCGCCACACAACGCTGCCTCCCGTATCTGCAGAGCCGTCTTTGTGAAAATACCTGCTCGACAAAGGCCCAGCATTCCCATTCCTTTCTCATGATTGCAGTTTTGCAGCGATGAGAAATGTAGCAGTTTGGAGCTTCATAAATACTTGAGGCTTGTCTTTGTTAAGAGAGCGTTTCTCCGACTGCTCACTCTTCTTGCAGAACTGTAGGGCACTGATCTGGGCTTGAGCTGAACAAAGCGAGTGTGTTCAAACACAGTGTGCTTTTTTTACCCCAAGAATGACTTTTATTTCATCTCTCCCTGGTTGGGTTTGTGTTACAGGTAGATGTGATGAAGAATGCATACAACCAAGGCCTCGAATGTGACCATGAGGAGGAGAACGGAGATGATAGCATCTCCCCAAAAGATGTTGGTCATAATATCTATATTTTGGCACATCAGGTATGTCTTATTTGTTGTGTGACTGCTTCCAGGAAAGTGTTACGTGATTAAACTCCACACAAAACCTATCAAATAAAAAAGGGGATTTTCCCTTCTTGTGATTTTTGCCTGATGTTTGCGTACAGCGTGACTTTATCTGGAAGGTTGCTGAGAACAGGCCAAGTGAGCAGTCTCACTGTAAGAGTATGCACTCTGTGGGATTTAGTGGGCTCTGAGTGAAATAATGCAGAGCAAAACAGTTACTGCCCACTTAGCTTTGTCTTATTTAATATATATACTATTATATAATGGTAGCAGCTTATTTATATCAATCAAATAATAAATCACATTATCATAATTGATGTATTTTAAGTAGTAACTTCGGTTGTGATAGCAAGTGAACTTGAATTGAGAAGATTCCTGTTATTTTAGATATATTAATTAGACATTAAGAATAATTGGGCCTTTTTACTGTTTCTCTTTTTGAATTATGTTGTCATGCCCTCAAGCTTTTTCTGATCACTTTGCTTCTCTCCTGGTAAAGGTGGAATGTACCCTGTGCAATAGGATATTAATTCTTCAGAGCAGTTAGTATCAAAGAGTTTATCCTTCAATTACGTTAAGACTACTGAAAAGATTTTTTTTTAAATAAAAAAAGTTAAGACCACATATTTCTTGACAGAAAATGACAGAATTTAGTATTTCATAAAAGTGTCAAGTGTTTAAAATATGTTTTTACTAAGTAAGAAGAAATAAACAGATGGGGAATAGGGAGTGTTCTACATTCATTATGCTTATTAAGTATTGTTAGAAATTGAACACTCAATGGAAAAAGACAGCGATCTATAGTTACACTGTAGTTGTGCAATGTTTCTTTCAAGAATGCAAAAACAGTTACTGAGTTATGCTTGTGTGCTTTCAGCATATTCAAATAAGTAAGTCTTGTTGCTATCTTGTGGTTGACCATATGCTACTCTGATGCTGAGTTTAGGACTATACATAAGATACCCATCAAAGGTGACAGAATTTTTAGAAAGCATCTGTAGCTCCTTACCTTGTGTAACTATTTACTCCTCTTACAAATGCTTATAAGGAAAATTTAAACACCTGCCAAATCAAAATGTCAGTATTTTATGTCTTCTGAGTATAGTTAATGTGAAATGACTTAACAGGGTTTGTTGTAACATAAAATAAGTTTTGCGAAGTAGAATATAGGCCTAAAACTATGTATGTAGTGACCTGTGGGGTCATTTTACAAAAGAGGTCACTACCAAGGATACACGAGCTGGCTGAGGTGTAGATTAAGCTTTTGTCCCTAGATACATATTCAGGATGCTGAGGAGGTCCATGATGCTGCTCCACAGCCCTTCAAAATGCCTGAATAGTTGCCTTTTTGGTTGCATAAGGCTGGATAGTTTTACAGCAATTTATTGAGCTCCTTCCTGTCCAGTAGATTGGCATGACTGACTCTGGACGCTGTAAAAATATTCATCTTTTAAAAAAAAAAAAAAAGTACTGTTTTCCTTTTCTTGCATTTCTATAACACAGTACCTATGTGTGTTTACAACAGCCTTGCACCCATGTCAAGCCCCATATCAAAACAAAGCAATGGAAAGGCAGGCAGTTTGGGGCCTTTCTCTCTCCTTCACTAATGAAAAGCTATGATTCTTGGCACGGGGCTGCTAATCTTTGACCTCAGACTCTTTCCATGTGTGCCCTTTTGCTCCCCCTGGGATGGGCAGGATACGAGCGTGGTCCCTCCTCAGTAAGGCCATTGTTGCTGGGTTCCTTTGCTGGCTCCACTCTCCAAACACCCTCTTATGCTTTGCTGTGTCAAAGTGGCTTTTTGGTGTCTGGAATTTCCACTCGGCTTAGCTGATTTGATTTAAATAATATTTCTTTTCTGTACTCCTTACAGTTTCACACTTCATATAACGATATTTTTCTACAACCAGTGTGGCTCCTCAGTCACTTTCCTGACACTTGATTGTGACCACTTGCTCTAGTTACAGCTTTTCTGGGCCCTTTGTAAGAGCAGAATCAAGATCAAGAGTTCCCCTTTTTGGTGTTGCAGCCCTGAAACATAGACAGTTTATTTTGGGGAGCTCAGACTTTCAGTTTTTGTCGTTGCACTCTTCAGGGTGATGTTGGGTTCTGCATTTTGCCACCACTACATCCTTCCTTGCCTTTCCTGTGGTTGATTTTACCAGAAGCAAAAGGCATTCTTGTAAATGTTAAACCCACGGTACATAGAAAGTTATAAATATTTCACAAGTGAGGCTGAGATTTCTGTTCCTAAATCTCCTTTACAGCCTCCCAGCCCCTACCCCAAATGCATGCATGGGCACAACTATGCGAGCGCATGTGCATCACACACACACATAGAGGTGTGTGGGCACAGCAGCCTGGGCCATGAATGAAGGTAACATGCTGACTCTTAAATATGTCGTGGCATGACAGTTATCACGTCTCTTCCACACGTTTCTCTGTCCTCTCTTTCCTTTCATTTCCTTCATTTCTTCATCATCCTCCAGCCTGCCACGTGCCGTAGCTGTGCTGCTTCCCCTGCCCTGACACCAGGCTGTCTGGACACTACTGCTCCTCACTTTTCCCATTTGATGTATTATGAGCAGAGAGGTGAAGGAAGAACCACTGAGAGAAAGCAGAACTGACTTACCCATGAGGAACTACCCTGAGCTGCACCTTCGTTCTGCAGCCTGGCTTTGGGGTGAGGGCTCCTTCCAGACATAGCTCTTGTACAGCTGCCTCTGGAGGAGTCACACAAAATGGTACTTGAGGTCACATCCCGGAAGAAGAAGCCTATTATTGGTAGATAGAAAGCGTTCGTAATTCTCTTGAAAATTCATGGAAGAGATTGTTTTCTTTGTCTTGTACAAATGTCACGCTCAGAGCCAAGCCTTGAACTTGACATTGACAATTTCTTACAGTAGTCTCTGGTGCATGCCTATGATATGTTATGGGTAATTCCATCAGCTTTTATACCTCTTCCTTTCAAGTCTCAGTCAAAATAAATTGGTGTGGTATTTTTACTGCTGTCCTTTTAAAAGATCGTGTTAAAGCAGGCTGTATGTTGTTTTGCAAAGTTAGTGAGGCTGTCCACAGAGAGACTTTATCTTGATATGATGTCTCTGTAGAGATTACAAAAGCTTTTGACAAAAGCTCCAAAAAGTTTCATACTTACTCACTTCTTACATACAGAAGCATTAGTGTAGGAGAATCAAGATTTTAAATGGCTACCCCAAAAAAAAGAAATCTTAAAAAGCTACAGAAATGCTGTGGCTTTTCAGATGACTTCTTCAGTTTGCTACCTGTTAGTTCTACCAAAGTATTTCAGTAGTTTGTAAAGTAAAAAAGAACAAAACTGTCTTGGAGTTGTTACTATTTCTGTGAGGGTCATGACCCCTTTACATTTACTATGAAGTAAGATAAGGCACTTGGTTATAACCACAGGCTCCTGTAGTTTGCATGCATGTATATTTGTGCTTCTGCTAACAGAAGATGCTTTGGAGTGTTTCTCTGTGTTTTTCAGCTAGGTGCAAACTGTCTAAATCAGGCATGAAGCCCAAGCTAATACACTGCACCTTTCAGCAGGGGCTTTATTCATGAGGCTCAGAAGAACTTGAAATATCTTTGCATAGTTTCTAGTCAGCTTGCAGCATGGGAAGAATGCACTTTCATCTGCCTGTAGAGCTGCGTAGACGTGTCCTTGATCTAGAAGGGAGTGAGTGGGTAAGGAGTAGGGAAGCAAATTGTAATACTGTAACAAATTTTTTCAAATTTTCAATGCCTTGTGAATTCCTCCATCTGGTTCCTAAAGCTGTTGCAGGAGTATAGGGGTACTGACCTAGCATGTCACCCCTTTCATGATGCATGTTCTGTGCTCTCAAACTAGCAAAAATGTTTACTCGACCGCTCAATTTGAAGCGTATGCTTAAATGCCTTGCTGGAGAGGGAGTGTAGGTCTTGGAATTCCACAATACCTTCATAACCTCCAGGTAAATAGAAGGGTTGTTTTGGTTTTTTTACAAGGTTAAGCTAGAAACTTATTTAAATCCAAAACTGCTTACATAATTTCCTGGCGGTACTAAGACAATGAAAAATCATTTCCTCCACCCCATAAGGTTAAAAGAAATTAGCACTGCTTGATATCATTGCAAGTATACAGCACAAGTGAATACAAGCTTAAACCTGGCTATCTTCTGGTAGAGTAGCATGGTTGGAAATGTTCTTCCATTTTTAAGTTCTTAAAATAAACCAAGGGAGCAGAGATGTAGGATTTGCTGTAAATTGTAAGGTTCTTGCTGCAGGTACTACTAAGCATTCTGTAGCAACTGGGCATCATGTGTTAGTCATACTCCCTCCTCTCTGGTGCTAATTTTAAATGAACTAAGAAAAATAAAGTCATTCATCCATATACGTTTGTTAATATATTAATAGCAGAATCAAGATTTCTTTATCAATCTCTGGAAGCTTTGTCAAATTAATGTCTTATTACCCACGTTTACTTCATGCAGTATATTGCATATTAGTGTACACACATGATGAGTATTTGCTAACTAGGCAATTCAAGTTATAGTAATAATTGATGACATGGATTTATAGGTTGGGAATAGGGGTTCACTGCAGGCTATTGCTCTTAAAGCTACTATTTTTGACATTTGAAATAGGACTGATTTGATAATGAGACTTTAAAGCTACTATTTTTGACATTTGAAATAGGACTGATTTGATAATGAGACTTGGATATCATATATTCATTAAGGAGAAATTAAAGTCAGTTTAAAAAAATAATCTATCCAAATATGTACAATTCTAAGAAGCACAAAGCCTTTTGTTTCTGTAGGTTTCTGCTTAACATGTCATTCTATATCTTTCATCAGGGTTGAGTACGACAAGGGGTGGGACCATCTTTATTTTACACATCAATGCTGTGCCTAGAACTGCATGGTTTTGCAACTTTTATACAGTACAGTAGAACAAATAAATGACAACAATAATAGTGTTTTTAGAAATTTATTAAGAATTAATCTTTGGTTCTATAGGATTTTGGATCAGTTAAAAGCTTTCATTAGTTTTGTTTCCCCCTCTCTTAGAGTAGGTGGTATTACTTGATGTTACAGGTAAAGAAACCAAGCCAGAAGCAAGTAGAGATGGCAAGTCATTAGCAGTCATGGGAAGTGAATACAGCTCGCTTGATCCCCAGTGCTTTGCTTTAACTGCTCCATTGGATTTCCTCCTATGTTCACTTGATCCCAGCTATTTTTCAAATGAGGAAAATTGGGGTTTATCATGTGGTACAGTTGAGAAGTGTATAATCACTGAACACTTCGGTACTCCAAGAGTCTTTTAAAGAGATCATGCTAATGTATATTTTTCAAATAAACTTTCCACTGAATCACAGAATGTCTTTGGTTGGAAGAGACCTTCAAGATATCTAGTCCAAACTTCGACCCAACACTGCAAGCTCACCACTAAACCATGTTCCTCAGCACCAGGTCCGCACACCATTTAAATGCCTCCAGGGATGGTGGCTCCACCACTGCCCTGGGCAGACCATTTCAAATGTTTGATAACGCTTTTGGTGAAGAAATGTTTCCTACTATCCAGCCTAAACCTGCCCTGGCTCAGCTTGCAGCCACTCCCTCTGGTCCTGTCACACATCACCAGGGAGAAGAGGCTGTCCCCCTCCTCTCTCCAACTTCCTTTCAGGCAGTTGTAGGGAATATTATGGATTGTTAAGGCAAGAAGCTTTCATAAGATAATGGATACAAGTGTGTATGCGACAGGTGATATTGTAAGGCTTAAGTTTTTTGTGGGTAGTTATTTTTGGTGTTGTAGCTTGGAGCGGCTTCTGGCTTTCCTTCACATAGCTGTATTTTAATGTTTAGACAGATGAACTTAGACCTTGGTCCTCCTTTTCCCTTGTCTTCGTGTGTGTGTGTGTGTGTACGTAAAATAGAATACATTTATGAAAATGTATACTGTAAAGCAAATGTGAATTCTTGTACCCATCCCTTTGTCTTCACACCCATATAATTTAAGTCAGGTCAAGGGATTCCATGCCAAGAAGACTTGGCATAAAATGATGGGTGCAGATTTTCCATGGTTTAATGTATGGGGAACACAAGAAGTTAACACTGTGAATGTGTGCCTCCAGATGTGACATAGCATCACCGCATGTAACTTATCCTTTAGTATGCGAATCCAAAGCTTTCTGAACTGGCTGAATTGTCCCAGGCAGAAAAAAACAATACTCTGCATGAAGCCATTGTGACTGTGGTGTGGGTATAAATTTGGGGTGAAATTTGACCACTTAAAAAAAAATGTTGATGAAGAAGGCATAAATTAATTACTTGATAATGTGCTTTCATAAGCACCTTCTATAAGACACAGCAAAGAAACACCTGGAAGGCTATTTAGAACAGGGAACGGGTAGCACCAGTTACAACCCCTAGCAGTCTGCAGTGGGCATTAACTGGCTGGAGTGGTAATATTGCAGTTATATCATGGAAAAGACATGAACAGAAGCCAAGTGGAAGTCTTGCAAGAGCACCCTCAGCCTTGATTGATGGTGGTGTCGCTACTACTGGCCCGTAATATTTGCCTAAAAGAGATCTCCATGTCCTTGTGGGAGCTGTGAGTTCCCAGAGCATTTTGCTCTAAAAGATAGGCTTATCCTCATGAAGCTGTGAAGCAGTATCCAACTCTAACAGTGATTCTCTATAAGAGCTGAGATCTGTGGACCACACTGGTTCAGTGAATTTTTAAGCTTGCTGACCTCTTTCTGCCCATCCTCTCTGCCTGAGGTAGTTGCTTGGTTCCAACAATGGAGCTGTGTCCCATTAATCTCCTAAGTATCTGTCTTTACAAAACATTAGGCTGTGCCTGGATTCTACTGACAAAGATTTTGAGTTGATTCTGTTCTGTGAATGAAATGGCTTTGTTTATGTGAAGTTTTATACATCTCTGACTGGTACACTCTAGAAAGTGGTATCTTTAGTGGATGAGAATAGGCTTCTGGAAAAAAGGTCCAAACACAAAATGGTCTGAGCTTGGCTGGTGTAAATGGATGTACTGTACCAGAATCACTGATTATTAGTTATATTAGGTCAGTATTAGTTACATTGAGCAAAATTAAAGATCAGCACATTTTGTGCAGCAATGACCATTTCCAAATTTTGCAGCTGCTGTGAGCAAGCAGCATTGGCAGATACTATTGGAGTGTCTTCCCAAGCACATGATGGCAATTGGAGAAAAATACTATATGTACTTAAACAGGACTACCCGTTGAGACCAGAAGTTGGTCAAAGCTATCCTTTAGGATAAGCCTGTCCTTCAGGATGGATAGCTGTGAGTTTGTGCAAAAGGATGCTCCTGTTCTGTGGGACAGGTAGAAATTTTTGAGCTAAAGGATGTAGTTTTTTGCAAGGCTTTGCTGAGGTTTGCAGTTTTGGTGGGTTTTGGGTTTTTGTTTTTTCATTTTTCTCTCCTTAAGAGAGAAGCTCTTGCTGATAGCAGTGCCAAAATAAAGGGCTAATGGGGACCAGTCCTAGGAACTGTGAATGTCAGGGGACTTGTATCCTTGGCTGCCAGACCTGAACTTCTCACAGAACTTTTTATGCTCCACATGTTGTTTTGTAGTTATCATCCTGATGAGACAGGCTATGGCATCAAAATGACACTGGCTAATTAAATGTCAGCAGAATCAGAAGCTGTTGCAAGGCTTTTACACTTAGATTGCCAAGATTGAAACAGAAGCCAGTGATGCACATCACCTTCCTTGCAGCTCATTAGGATGGTATATAACTCTACGTTCAGCCAGCTACAGTATAGAGACACAGTATGGAGGCTGCCATAAGGGCTTGACACTAATGAGCACCTGAAAGATTAAACAAATGTCTGTGGCTGCTGTTAGGTCTCAAGTTAAAACCCTGGCAACTTGTGCTTCGTTGTTAGGTCTCAGGTTAAAACCTTGGCAACTTGTCCTTTGAGGTGTTTTTTTTTCTCCCCTTCTCCTTGGAAGCATTCACCTCAGAATCCTGGCATGACTTTGATGGGGATCTACCTGGGGACCTCTGTTTTCCCTCTGGTGTCCTGTTGACTTAAGCCATTTAGAGCTGCTAGGATTCAGTTGAGACCCCTTTACTGTAGGCTGGCCACAAAAGTTTCAGCTTATTTTAATTTTTCTGATTCTAGTTCTCTAGAGTAAGAACAAGTGTCTATTATACATGTGTATGTGTTTTATTATGTGTAATACTAATGTGAGATATATCCTGTTTGGCCATGGTGACTGTGCATTTCACTAGTGCACAGGTGGCCTTAATATTTCTGCTTTGTGGGTTTCTTCTTCTGTCTTTAACTTCTGTAATCCTGTGTCCTTGTGTTTTGTGGTTTACAAGATGTTTTTGTCATTGGGAAGTATGTTGTATTGGTGTCAGGGCCCAAACGTTACACCAGAAGAAATATCTTTTCTTTGTCAAATGTCTGCATTGTGAAATCTTCACATTAGTTTGTGGTTTTACTCTGACAATTGGCTGTGGGACAATGACATACTGTTTAAGACATTCTCTGGTATCAGGCTCTATTTGCAGTCCTGTTTTAGTAATAAACATCCTATCTTTTTATTGCTACCTGAAGCAGCAGAGGCTGAGGAGAATGACTTTAGTTCTCCTTTTGGTTCTGTATCATCAGCATAGCAGTTAATTAGCTTCCCACTTTAAGAATGGGTCTTCATTTAGCTGTCTGCATAGGAATGCCTCCACCAAAAGTAGGCAAGCAATACTGGTTTATACTAGTAGAGAACCTAGCCTGTTGCCTTCAAACTGTACATTTACCCCAGAGCTCCCCGCTTGCATTTGGCATGCACAGTCTTCATTAAGAGTGATGATACATGGGCAAAAAAAGAGGATGGCTTGACTTAAAGCTTTTTGATTGAAATTGCATGGAGGAGGGAAGGTGAAGTAGGATTAAAAATCATTTTACTTACTTACAAACTGAGTAAACTCAATCCAGAAGCCATCGAGAGCCAATAAATGAGGAACCGCACAGTGCCATCTACAAAGTCACTCCAAAGCAGGCTGCGCTTTCAGTTGCCCTCAACTGCAGCGTGTGCATACTGTCTGCTCAGGAATGTGTGCAAGTTCTCTGCTTCGTTCAGATTGCAGCAACCTCCCCTTAGGAAGAAAACTGAATTGCACAGTGTCGAGTCTCCTGTAGGTGAAGGCTTGCTCTGGAGGTAGAGCTGGGGCTTTTCGATGAGAGGTGACCTTCACGTGAACCAGAGTGCTCTTTTTGTTTTATACCTAAAGCACAAGTAAAAAATCTCACTTTAAAGTAGGAGGAACTTGCTTTGTTTGTTTGTTTGGAGGGGAAGTGAGGGTAACCTTGGAAGTATCATGAAAGTGAAGTCAACTCAATATTATCAGAGCAGTTCTAATAAGCCTCATATATCCGCATTGTGAAATCCTACACCTTAATTAAAAGCAGAGGGGACATCTTCTCTAACAAAGACATACTGTTTCATCCCTCTCAATTGTTCAGTAGTCACTGAAGTAATTACAGGTTAACAAAAATAAAGAGCTTTAAACAGAATGTCAAAATACGTCTGTTTCTCACCGTTGCTCAGTTTTAACTCTCTTCTCTGATGTCATAATTTAATTAGGTATCTCAGTCATCATAGAATTTTCCAGAATAGACAAGTTCTGAATTTGTAATTTACAAATAGGTAGAGCTACGTCTGTTGCCATCCTCTTTATTTCATTTATTTAACACAGCACAAAAAGCTGAAAATGAGGTCCACCTTGCAGTTTTTCAGAAGCAGCTTTAAGAGTTACTGATTACAAGTGTCCAGCTGTGAAATTTAGTTTTAACATCTGATTATGCTTTTCTACACCAAAAGTAATGTACTTATGACCACCAATAGGAGTTAAACATCTTCAGACCTGCACATGGGTAAGCATCTAAGCAATGTGGGGTTGAAGAAATGGTTTCTCTGCCATTGTGTATGGGCAAGGATTCTCAGGATTTGTTTTATGAATGATGGTCTGTGGTAGCCTGAAATGAACTTGTTCTTTACAGCCTTTTCTTTCTATAAGTCTGTCTGCAGAGCACCATTTAACTGCTAGTTGGTTGGGTAAAGGAGCACTATTTGTCAGTGTCTTACAAGAAGAGAGAGATTTTTACCCTTTTGCTCTCCCACTGGGAGCTGTTATTTCATAGGTGCCAGGTGAATGTGCTCTCCTGAGGACAGGAGTCATAACACGAAAGTTGGAAAAAGCAACTCACTACTTTACTTTCTGTCCTCTCTGTTCCTATGTCCCTGTTTGTTTGGGTTTTTTTAAGATATTTTGCTCCAGTAATTGGAAGGGGAGACAAACACTCAACAGCATGATTGAAAAAGCTGGAAAATCTCACCACTGTAATTAATTGAAGGGAGACATCTCTCAGTTCCTGTCCATCTCCACACTTGGTAACTGCCACAAAGTACATACATCAGACCCATGCAGAGATTAGGAAATGCAGATCTTCTGTGAATTTGACAGCTTGCAGCTTCAACTGTTTACTTGCTGCTTTAGTCTCATGTGTTTTTGACCCTGAATGACCAAGTTATGGTTTTCTCTGTGTGTTTTCCTATTGAAGAGGTGGGATGGTAACAGGATTGGCTATGAACAGACCTTTTACTTTTCCATTGCTGTAACAATGGAGAGGACCACGTAATGGCCATACTCAGGTGCTTGAATCCTGGAGGCTGAGCCATGGTACCAAGCTGCAACTCTTGCAATTAAAGATTAGTAGATGGCTTATCCCAACCTCTACAGTGACCGTCTTCCGAGCCGTACTCTTGTGTAGCAGAGCTGGTGGTTATATCATAGACTGGGTTGTGGTGAACTGCATCCAGTTTAAGGGGTCACAGTGCAAAAGACACTGTCACGCTATACTGTACATGTATGAGATATGACTTAAGGATGGGAAAACATGAGGAGGGAGACAGCAATGCAGTGCAGGTCACTTCAGGTCAGAGACTGAGGTTAGACTCTGGAGAGGAGGATAAACCCATTTTGGATGTATCAACCCATGAGTTACTTTCTTCTCTACTCTTGGTGCCAGAGGAAGGGAGGTTGACTGCCAGTCAACATCTTACAGTCTTATGTCTTACAGAAGGAAATATGTCCATACTTAAAGACTTAAAATTGTGGTTCCCCTTACCACGTTGCCCCCAAACCAATATTCAGAAGCAGTTCCTCCTTTTTTTTTGTGCTAGCCTTCCCTTTCTTTAGAAGCCATGTTTTAGACAGCAGTACATAGCTATTTTGCAGAGAATCGCTGTTCTGAGGAAGATGAGAAATCTAGAAAGTAAAGTGCTTGATAGTGAAAGGATTTTGAGAGTTCCTGAAAAGCTTATGCCATTGACAGCTCTCTTATCTCAGGTTTATCTATATATTTTGTATGTATGTAACGTGTTAGTGGTGAACAGTTCTCTTGCTGTATGGATTTGTGATCCATATGCTTGCTGGTCTGTTTCTGGTTTTAGTCTTTCTCAGACTGGGTCTGTACAATGTTGGTGACCTTGCTGGTAAGGTCTTATTTTGGGTGCAATGTTTTATCTTCCTTTCATAGAAGTTCCACGTAGATGGGATTTTCTTCCTTGTTATGCTGTGAAGACTAGTTGAAGTGATTCTGCTCCCTTTTTCTCCCTTTTCCATTGAACTTTCTTGTTAACTTCTCATAATTATGTCTGAGACTTCTATCGTCTCCTTATTTCCTTCCATTCTGTACTCTCCAAAATTTTATTTACAGTCATCATAGGAGGCAGTCTACAAGTGCAGTTGTGTCATCCTGCTGGAACACTCTAGACTGCATACTGCTGTCCACATCCTATGTTCAGCATGGCCAATGTGCACCAAAACCCAAATGTGACCAATGTATGCATTGAGCCAGTTTGGCTCATGTAGGGAGAGCTGCCCATGACAGTTCACATGTAGCCTGAAGAGATGTTTCACACCCACCCCCCTCAAATTATTTTTGTTTTCTTGCACCACTTTTTGTCTGACCTGAACTTTCCCCACATGTACACTTCATTTTTTCGCAAGTTTTGCCTGCAAAAGAATTTCAAAGAAGACAAATGGAAGTGAAGCTCATTGAAATATTAGCAAGTAATTTTGTCTTCTGCTGTCTTTCATTGGGGATAAAAGAACAGCAAAACCACAGCAAAAATAACACCAAAATTACTATGGGGGCTGCAAACATAGTACTGATAAAGATCACTTAACTGTGGTGGTTTCTCTTATGTGATAATGTCTAGGTGTTTATTTCTCCCTTCCCTGTGAGGTAGATGACTATTATCCACAATTTGTATCACGTACCACGTGGAGGCTAGAGAGGAGAGGTGGTGTCTCAGAGGTTATACGAGGCTATGGAAGACCCAGAAACAGAATCCTAAGTGTCTGGACCACCCAGGGCCCTGCTCATGTACCACAAGCCATCAGGGGAAGATTAACTCTAAACCATTTTGGTTGCTCTGTACAGTATAATCATCTAAATGAAATCAATGAATACTTGATTTGAGAGTCTCCCATTGCTCCATCCCTGCTGTTCCTAATGTTTGTTAACAGATTGCTTTGTGGTAGAGTGCAAAGGTGCCGCTCTATAAAACTGTAATGACTTCTGGAAAGGAAGTTGCCCTGTGTACTGCAGAAAGCACCATTCAGTTTTGATTGGAACATGGGGAGTTGAGAAGTTATTACGGTTAGTACAGCCAGTTGGAATAAAAATTTCTGCTCAGTTCTGGTTAAGATGACATTTCCTTTTTCCTTGCTTTCGCTCTCCTTTTTTACCAATGGAATAGGAGTGTTCTCATTTGCCCTGGGCAGGGAGCTGGCGTGTGGTGAGGTCCTGGCACACCAAGGAAGAGTATCTCATTTTCTGTCTCCCGTCCTCTTCTGTCTCTCACCCATCCTGTTTGTTACTCCCTTGACTTTCTCTTTGCTGTTTTCTCTTGGTCCTTGGGGTTTTTCTTGTCTTTTTTTTCTTTTTTTTTTTTTTTTTTCCCCCCCCAGGCAGCTTTTTTATCCTTTTTCTCTCTCTGTGCAGAAAATGGAGTGTTTGGTGAGATGACTGGGGTTTCCCCTTATGACGAGGGGTTTGGTGGTGCCACACCTCACTCTGCCTGGCTCCAGGAGCCAAGGGCCTGAAAGGGGAAAAAAGAGAAAGAGATTGTGGCTGTAAATGAGCCCCAGCTGCACGAGTCTGTTTGCACAGTAAGGTGAAACTAATCTGAACAAATGCAATTATTCTGCTGTTGCTCTAAGTTAATTTTTTCTTGTTTCTCCCTGGTGAAAGACCACTGGCCTTTGGGCTGGCAACCCACACTGCAGTATGTCTGGTTACTGACAGGGTAGAGATGCAGATAATTTACGCCAGAACTATCAGATGTCATGCACTGGACATCAGGTCTGCACACTCTTGCCTCACTTTCCCCAGGGTCTTTAGTTCATCAACCTCCACATCTGTGTAGTGGCCTCTTTCTGCCCTGCCACGCTAGCTGGGGCTGACTGGCACACCGGAGGGCTGGCTAGTGAGCTCTAGCTGGGGCACGGTGTACGGGCAGAAAGGACACTGTGCAGTGCTGTAGCTTGCAAGAGCACCACAGGTCCAGTTCCCTCCCTGAAATGAGCCCCAGTGCCCAGCATCCTCCCAACGGCTGCCTAACCCTGTGCCCTTCCCCCATCAGGTGTGCCAGGTATTTCCCTCAGCAGGTAACTGCCTTACAACTCTGAAAAGGAACTTGAGGGAATTGATGACAATGATAATAACTTTTTGAATAATTTTGTTTCTATTTTATTTAGGTGTTTGTGGTACTTCTTAATAGTAATACAGTAAATAAGAAGTGTTTCAAGGCACAGGAACTATTTCCGTCTTTATTTGTGCTTCTTGGCCAGTTATCCAGAGCTGATAGTAATACTTCATCAGCCTTTTCTAGAAAACCAGTTTAACACGTTTGAGACTTTGCCAGTGAACTGACTCTTCCATAAAAACCCTGGTTGCTTACAGGACACTAAGCCTCAAACATTTAGATCCCCCTATACTGCTCTAGTCACCTACCTGGTTTGGCAGTCTCAAAATGCTAGAGAGTGAAAAGTAGATCTCACAGAATTTGGAGGTGTTCAGCCTGCTGCTTCTAGCTCGTATTTCTCAGAGCCCTGTCCTTTTTTGGGCCTGAAGGAAAGCTCGGTGAAACTGGCATTTTGACAACCATCTCTGCTGTGTACTGGGTTAGACCTCATGCCTCCAAAGAGGACTGGGCTACAGAGTAGACCCCTTGCGATTTACAGGCTACAACCAGGGACTGACACATTCATAGCAAAAGTATGGAAGGGGTCTGGGTGGTACACACGCACACACACACACATTTTGGCAAACTAGTCTGGTATCAGAAGTCACTGAATTATTGAGAAACTGATGGCATGAATGTTTACAGATTTATATCACTTTTTATTTGAGAACATTTAAATAACTGCATTTTTGTTCAAGGAAATCTTGACTTCAAAACAAAGAGCCTGCAGGAAACCCATATTTTGTTATTTGCAAAAGGTGGGTCTGCTGTGGTTTTCCATGCTGCTGATCATAAATGGAATCTCAGATGACTAGCAGATTTGATTTTATAATCATGTTGTTTGAGGAGTTTAGACTATTACTTGTAATTCTGTCATTTATCTCTACTGTTTCTTTATTAATATATTCAATGCTCTTGGTCTGTCCTCAATCTTTCATATTTTGTACTGATGCTTTATTACAGTGTTTACCAAATTTTTTAAGTAAAAATCTTTCAAGATGAACAACAGTCCTTCCTCAGGAGCTGACTGAAAGCTAATGATCTTTATTCATATACCCATTGCCTTACACATCCCCTCTTTGGAAATCACTTTTCAGTTGTATGCTATTGCTTCCTCATCCCAACATGCTTCGACAAATAGTGAGATATGGTGTTGACGTTTAAAATGTTGTGCCCAGCATGCTTGATAGGTGAGTGCATGGCTGACACAGAGTCCTCTCCTCAGAGGTGATTTTGGGGGAGCTCTTTGCAAGCTCGGGCTCTAGTGATGGTTACTTTTTGTATCAGTGGAGCTTGTCGTGCATTTTTGAGCTTTGCTATGCAAACATAAATGAGGCTTTTCATTATATTTGCTATTGTCTGTGCCCACCCAGTGTCTTGTCCTCTAGCTGCCCCAAAAGATTTGTGCAGCACTTTGGAAGTAACACTTAACTAACTACATTACAGGAGTTAAATGTGAAAAAGTGGCACTGAGAGCTTGCACTGCCTTTGCATGCCAGTCACAGACTGTCACCTAGGGTGTTTTATAAGCTTGGATAAGCTTCCCATATTTTACATTCACAGTTTGTCACTACATTTTTATTTTCATTGCTATGTCTTTGATCTCACAAAAAGCTCTGCACTGGTCAAGGAGTCTGTTGACACAGTCCCCTTGGCCCATGTGGGCCTTTGAGCTCATTACGGGGCAAAGGAAGGATCATGAAAGCAAAGCTTCAGAAAACATTGTAGTTGCCAAATAACATAGCATTTCTAAAGCTATTCTGTGTCTTACTGTGGGCCTCTGCTTCAGATCTGAGCTTTCACACATTGCTGTCCACACCATCCTTTCATCAATGAAGCTGTGACAGTACAGAAATATTAGCAGTACTTGTTATTGTGTCAATGTAGAGGAATCCATCCCAAGCAGGGACTGCATTGCAAGCAGAAAATAAACCCTTTGCCCTGAGGTTACTGTCTGAAGGTCTAGACTACAGAAGGCTAAGTGGATACAGAGAGATGGGGAAGCAGAAAAAAACGAAGTTAGGAGTGCTTATTGCCTAGCACTATTGCTGACACCTTTACAGAAGCACAGAATGTCTTTGGTTGGAAGAGACCTTCAAGATATCTAGTCCAACCTTCGACCCAACACTGCAACTCACCACTAAATCGTGTCCCCGAGCACCAGGTCCGCACACCATTTAACTGCCTCCAGGGATGGCAACTCCACCACTGCCCTGGGCAGACCGTTCCAAATGTTTGATAACGCTTTTGGTGAGGAAATGTTTCCTACTATCCAGCCTAAACCTGCCCTGGCACAGCTTGCAGCCACTCCCTCTGGTCCTGTCACACATCACCAGGGAGAAGAGGCTGTCCCCCTCCTCGCTCCAACCTCCTTTCAGACAGTTGTAGAGAGCAATAAGGTCTCCCCTCAGCCTCCTCTTTGCAGACTAAACAACCCCAGCTCCCTCAGCCGCTCCTCACAGGACTTGTGCTCTGGGCCCTTCACCAGCCTTGTTGCCCTTTCTGGCCATGCTCCAGCACTTCTTGTCCTTCTTCTAGTGAGGGCCCCAGAACCGAATGCGATATTCAATGTGTGGCCTCAGCAGCGCCGAGTACAGGGGGTGATCACCTCCCTGTTCCTGCTGGCCACGGTGTTTCTGATACAGCCAGGATGCCGTTGGCTTCTCGGCCAGCTGCGCACGCTGCTGACTCTGTGTAGTCGACTATCCATCAGTATCCCAGGGCCTTTCCAGCCTGCAGCTTTCCAACCACACATCCCCAACTCTGTAGCTTGCCATGGGGTTGTTATGCCCCAAGTGCAGGACCCAGCACTTGGCCTTGTTGAACCCCACGCACTTAACCTTGGCCCACTGATCTGGCTGTCCAGGTCCCTCTGTAAAGCTTCCCTCCCCTCTAGCAGATCAGCACACCCACCTAGCTCGGTGTCATCTGCAAATTTACTGAGGGAACACTCAATCCCCTCATCCAGATCATTAATAAAGATATTGAAGGGAACAGGCCCCAGTACTGAACCCTGGGGAACACCGCTTGTGACTGGATGCCAGCCAGATTTATCTCCATTGACTACCACTCTCCCAGCCTGGCCATCCAGCCGGGTTTCTATCCAGTGCAGAGTGTATTTACCCAAGCCTTGTGCCATCTGAAGGAGAATGGCGTGGGAGACAGTGTCAAAGGCTTTACTAAAGTCCAGGTAGACAATGTCCACAGCTCTTCCCTCATCCACTCATTGGGTCACCTTGTTGTAGGAGATCAGGTTAGTCAGGCAGGATCTGCCTTTCCTAAGCCCATGCTCACTGGGCCTGTCTTGTATGTGCCATGTGATAGCACTCAAGATGACCTGCTCCATAACCATCCCTGGCACCGAGGTCAGACTGACAGGTCTGTAGTTTTCAGGATCATCCTTTTGTCCCTTTATGTAGATGGGCGTCACATTTGCTAGCTTCCAGTCAACTGGGACCTCCCCAGTTAGCCAGGACTGTTGATAAATAATGGAGAGTGGCTTGGTGAGCACTTCTGCCAGCTCCTTTAGCACCCTTGGGTGGATCCCATCTGTTCCCATAGACTTGTGCACATCTGTGTGACACAATAGGTCACTGCTAATTTCCTCCTGGATTATGGGGGCTGCATTCTGCTCCCCATCTTCCAATTCAGGGAGCTGGACCCTCAGGTAGCAACTGGCATTGCTGACAAAAACTGAGGCAAAGTGGGCACTCAGCAGCTCAGCCTTTTCCTTGTCCTTGGTCACAAAGTTCCCTCCCACATCCAGTAGAGTGTAGAGATTCTCCTTAGCTGTTCTTCAGGTGGGTGTGCCGATCTGCTAGAGGGGAGGGAAGCTTTACAGCAGGACCTGGACAGGCCAGATCAGTGGGCCAAGGTTAAGTGCGTGGGGTTCAACAAGGCCAAGTGCTGGGTCCTGCACTTGGGGCATAACAACCCCATGGCAAGCTGCAGTTAAAAAGTTTTTTAAAACACTTTTTATTGTCTTTAATGATGCTGGCCAGATTAAGTTCTAGCTGAGCTTTAGCCTTTCTAATTTTCTCCTTGTATAACCTTGCAACAACCTTGTGCTCTTCCTGAGTTGCCTGCCCCTTCTTCCATAGCCAGTAGACTTTCCTTTTCTTCCTGAGTTCTGCTCAAAGTTCTTTGTTTAGCCAGGCTTGTCTTCTATCACACCATCTTGTTTTATGGTACACAGGGACAGCTAGTTCCTGTGCCTTGAGGATTTCCCTCTTGAGGAATGCCCAGCCTTCCTGGACTCCTTTGTCCTTAAGGGCTACCTCCCAAGGGATGCCATTGACCAATCTCCTAAACATGTCAAAGTCTACCTTCTGACCTTCCCTCCTTACTTCCCTAAGAACTGAAAATTCTACCATCTCCTGGTCACCTTGCCCAAGATGGCCACCAACCTTCACATTTCTCACTGCTCCTTCTCTGTTCACAAACAGCGGGTCTAGTAGAGAGCCTTCCCTAGTTGGTTCAGTCACTGGTTGTGTTAGGAAGTTATCTTCCACACAGTCCCAAGAATCTCCAGGACTGCTTCCTGTCTGCTGTATTGTAGTTCCAACAGACATCTGGTAAGTTGAAGTTCCCCACAAGAACAAGGGCTAGTGATTCTGAGACCTTATCCACATGTAGAACACTTCAATACTATCATCACCATCATCATCATGCTCAAGACAGTCGAGACCTTCCCTAACATACAAGGCCACACTTTAGGGAGGTTTCCTTTCTGTGGTGGATTGACCCTGGCTGGGCACCAGGTGCCCACCAAGCCCTTCTATCACTCCCCCCAGCCCCCATTAGCATGGCACACAGGGAGAGAATAAGACACAGAGAGCTGTGGGTTATGATAGATAAGATGTTATTCTCTACTTCCCGTCTGCAGGCAGTGTTGGGCCGAGTCCAGGAAGCAGGGCTCCAGGAACATGTAGCAGCCACTTGGAGGAAAAAGCTGAATGCCCCCACGTCCTCCTCCTGCCCTCTCCCTTTATAGTTGAGCTGACGTCATATGGTATGGAATATCCCACTGGTCAGCTCAGGTCGGCTGTATCTTCTCCCCCATCCTCTGGTGCCGTGTGAGCACTGGCAGTCGTAACACGGGTGTGTTATCAACACCCTCCAGCTCCCAGTGCTGCAGCGTGAGGGCTGGATGGGGAAAAGCAGCTCAGCCAGACCCACTACACCTTCTGAAGTCTGCCATAGTTCTTCCAGCTCAGTCAGCAATCTGTGTTTGCTTCCAGCACCTCTTTACTGGCAGCCAAGGTGCTAGCACAAAAGATCTTGGCCTGTTTTCAGATCATTTTGTCTAGTATCTGGAAGCCCCAGCTCTGTAGTGGTAGACACACATCAGCATAAGACAGTCACCACCTGAAAGTGCAGTTCAGTAAGGTATAATGAAGATCACTGACTATGCATGGTCTTAACGTATAATGAAGATCACTGACTATACACTTTTAAAGTACAGGGCATCTGTTCACATGAAATCTGATAGTGAAATAAGCACCACGTCAACTCTGTCTCCAATCAGCAGCATTCTGTTAACATACTGTGCCCGTCAGTCCCGTTACAGAGGAGGCTGAGGTGCTTTTCCCTTCTAGTCCATGTGGTGAGGGAACTTCTGTCACTGATATTTATGGATAGATACTTTTATGGTAAAAGTTGGGCACAGTTGCACGCACATTGGGAAGCAATACCTTGAGATTTTATATGGTTTACAAATGGCAGTTCCAATTTTTGTATACAAATTCAAGTATGTTTATAGAAGGTTTTTTTGTGATAGTAATGGAAATTTCTGAATCTGTACATATCTCTTTGTCCGAACAAGCATAATTTTAATATGAGAAGAACTGTCTGTACATCCTTGACTTGTCATTTATTAGAAAACTCAAAATCTTAATGGTTGACATTAGAGAGAAAAAAAGGGTCAAGATGCAGCAAAGTTGCTCTGTATTACAGAAGATAAAAAGGGGGGAATATATTTGCTTCTGGTTATGCTAATTCATCACTCCAAGCAGGACGTGATTGCATTCTGTCTAGTCAGTTCTTTTCTTCATATCTTAAAGAAGAGATACAGCCGATACATTTGGAGATGGACGAGGAAAATAATTGAGTCACAGAGAGTCTTCTGTTAGAGGAGGGATGGGCAAGATAGGGTTTGTTTTAATTTAAAGGAGAGACAAATAAGAGAGGATGTGACAGTAGTGTACAGAATGATGAATGATCCAGAGGAGGTGAACTGGGTGCTCTTGCTTGCCCTTTTCTAAGCACAGAAGCAGAGGGACGTTCGGTAAAGCTGAAAGGCAAAAGCAGTAATGCTGTTTGAAGGGAATTTTAAAACAGTAACTGCCTTGTTTCTACAAGCTCATCTTGTATGAACATCATGGTATGGATTTTTTGTTCAGTTGGGGTCAGCTGACCCAGCTGTGTCCCCTCCCAGTTTCTTGCGCACCCGCAGCCTACTCACAGTGGTGGGATGGTGTGAGAAGCAGAGAAGGCCTTGACTCTGTGTGAGCTCTGCCCAGCAGTAACTGGAACATCCCTGTATTATCAACACTGTTTCCAGCACAAATCCAAAACACAGCCTCATACTAGGCACTGTGAAGAAAATTAACTCTGCCTTACCTAAAACTAGCACAGTGATGCTAGAGCATATATTGAGTGGGATGCAAAAGCCCTGTAGAAAATGAATTCCAGTTGTCCTGCTAAGCAGGTGTTGTGGCCATACTGCAAAGACTACTGGCTTGTGTGAAGGGGAAGAGCTAGACAGATAGTCTTAAAGAACCTTTTTAGTCTTAGAATTAAGTGGAAGTTGCATTAGGTATTAATATATGTAATGAGATTATACATAGATTTACTAGAGAGTGTGAAAAAGTAACTATTCAAGGAAGAATTCTATTATTGGTGGAAAGAGTATTGTTCTGCAGTTGATTTTCATGTGATTTTTTTACATGTCTCCCTGAATACCTGCTTGTGGCCCTTTTAAAAACACTAATCTTCTGCTACATTGGCTCAGGGTTCCACTGTCAGGGTCAAGCAGACCTCTGTCCATGATGAAGGAAGTACTTCTGTTCTTCCTGAATATTTCTTTCTGGTATTGTCTTGCTTTTGGATATCCCATTTATTATTTATCTTTAATTAATAGTTTTGTATCAAGATCCATAATAAAACTTGTTTTGATCTGTAGATCCTAGGGAACTTCAGTAAATTGCATAGGTACCTCTCTCACCCTCACCCACCCCCATTCTTAGATAAAAAGGAGATGGTAAGACATGCACATAGCTTATAAACAAGTGAAATCACTTTCTGGTTAGAACATTACAGTATCTGTTTAGATCTATTGTTACTTTTAGACTTGATTCCTGACACTGTTATGTAGATTTGCAATTATTTTCTAATTCCTCACCACACTGTGTTACGTCCTGTAGTACAGTCCTAATCCACCTGTGCTGAGCATCACTTCAAAGCCTAGTTCCTGTAGTCACTTTGAATGCTCTGCTTGCCTTGTTTCTAATGTGTGTGCCTGGTCCATTGTGGTAATGATGGTGCAGTGATTAAGCCCTGGATCATGTCTGCAAGATAACCTTTCCTATCGTACCTCATCCCCACCCCCCCACCCCCACCCCCATTAAAATAGGTGAAACACCTTAGAGTGTCTGGATGAAAACCACTCACTATGATATAGGGAAAATTGCATTTTTAGTGATGTTACATCATGCTTTGTAATTAGATCTTTGTTTCTCACTAACCTAAGGGACATCATGAGCTCATTTGCTAACATTCTCAGTATTAAACTTCATGCAGCTATTAACATTTAAAATATTTACTATTCAACAAGAACAGATGTATTTTATGAATTCTGTAAAGTATATAATTTATAGAAGTTTGTAGGAGATGCATGTTTGTGTATGTATGTATGTGCTGTGTATATAAAACTGCACAGTTAAGAATGTATTTGCCCACCACTGCAGTCCACCTACCTCTGAAATAGTTATGGATGTTATCTTGCACCCCTGAAATTACAACCTGCAACGTGGTGAATAACAGTTTAGCCATCTGAAATCACAGAGAATATATAATTTTATGTCTAAATTTAAGAGAAAAGAAGCATTTAGTCTAATTATTTGACATTTGTCAAAAGCCCTCCACAAACCATCTAGGCTGCGGGCTAAGCTGCCTTTCATAAATCTCAGATGAAGACTTGCTGATGACTTTGTAAGTCTAAATTATTACTATTCTTCTCAAGTAATTACCTTTTCAATTGTTCTCAAGTAATTATCTTTTGTTGCCCCACTAGGTTAAGTATGTGAGTATATGGGGGATAGGGCAAAAGGAGGATTTGTGTTGGTTTAGTGGAGATGATAAAGCTGAAAACATATCAGCAGGACATAACTCAGCTTTTGGGTTTTTTTTCCTTTTCTAGTTGGCTCGTCACAATAAAACATTGCAACAGATGCTGAAGCCAGGGTCAGATCCAGATGAAGGAGACGAAGCCTTGAGGTATTATGCCAATCATACGGCACAGATAGAGGTAAAGAATTGCTCACTAGAAGATCGAATATGAGACAAGTTTGCATCCCTTGCATGGTGTATCACCTCTTTTTATGCTTTTGAACAGCAAAGCTTATTCAAATGGTGTAGATTATTTATGAGAAGATTGAATAATGTACTTTTGGCTATGGGAGAAAAAAGAATGTACCTATATTAAAAGTGGCTCCAAATAATCATTTTACAGTAGCTTTCCTGTGTGTTACCAAACATGTTTTGTTAGTGAAATGATGACTGTGGATAGTAGCTGTGTCATGAAGTCAAGAATAATCTTGTACGGTACATCACTGAAATAAATAATCATGAGTTTCAAAGCCAGTGATGCTAACTGATCAAATTAAAAGTCTGGCTGGAGTACAAAGAGGTTTTGAAGTGGTGTAGACATTCAGTATGGCTTTTGTTTAAACGACCAAGGCATGACCTGGTTCATCAGTTCTCTTCTCTGTTTTAAACTTTACTTCTGTCATGGATTGGATTGAGATCAAGATCCACAGAGGTACTTACATTCTTAACTCTTACATCAGTTCCTGTGCTCTTGCAGATTTCACAGGATTAATGGCATCAAGGTAGGAGTGAGAAAGTATCTCCAGTCCTTAGTGACTTTGTAAGAAGGAGATTTTCTATGGTGCAAAGGCAGCTGTTGTGAGAAACTGCAGGAAGGAGAGGCAACTGGCTCTCTCTCAGAAATGCTATATCCAGTCCAAAATTGGCCAAGTTGCACACAGGTTGCACACAGCCTGAATCTGAGCCAATAATTTTACCTTCAGTGGGCTCCCAGGCTCCATCAACATAGTACCTGGGTGGCAGGAGCAGTCTTGATGCAACTGCCTCAGGTCCGTATTGTCCTGGCTGCCATCAAGACAGGCCATGCGTGGGACCTTCCCTGTTTCCCACTATCTTTTTGCCTCGTGCTGGTCTCATTATCCCACAGGACAGATGGAAACTCCATGTCTGTGGTTGCCCAGAGGGCAGCGCAGTGCTCTTCTTAAGATAGCTGAATGCTTTGCGTGCTCCTGAGGTATCTCATAGCAATTAACAGCTGGGTTATGTGGGTAGGTTGTAAATTTAGGCATTAAACAAACACTGTGGTCTGCTTTTACGTGGCCAATAACTTCTTCCTGGTGCAGTTTCTGAAATCTCCTAAAACTTCATGGCTGCAAAGCCTGTTCCTTGAGCAGATAGGGAGACCTCTATTCTCAGGGAGGTTTCTTAAATGTCAGTCTACAGAGCAGCACGTTCAGCTTACCTCCTTGTTTGAGCCCCTGACAGAGCTGAAGATGTGCCGTGGGCTTCCTTTGCTCACCCTATAAGGTCAGCTGCTAGTCACTTAGTCCCGTTGCACAGCCGCTGGCCAGAGACACAACCATTTCCTTAGGACACTTCGAAAATGCCTGTTCAGATTTCACAGAATGCACATGCCCACCAGCAGACTTGAGCATAATTATCCTTCATCTCCAACACACATGTGCTTGACTATGTTTTTTCTCTTCAAAATGACTTAAGACAGGTGGTTTCTTAGTATGTTCACATAATGAATATGAATTAACAGAGAGAAGGGAGAGTTCTTTAATTCAGGACTGTGACTGGAAAAGCGAAACTCAGCCAAGCATTGCTGCTATATTGAGTGGATGTTCACTGGTCTTTCTCTGAAAGCAGTCTGAGTCCTGTTTGGCATTTTAGATATAGCTCCTCTATATCAGGGTATCTAATTTGTTTGATTTGGAAGTCAAATAGTGAGGTTCTTTTCACTGGTGGCTGCTTTTCACTGGTAGCTGCACAGAGACATGGGTCTGGGAGTCCAGATGAATTTTCTACCCATTTCTGTGCTTTTAGTAATGCAGAATCATGATCAGAGTGGAAAAGCAATGTTTATGACAGTGTGGTGAGATGGAATAAAATGTAGCTCACTCACAGATAATTCAGTAGGCCCTGAAATACAAACAACACAAAACCTCATTTTTTGTTAAGTAAGAAGGAAAAGACTGAAGAGATATGAGTGCAGAGTAACAAGGTCCTATTTTTGCATGTTCACCTTCACAACTTATCTCATCATAGAAATAGACTCAAGGTGAGCAAAGACTTTTGTAATCTGAGCAGAAAACCCCTGAACTTCTGCACTGTTTACTGGGAGAGATTAATTTCAATTTATTATAAAATTGAAGCATTCTGAATTAGAACGTTTTTTATATTTGAGAGAAGTTTGGACCTAGGTTTTGCTTGAGACATGTATTTGCCACCTTAATTAAAGGCAGGCTTTTAAAGATTAAAAAAAAATACTTTTACTTTGTTTTAGGACTTATTGGTTTGACTTCATGGTAATGCTCTGATAACTTATGCATTAAGGAGAGCCATGAATAAGAAAAGATAAGACAAAATGACTGGAAAGTCACTGATCCTGAAAAAATGTGCATTGTATTTATAGATTGTTCGCCACGATAGAACAATGGAACAGATCGTCTTCCCCGTCCCCAATATTTGTGAGTTCCTCACTCAGGAATCCAAAAGTCGGGTCTTCAATACGACAGAGAGAGATGAACAGGGGAGCAAAGTCAATGACTTTTTCCAACAGACAGAGGATCTGTACAACGAGATGAAATGGCAAAAGAAAATTAGGAGTAAGTATTGCAATTTCAAATAATAGCTTAATTATGCTAAAACCCTGATTTTAAGCCTTCAAATATTTTCTCTTCGAAATATACCTTTCTCTGTTCACTTTGATACTGCAACAGGCAAAAGTGCTCAGGGCTTGAGGGTGTAGGTCAGCAGACTATAGATCAGCTGACACACGTGTGCCACCATAGAAGAGATATAATATGGAGCAAGTTAGTAATATAAGTAAGGTGTTCAAGGTTAACTTTTGGACTCCAAAAGTTAAATTGAGAGATGGATGAACTGGGTGTAGTTCTAATAAACTCAGTAGAGTTACACCTAATTAAGCCAAGGCCCTTAATATTTAACAAAAACATGTGTAGCTGCATATTTGAGGTTTGCAGATTCCTAAAAGGCCATTAAAAGCCTTGTAAATGTCACTTGCTTAAAAACACCTCTCACTAGAACCTCAGCTGCTTTAAATCTGCCCAGCTCCCATGGAGTTGGTTCCCCTCTGCCAGTTCACATCAGTCTTGCTTGACTAGGCTGCAGCATGTCCCAGTCCACCAGCCCATACTGCTGTATGTCCCTTGGTAGTGGGAGAGGCACATGTACCACCTTGAGCTGCTTGCAGAGCTGACAGGCACAGTCAAGATCATGGAGGAGACAGATCAAAGCAGGCACTCTAAGAGGAGATGCAGTGAAGCCAGGCCAGGTACCCTGATTTCTCATTTAGTTCACAGGAGGGCGTTAGAGCCGCTGGCCCTCACCAGGAATGGGGCTGCTGCCGATGTCCTGGGGACACAAAGCTCCTGCCAGCTCAGCCACTGTCAATTCTGCCCTTTGCTTTTGGGGCAGAGAATTAAGGCTGCAAACTAATTAAGCATCTACAGTATCCTTGAGGGGTAAAGAAGAAAGTTCTATTTTATATCCGTGTATTATATATAAAAGTACACAAGAGTGATCACTTTATTCACTGCTAAAATGCAGAAACCATTGGGGTGGCACACTTCAATTGCTCCCAGCTGATCCACTGGTTAGGAAGGAAGTAAATATCTATGGTCAGAGCAGCTTATATAGACCAGACCTGCCTAATGCTATAAGCAAAGAAAACTGGTTACTTTTTATTCAGAATGGAAATTCCTCAGTTCCTTTCATCAGTGGAATGACCTGTGAGTCTTCTTGTGTTTGTTTTTTTTTATTTGAAAAGATAGTACACGTTGAAGCTCAGTTCATTCTTTAGCCAAGTGTCTGTTAGCATGCAGTCTGTGTTGCTTAAATTGACAGATGGCATTTGCAATGGCTGCAAACACTTAAATCTCAGCAGTCAACAGCATAAGGTTATCACAATGAAATCTGAATATTTACCTAATCACAATTAAAGTCTATGCAGACTAAAGCCTGAGACAGTCATATGCAGTTGAAGGAGTCTGCTGTTAATAAAAAGTTAGCTGGGTGCAGGCAAGTCAGGAATATACTCTGCAGACTTGCAGGAGGTTCTCAGTACTTTAAAATCTAATTAATAAGAATCCATCCTGTTCTAATAGATAAACCTCCCTGGCTAGAGGGTTTTTTCACGTTATTGCGTAAATGTTCATTTAAACGTGCTGTAATGCAGTCATATATATGATGTGCTTGCTTGGATCTTAGTACCCTCTAATCTTGTTCCTAGCCTTTTTGCTGAACAGTTTGTTTGACTCCGGACACAAAATCTTAACCCTGGTTTGCCCTATTTCCCTTTTTAGTCTTTTTTAACTAGATTGTAAGTTCTTTGGGATATAGGCTATTTATAGTTTATAGTCTGTAGTATTTATATGTAAGTGGGAGTTCAGAACTGTTTGTCAGCAGGTAACCTTGGGCATCTGGAGAAAATGCAGAAAATAATCAGCTTTCATAGAACCAAATCCCAGTCAGACCAAATTTTACTTCTCTCCAAAGCAGATCAAGATGTATTTAGTTTGACAGAGCTGAGAAAATACCCAGTTCTGAAACCTTGCTTATAACATCATTCTTTGAATAATGTCATCAGCATACTTGGTTCAAATGAGTCGTCTGGGTGACCTCTTCTGGGTCTTCTGGATGACTGGCATGCAGAGTACTAAAATTGATTTGTTTGGTTCATTTTGTGTCTCCATGCACAGAGGCTACAGTGTCAGAGGCAGGTGAAAAGATTCCTTTGCAAAAGATCCAGTGCTAAAATCTTAGCAGAGGCAAAACTCTCATATATAATAAACTGGTTTGGAGTCTTTGGATTAAAAGCTCTGCTTGAAGCTGTGTTTTATGGCAAACCTATGTTTAATATTTGTCTATTTTAGTTAATTTTAAAGAACTGCGTATTTTCTTCAGTAATCTGTATTTTTTTATTTCCCTTGAGGCCATTACTGCTTGAGTCCCTGCCTGATTTCATTTCACTGATTGCTGCTTTCTCCCCGTTCCAGATAATCCACCCCTCTTTTGGTTCTCCAGACACATCTCTCTCTGGGGGAGCATTTCCTTCAACCTTGCTGTATTCATCAATTTAGCAGTTGCTCTCTTCTACCCCTTTGGAGATGATGGAGATGAAGGCAAGTGGAGTTTATTTTTATTTTTCCTTTTAATTTTAGATGCTTTCAATTCTAAGATAACAGTTATATCTGCAGGTATGCTTATATCTGCAGAAGCCATTTAGTATCTTGTAAGTAGGTACCAGATGTTGTCTGAAATGTGGCAGCTGATCTTCAGTGTGTCACATGACTCATGCAAGGTGAAGTAAAATGGACAGAACATAGCTGCTAAGATGATTATCTAGAAGATACGAACTAATTCTCTTCTCTCTCTTTTTGCTTGTCTTCTCTTCATCTTCTCTTCGTCTTCTAATATTGCCACATTGCAGTGTACTACTGCATACATTCAGTTGCAGCCTCTGAGCTACAGAAGGATGCCTGGCAGCACAAGGACAGAGATTCCTTAAAACTGACCAAATTGAATGACTTGCAGTCTTAAAAACATATGGAATAGAATGATTTGAAAACCAGCTTGTTGGGTTTTAGCTATTTTGTTTATTGGGATAAAAGGGCATAACTGTTGCAGAGGATAAATGCGTTATATAAAAATATCTTTAAAACCTGTGATTCTGTCTCTGCTTCATCATGTGTCACGGGAAATATAGCAAATAATAAATTTCATTAAATAAATGCAGCAGACTAACAGGAGGCCTCTTTGAATCCAAAACAAGCTTAATTGGGATAAAGAAGACTAAATAGTGCAGAATACTGGTAATGGGAGTAAAGCCATTCACCTCTGGATCTTTGATTTGTGTCCAGTCCAGTCAGTAATGTGACTGAAAGTCACCCCTGATGGCATGTGAACTGGGCTGGTGGAAGCAGTCCAGCTTCTAGTAGATACATGTGCTTTTCACAAACACCAGAGCTGGCACCAGCAGACATTCCTGTTGGGTGGCTAAACAGAAAGGCAGCAGATTAAAATATATTGGCATGGAGACCACATTACCCTTTCACCCTACGGGGTGGTCCTTGTAGGTCTCACGCGAGGCGTCTCCGCAGCCTCGCTTAGCAAAGTTTGCAGGGCTATGCCATGTAAAAGGGAAGTATTTGTACTTAGTGCTTTCCTGTTTGTAAACTGAAGAGTCACTCAGAGTGCACACACATTAGAGCCCATGCAGGATGAGAGGAGAAATAAAAGAGTTAAAAATAAACCTTTTAAGCGACTAAATTTTAGCTAATCTATACTCACAGGAAATCCTCTGGTCTGCAATCAGTACGTTTTAATACTTAATTTCAACTGCAGATTTATGTAGTATTAAAGTGGCCCCAGTAATCCAGTCATTTCACTGATAGCACATTTCCAGTTCCTATTGCTTGTAAAAGCAAAAGCGATTCCTGATGAGCAATAAACAATAGGTGTGGCCAAATGGGATTAGCAGTCATGAGGCAGCCTCCTTGCTTCCAGCCGCCCCCTCCACAAAACCTGAGCGCACAGCTGGAGTTTGTCTCACATTTTCCTCCCGTTACCTTGTGTAAATCCCCCCATGCTCAGACATCTGAGGTGTCTGGGTTGATCTAATCAACCCAGGAATGCTGCCGTTCAGTGGATTTCTGCCATTCTCACATCATATGACGTAAGTGAACTTGTGCTCCAGATGAGGACTCCTCACCTCCCGCGTCCACACGTTCCTGCTGTGGGTCCTGTGCCATGAAATTGCTTGTCCTGTGGTAGGGAAAAGGAAAAATTACTTGTTAAAGAAAGACCGAGTGCTTTGGCCTCACCTTTCAGATGCACTTGGAAGTTATTTTTCAGGATCCATTAAAAGTTTCCAAATCTTCTTGGCAAACAAACTGACAGGGCTGACCTTGAAACTCCTGCCAAGGACATAAACACTCCTGAACTTTGGAAAAGTTCGGATGCCATCTGAATGTTGAGGCCTCATCGTATTGTTTTCTAATCCCACTGATGCTGCTCAGCTGTGTATCTGTTGCCAAAGAGATAGCATGATTTCTATTGTGAGTCTAGCTAAATTTTCTATTCCCTTCTCCCCCATCACTGACCTCTCAGGTCATCTGATAACAATAGAAGTCAGTGTACAAGTGTGACAGTGCCCTGCGATCTGAATGTGCTTTTTATATCACAGCAACATGGTGCATTTCCAGGGCTTTAAGGAGAGGACAGATGGAAATTAGGGGCATCGCTCAATACTCAGGGAGAGCCTGGAGCCAGCATCTTGCAGAGCAGCAGAGAGACTGACTCTGAAGGCAGTGGTTCACATGCCCGCGGGAGCTCGGCAAGACCCGGGACCCACCGCCTCTCCGGGAGCCAGGCACAGCTATTCAAGCTGCTCTCGGCAATGCAGATGCTGCCTGTTCCTGCCAAAGTCCCCGTGCCTACTTCCCCCTGTGGCAAGTGCCTTGCTCCGGTCCAGAAGCGGAGGCTCCTGCTGAACACCTGCAGCCATTCAGAAGAAAGCTGCTTGTCTAAAACCAGGGTTCTTCGGTGCTGCTGGGGATCAGAACGTGTCCCTGCAGCCCGGTGCCGCTTGCTGCGCGGCCCCAAGGACCGGCTATTTCTGTAGCTGAGCAATCATGGAATTAGACCAGAGGAGCCCTAATGATCCCTGCAGAAGGGAGCTGATTAGTAGCATGCTCCAGGAGAAGGGTAAACTGTTTCATCTCTGAGCAGTGCTTGCAATTTAATGGAAATTTCATTAGCTGCTCTTATTATTTTACCTGTGCAAAAATCAACAGTCCTGTGGTAATAGCTCTTGCTGCAGTCAGGGCAAGTTGTGGTCAGCAGCTGCGATGCACGCGTCACTGGTTTTGTTCGCTATATTGGCAAAGGAATTCATCTTTTGGATCTCTTTCTTGGTGAAAAATGGAGTCTCCAAAGATGCCTTTCTCAAATCTCCCTTTCTCCTCTCTACAGGCACACTCTCCCCGTTGTTTTCAGTCCTCCTTTGGATAGCAGTGGCGTTTTGTACAGCAATGCTGTTTTTCATCTCCAAGCCTGTTGGTATTCGACCCTTTTTGGTGACTGTTATTCTCAGGTCTATATATACTATAGGGCTCGGTCCTACCTTGATACTTCTTGGTGCTGCTAATGTAAGTACTTCAAAAGCAAGCAGAATTTCCCTTTCAGCAGAAGCAGAGATACTAAGGGTCTCCTATTAAAAAAAAAAAAGTCTTTGATTAGGACTGTGCAAAGAACTAGTTTTTCTGGTTCACTGGTTAAGCCAAAAAGATAAATCATTTCCAGTCATCCTGAAACAGCAGTATCAGCAAAGTGGGAAGCTAAGAAAAAAGCTGTTTTGGCTTTATGCATATGCAAATATTTTAAAAATAAAAACAATATGAAATTTTAAGAAATACTGCTGGAAAAGGGCAATCAAATTAAATTTCTTATGTTAAAAGAATAAATTTCTCTACCAGTACACTCAGCAATATTGAAACAAATTTGCGAGATGTGTCTGTGAGCTTAAATACATTTTTGGGAAGAAAAAGTTTTCAGAATTAAGAAGTCTCTCAGCCCTTTGCCACATCTCTTAACTTAGATATGAATAAGTTTGCATGTTTACTGAGCTTGGTAAGCTATACAGTCATGCTCACAAGTCATCTATTTAGATTTCTGTCTTGACTGCTACAGCTCCAGTTCACCTTAACACATAATATTGGGCTATTTCCCCAGTTCTTTGAGAATTTCACAGACTTAAAACTATCTAGGCTTACAGTCAAAGGTAAAGCAAGTAAGCAGCGTTTGCCCACGTCAAATTTGTGAAAGAAAAAAACCCCACATTGAATCCTCATTGCTGGTCCTCGGCTACCAAACAGATGAGCTTACCCACTTTTGTATTTACTTCTGCACCACTGTTTGTGTGCAGGCAAAGCTCAGGAGCAATGGAGAATCTGATGCTGCTGCTTAAATGCTATACTGCAAAAATGCCCCCAGTATTACTATTTTTTTTTAGGGCTTTTATATTGAAAAACATGATCTGAAGGAAACAGTGGATGTCACACACCCACACACACACTTTTTCTTGTGTTACTGTTCTCTTTGTAGTAGTGTGCCTAGCTGCTCTTACACAGCCGCGGGTCTAAACTCAGGAATTCACTCCCCAGTTGTTTTTTAATGCCTTATGACATTAATCCTGCCCTACCTGCTCACTAATGATACAGAAATAAATCACAATGTAATGAGGCACAGTTCAGTGTTAAAGGGGTGATGTACTTCTGCTTACTCTCCTGTGCTCATTCCCAGCTTGGGAGCTGGGTTTCTCTCATCTCAGTCCAGCCATCTAAAAGCTGTGCATTTAGTCAAAGCAACCTATGTAGACTTTCTGCATGGTACCACACAATGCAAACAGTAAATAACAGGATGTTTCTGATGGACTGAACATAGCCTTTTCTACCCTCCACAGCTTTGTAACAAAATAGTGTTTCTGGTGAGCTTTGTTGGGAACCGAGGAACTTTTACTCGTGGCTACAGAGCGGTCGTCATGGACATGGCTTTTCTCTATCACGTAGCATATGTTCTGGTTTGTATGCTGGGCCTCTGTGTGCACGAATTCTTCTATAGTTTCCTGGTAAGTATGTGCTTTTCTGGAGGGGAAAACTCTGCAAAAATAGAAAATACCGTTACCCATGCAGCTGTCTTCAATTTCTTCCTGACAATCAAGCCAAGTCATGTGTATTTTTAGCATGCCGTTGTGTTGCTGCCCCTTAGGAGCTGCTGTTTTCATTAGAACCTGTTTCTGTTAGGACCTATTTTGTCTGGTTTAGAGTTGAAAGTTTGTCCCTTTCTTTTCAGACAATCAGCATACAGCCCACTCCTTTCTCCCACCCTTCCCCAGCGCACATAGATTCTGTGTCCATTGTTGCCACATCTTGTGTTAGTCATCATGGGTTTGGGACAGGAGTTGTCCACTGCTGTGTGCATCATACCTATACCAAAGGACCCATTCCTCAGTTCATCTTGCAGTCCTAATAAAATGTAAACAAAATTTGCTGCCTCTCATGCAGCATGAAGATTTATCACTTTAAACGTATCCCACTTCATTTTCTTTTGTTGCCATTACCCAGATGGAATGCCTTTTTATACCATACAGGTGCAGTGAAAATGAATCATACAGAATTATGCTAAACTCAGCTAACTGTTCCCTGCATGCTGAATTGCAGTAAAAGGTGTTTCACTGCTCTTGTTTTCTAATCCTTTTGCTTTGCACTGAAACATGTGAAACTTGTGGGGAGACTGACTAAACTGTGGTCGTTTACATGGGTTCACTTTCCTGCTGTTCTATTTTTCTCAGCTTCCTGAGTAGCTGTGAACTCCCAGCATTTCCCAGCATTTCGTGTATTAAGCTAAAATTTTCAGAGGTTCAGTCCTAACCGTGGTAGAGCTCCTGTTGAAATCAGGTTTTCCAGATACTGACATTAAAGTCATCTTCAGAGTCTGGGCAGATTTCAAAGTAGCCAAACAGTTCAAGTAGTTTAAGAAACATTTTAGGTATTTACTTTTTAGAGTGACTGCTATTGAGCTTTGTTCATGATTCATGGATGTTATAATTGTCCATGTTCCCAAGTTCCTTCCAAGTGTTCTCTTTGTAATGGATATATTCTAAACCCTATAATGTTTGTTCCTCATTTTAAGCTTTGTCTTGTATGGAATGAACGATAGCTTTCTGCCCTCTTTCTTCCTTTATTATTAAGCCTTTCACAAGGCTGTGGATTTCAGATTATGTGAATTATGGCTAATACCTTCTTCTGTGGGCCATTTTGATCGATCACAGTGTGTCGCTTTATATCTGTAATCTGAGTATTTTGAAGTGGAAATAGGTACATTATAGATAACATCCAAAACACTATAGAATATCAATAGAATTGTAGGAGACAAAAAGCTATAGTTTCTTAAAAAGCTCATATCACTTTTAATTGCTATTTTAAGCCTTTGACATTTAAAGCAATATTATCTTAATGTATACTTTAAATACCAGGAAAGCATGTGGTGCAGGGTAAAGAACAGAAGTTTCTAGTTTTATACAAGCAGTGCAATTAATTTAACTTTGTCCTAAAAAGGGATGGCGCTGATCCTGGCACATGTGAGTGGCTTTTAAATGATGCCATGATTTCAAAGAGGCAGTTCACAGACATTTGCTTACATGCATGAGTGCATTTTTGAGTTGCAGCCCATGCATGTTTATCAGATGGGAGATAACACGAAAAATTCGTTTGTAGATATAGATCCATAGTATGAACATGCTATTTTTTGTTTTTAATCTAGCCTGGTTTTGAATGTAAGGAAACAATGGATCTTGGTGGTAACCATTGCTGACGTCTGGATCAGGCTCATATATACTTTCGACTTTGGGTTTTGCTATAATCTATCTTAGAACTTAAAGTTTTGTCCTAGATTTTCTCCTCCCATAAGCCTGCCAGCCCCCACTGAAACCAAAGTGAATTGTCTGTTTACCAAACTGAGGATTTAGAACATGGCTAGATGTATGTTTCAGTAGTTCAAATTATTCTCCAACATAGCACCTATATATTGCTTCATGTGTATTCATTTTTTCCTCTATGCTTTTCTCAGCTGTTTGATCTGGTGTACAGAGAAGAGACATTGCTAAATGTGATAAAAAGTGTTACCCGGAATGGGCGTTCCATTATCCTCACTGCAGTGCTAGCACTCATCCTAGTTTATCTCTTCTCCATCATTGGGTTCCTCTTCTTGAAAGATGACTTCATCATGGAGGTTGACAGGTTGAAAATCAGAACACCTATTGCAGGTATTGTTTTTTTAATACTAAGATTTGCTTCCTACGTATAACTTTTCTGTCTGTCTAACGTAACTTTCATCTAAGGAAATTAAATTTCTTTCTTTTTTAACTGTAAGAGCAGAACTAATTCCATATACCTTACAACTCAAGTAAATCTCTGTGTAAAATCTAATATGTATAGAGTTGTCTTAGACTAGGCTTATCTGTTGAAATACTAAAATCTAACACATTAGATTTATTAAGTTTCTTTTCAAATTCTGCTAATATTTAAAAAAAAAAAAAGGAATAAAAGTCTGTATTTCCTAAGTGTTTGGAAGAGCAACTCAAAGTGGGTTCTATTGGTTCTCATCCCACCTTAAAAGCAGCTCATAGTATTTTCTGTGTAATATATGAGGAATATGATCTTAACATTTTTAGTATATATATATTAATTTGATTAGTTTTTAAGCTTTATCCAGCAGAAATTTGCTAGAGACCTCTCAACTTCTACTGATAGGCAGTTTCTTAGAGCATCTTTTGAACTCAGTGTGTATTTCATGAACATCACTGTTAGTGTATAATCCTGGCTTCAGTAAAATCATTAGGAGGTTTTTAACCAGTTTTAAAAAGGCCAGGAGTTCAGCTTTCTGGAATGAAAGATTTTGCCAATGTGAATAGAGAGTTACAAACTTCCTTTGCTAGAAAAAAAGCCAGGTCTGGTCTGTTGAGATCTTTGCATATGCTGCTAACCAGCCTGCATGGAGCACTGGCAGAGAAGTAACCTGCATAGAAATACCTGAGAATAGCTTGTGCTTAAATTCCTAGAGGCATGACTTTCCCAAATGCTGAGCTCTTCAGACCTGTACACAAGCAAAGAACAACTAGTGGAATCCACCGTGGACTCAGTGCACTCATTGTTTGCCTGCCTTTTCCTACATTTATTGTTTTGGGATCTTAAAACACACAAACAAGGCAAAGGTCATTCAAAACTCTTGGGCATCGTGTACTCCTGTAGCTGTTTTGATACCATATGAAAAAAGAAAAAAGGAAGCTGATGTATTTCTTTAACACATCTTGGTTTTTTGCCACCGATTATCTTAAAAGGGCTAAGTTGGCTTATATTTGACTTACCATTCATTTCTGTCACAGGAACTTATGATGTGAAGTTTCAATTGGAAAGTTAATTGTGACCGTCTCAGAAGAACGGTTGTGAGGCTACATGCAGCACTGTAGTAGTTGCTGTGTGTTTGTGTTTCTTCTATTGGGTTCTTGGCAGATTTTTGTGGTGTGGGTGTATTCTTGCTGGCCATTCCTGATCAAAAACTCAAGAAGGAAATACTCTGGCTGTATACTGTTGGAACATTATGCATCCCAAGACAAGAGCTTTAATTTTTTTCATTATTGAGTAGCACAAAGAGAACTTCAGAGTGGATGTTCTCTGTGTAACACAGATTGTCTTAGACTGTTACTTTCATTGTATGATTTTTGCCTTCATATTTTTTCCTCCTTAAACCTTTTTTGTGTCTGTGATTTGAAATGCAGAAAATAGTTGAAGATGCACAAGATAGAATTGGTTTGATACAATCAAACTGATGTACACATTTACCCACTTTGGGAATGTTAAATTAGTGTTTTACACAAACCCATACATATTTACAAACGAGTACCAAACTGTGTTGTAATCCTTGAAAACTCTTAAATATTCTGCATTTGGGATAACTGAACATCAGCTTGGTGTCCTTCTTGTCAGCTTTTGTGAATAATTTATCTAATGGTTTTAACACTGACGTTATTTTCATATCTGACAGTTGTTTCTTGCTTTGAATATATTTTGTTCTAACCAGAAGCAGCAGCATTTGATGTAGATTCATTAATTTCAGGAGTTGAAATGGGAATAGCTGTGATATACAGTAAATATAAAACTGTGCTTTTGTTCCTTGTGATTGCTTTGAGCTGTTGAGACAGTCCGTTTGAGGAAGGAGAAATTGGTGGTGTAATTTGTTCTGCTTTTTCTTTCCAACTCAATGATTCATTTCTAGAAAATAATGATTTAAAAATTAGTATCAATGTAGTATCTGGCTTTTGTCTTAATCTTGCTTTTTCCACAGGTATTGGTGAAGTCCCCACTACAACCCTCACATCAATGATGGGAGCCTGTGCAAAAGAGAACTGTTCCGCAAGCATCCCAATTATTAACCCAGGTTAGTACCAAAATTCCCCCAGACTCAGGATCAGTCAGAACAGAGAGATTTGTGTTTTATTATTGTGGAGACTCTTGCTAATGCGAGAAGTGATTATCATTGTTCGAAGTGCTCAACATTAATTTTGTTACTAAAAGAGCCTGCTGAATCATTATGCTTGAACGTATAGATTGCTTCTTTCCAGCTGACTTCACTGAGAGAAACAGCCTGCTGCTTATCTGCAGCATCTTCAGCTGCACACACTGAGCTACTATTAGATCCATTTACGGCCATGTAAGTTGATTTTAATAGCATAGCACGTATCAACAAGCTTTTGTGTATACTTTTTATGTGCATTTCCACTAAGGTTGTAGTATAGCCAGAAGATCTAAGAGCCCAGATCCAGGATCAAGTTACTATGTCTTAAGAGTTACTGTGGCTCTAAGGACAGGCAGCATTCCAGCTGTGCATTCTTACCTTGTGGCAAATGCAAGGAAATGCAGACTGGTGTGAGCCTTTCTCAGGACAGGTAAGTTGTGGCAAGAGAAGAGCTTACTTGTTCTGGTCAGCAGATGAGTCCACCTGGTTCTACTTTGATACCTGTATTATGAATCTGAGCTGTATGTCAGAAGGACCCTGCCAACTTTTAAGTACGCTCAGTTGAAATAAAAGGTCTGACCGGTGGGTCCTGCTGACGTGGTTACCAGATGTTGGGTCAGGAAGGAATTTTTCCTGGATCGAGCTGGCAGAGTGCTTTGCCCTCTTCTGTAGTTTGAGACTACAGGGTCACTTGGGAGTTTTGTCGGTGAAATGTGTTTCTAGACAGGGACCTTTGATGGTGGTGCCACTCTGTCTCTTCTACTCTCTTCCTTTGGCACAGTCTGGTTGCTGAGGTTGGCCTTTCTCTACAGATACTTGTTTTAGTCTGTTGTGGCCTTTGCAGTGCGGGTGTGTGCACAGTGGATGGCCTACAGGCTTAAAGCATTTACTGACAGAGTTGCCTGGGGTTGCTGGGGGAGCTGAAACTGGGGACACAAGTGGTCCCTTTCTATCCTGTGTTCCAGTATAATGCTCTTTCATAAGCTTTATTCTTCCACTACTGATTTGTGAGTTTTTAGGATCAAGGCCTTCAGGGAGAGGGCTGTAAAAGTAGGTTTTTCTCCCTAGATGGTGTGTAAACAGATCTCGTAAACAACATGGGAAGCTGTCTGACTAGCTAGAGAAAACAGTCTAAGAGCTATTGCCAAAGCTGCTGCATTGAAAGAGTAATCAATCAGTCAAGAGAGATGCAGTGTGACTTTTTCCAAGCTCTTTAAATGATAGAAATCTCACGTTTCTTATTTGGGAACTGTTTCTTTAAAATTAAATAATAATGAAAGGAGGCTATGCAAAACATCTAAGTGCACTGTCACTTAATCTTGGAAAAGTGTAATTTATCCAGTAGCACTGAGAAATCAACAACAGTTTTGCTTATCTTAACCAGTGAATCACCTGTCAAAAAGTACTGCTCTGCCTTCTCTCTTCTGGGACAGATTTCCCTTCTGGCAAAAGCATGAACACGATGGAATGAAAAGGCCTGAGATATGGTGGAATTCACATTGTATCAGCATGAAGCCCACAGCTGTCTGTAGGAAACATCATATGTTCTCAGTGGCATCTCAGGTCCAGAGTGGAGACATAAATACGTTGCTTTTTGAATCAGATCACTGCTAATAATTTGTTCTGATGAGGCTGTGCTTCTGTCTTGACTTTCACTGGTTGAACATGTGCTCAGTCATCGCTTTTAGTGGTGAGGGAGTTAACTTGGGAGCCAGAGTGCTCTGCTCAGAGATCACCCCCTGTCTACAGCCTGCTTCCTCACTGCTCCATTGAGCTGGCATTATAAAGGTATTTTGTCTCATCTCTCTTGGAGCCTCCCACTCTTCAGTCCAATGGCACTTCCATATCACTTAAGTCTTTGCCTGGTAAAGTGTCACTTAAAGGAACTTCACATCCTACAAGACATATCTCTTTGTGCTCTGCAGCCCACAAAGACCTGTGCTAGAAAGCTGCACAGATAACTCTTTGTGAAGGAGGGTGTTTTCAAAGACATTCCACTCCCAGGTCTGGTACTGCCCTGTGCAAATTCACACAGACACTTGTGTGTCTCCCACGCTTGTGCTTGTGTTGGAGATAAGTCTGAGAAGCCAGTTAGCTGGAGGCCATCAGATGAAGATCTTTGAAGTAAATCTTCCTATCATCCCACTTACTGCCCTGTGATTAATGTTGTGGGGTGGTCTTAGTGCTTAACCTGCATTACCTTTGAATTAAACTTAATTAGAAGCCTACCTAATGCTGCCTAGCCACTAATGGGCCACTGACAGAGCTGGAGCTAGTTACAAATAAACCCCCCTGAACCTCAATTAGTGTTGATGTTGGGACCTTAGCAACATTTCACTTTACAGATCCACTCCTTGTGGTATTCTGTGCATAGCCTGTGTTGGCAGGACCTGAGCGTGGGCTATGAGGGCTGCTGAGCACCAGGCCAAAGCAGCTGGGGCAGAACATGTGCCTGTAGGGTTATCTGGCTCCAGACTGAAGGTAGCTCTAGTTGCTCCACTTCCGAGAATGGAAGTAGGGTAGATGCATGTGTGTCTGTACACTCCCCACAGCCTACATTACTGCACTGGAGGTTTCTGCCAAATTCAGGCTGTCTGCTGTCTGATTCTCTGGCAACAAGCAACCTGAGCTTGCTCTTCTGGGTGCAATGTGGGATGCTGATTCTCTGTGTTGTAAGATGTGCCAGTCAGCTGATGAGTAGTATCTTGTGCCTCTCTGAGGCATGGGCTCGCTCTGAATTTGCATCTTGGTGAACATGGAGAGTTGTGAGTTAGGGTTTCTAGCAGATTGCTCGCTCTGGTTGTTGCAGCTTCCAATTTGTATCCCTGGTTTTCCTCATCATTCACCAGAATCTAACCCTCTACTGTTTCCAGCACCTGACCCTGGTCTTACGAACAGTGTAAATCTTGTTTTGTAGTTACCTAAATGAATTAGAAGCTGTGGCTTGTATAAAGGTTTTTAATTTGTCTTGTGGACAGTCATCTTCTCAAGCACAGATACTGGCTCCAGGAAAATTGAAGGAGTAATGTTTGGCAGGAGGAAATAAAGGCAGGATACAAAAGCAAAGGAGATGAATTTGTATGACTGACATCACAGTGCTAGTAAAAAAATTCTAGATGTGACAGACGAAGGAAAGGTTTTACTGTTCCAATCTTTTGTGATGACCATATAGTTTAATGGGGAAGTCTTACCCAATGTCTGCTTTTACTTTTCTTTTTACTCAGACTTCTTTAAATCCGGAGTTCATTCTCATTTCATTTGCTTATGTAGTAAAAGCAGTGGTGGCAGAGGCAGCAGATACCAGCTCCGTTCTGTAAATACCGATCGTGAGGCATACGCCACAATCTGGGAGCCTGTGTTTTAAATCCAAATTGCTTGTCTGTAATGTGAGTGCTTCCAGTCAATTCAATTTATCAAAGTCTATCTCAGTGGCCCAGATGTGGTGGTTTGAGACTGTTAAATATGCTGTTTCAGTTAACTATCACAGCAGGGGGTTGTTATTTATTAAAACTATGTTACAATCCCTGCACAAAGCAAACCCAAGTGAGGATCGCCGCCTTCACCGCTTCAGCAGACGTAGCCCTAAAGCAAAGGGAAGGCAAGAGACATGGCAGGCTCGGTCTTGACCCTTCAGTGCAAGCCAGCAGGATGCAGGGAACAACTCAAGCAGGGCTCTTCAAAAGGAGGCTGTTGATGCAGCCGCAGCATGGGGGTGAGTGCGTGGTGGGAGGAATTCTGGCTGAGGTGGACAAAGTCCCCCCAGGGACTGGTGTTCCAGCCCAGCTCCTCTGCACGTTCAAATATCTCCTGCACAATAGTACCCTCTGTGGCTCGGCCAAAACCACACAGCAGCTCTGCAGCAGAGATAAGAATAGAATCCAAGTTTTTGAGCTGAGGTCAGGGAGAGTCTTTCATTTAATGTATATCAGACCTGTGCTTGGACACGTGTGCTAGTGGAAAGATTGTGGACATATTTACTCGTCTAAAAGCTGGCCCCTCCTTAATGATTTGAAATGCTAACATGACTTGGCTTGTACATGAGTAGGTAAGGGAATGATTTCACAGGAAGACAATCCTTTCACAAATGTGCTTCTAATTCTGTGGTTATATTGCTTCTCCTCTATGTGTCAGCTGTGCGCTTAGGAGGCCCACTGAAAAAGCAGTTGTACTGAAACCAGTGGGAGCACTTGCAAGGAAAAAGGGGTTCTCCCATGAATAAGGAAGGCAGCTCTGGTCATTAACAGAGTTACTGGTGGGAGAACTGCTTGGGAATTTTCTCTGTCTCTCTTCAGGCTAAGTGTGCCTGATGTGCCTAAGTATATCACCAGCAGCGATGTGCAAATGGATGGGGATGATCAGTGGAATTCTTGCTGAAGAATATCAAAGTGAGATGGGCATTGCAATTGCTTTCTCTACACAGAACTCTGCCTTTGTTTGATGAGTTCCTAAAGCTGCTGCTCTCCTGTTTGCAGGTGAAGAGGAGGAGGATGGAATAGAAAGGACCTGTGACACCCTGCTCATGTGCATTGTGACCGTATTAAACCAAGGCCTGCGAAATGGTGGCGGCGTAGGAGACGTGCTCAGAAAGCCTTCCAAAGATGTAAGTGTTTTGGCTGAGGAATTGCATTACTCCCTCTGCATCTCATGAATGCCAAAGTCGGGTTTTGGAGGTTACAGGCAGTATTTGTATCTAGTCTGCTTTAATGTCACACAGTTGATTTATCCATGTAATTTTTACATCCCAGATGGAATGTTTCATGCAAAGTGCTAAGCTTGGTGTGATGATTCTTGAAGAAAGGAACTCTAGGTCGTAGTTTACCCCTTCTGGAAAACTGGAGTGTATTGTAACCTTCCAAGCACTGCTAAGAAGTGTTGCTAGGTTGGATCACCCTTCTATTACACTAGGAATTTAAATGTAAAATTCTGAAAGGGACTGATTGATAAGTATATGTCAAGATGCTCCACTGTAATACATAAGGTGTATTTTTAACTGAAATTCAGCATAGCATCTGCCCTGGGATAGGTCCTATTTTCATTTGAACTCAGACAGCATCGAAGTCAAAACAGAATTTCATATGTCATGGTATATGTGCTCTTCCAGAAGTTTCCTCTAAAATTCATTTAATTTAAAGACGACTCTTAATATTTGAGTAGTTACGTGCATTTTTATTTAAGTTCCAAAAGAACAGAAATGGAGTCCGGCCACACTTTGCTTGGTGAGCTGCACAGTAACACAGGGATTAAATTCACAACTAGGATCTCAGCAGGACTTGCAAGACCCTAGAGACAAATAACACAGATTTGGATGGAAGAGCTCCGTGTGCTTGTAGTAGGAATCTAGGTCCTGTGTCATAAGACTGGGAGGTTCTGCAGGAACCATAGTCCATCCTCATGAATTCTGTAAGCACAGACTTCGAAAATGACCCTTGTCTCTTAACAATTATTTAATGTTAACTGCATTAAAGTACTTTGCAAAGTGTAGCACTATTATCCCAATCAGTGTGTGGGGAACGGAGAAAACTAGAGACTTCCAAGTCAGCAGCATGGCGAAGAAAAGGACTTGGGTTTTATGTTGCTCCTCCTTACACTGAGTGTCGTCATCTGTTTGCTGCAGAACAGCTTTGCTACTTTTAGAGGTGTCCATGGGAGTCCAGTCCAGCCTTTGCAAGAAGGAAAGTAGCTATGGCGTAAAACCAAGAGTGTAATGAAATGGGGAATATGAGCACTTGGGGCGTGTGTGTGTGGTGCATGTCTGTATGTCTGCGTGTGTGCATGTGCGTGTTGTGTTCCCAAGAGATGCTTGGCCTGCCCCCTCTGAGCCAGCTTACAGCTTACAGCCACGTGGCTGTATTAGCAGAGTGCTGAAACCATTAACATGCTCTGCTTGGGTGCAGAGTATAGTAGCCTGGCCTTGGTATCACGCACGTGTGCTCCACTGCTTTCTTTCTTTTTTCTGAATAAGGCTAGCAGAATTTGGCATAAGAAAACAAAAATGCATAGCTTTGCTTGAGCTAAAGTGAAAATGTTTAATATTTTAGAGGTGTGCTATTTTTATATCTTATTGCAACCTTATTATTGTTTCAGGAGCCCTTGTTTGCTGCGCGAGTTGTTTATGATCTTCTGTTTTACTTCATTGTCATAATTATTGTTCTTAACCTAATCTTCGGCGTCATCATTGACACATTTGCTGATCTCAGGAGTGAAAAGCAGAAAAAGGAGGAAATACTAAAGACAACCTGTTTCATCTGTGGTAGGTGTTACTGAGCTATTGAGACATTTGGTGGGGAAAGGAGCAAAATAAACTATTCCTCAATAAATAAAACATGGACCTAAGGGGTGGTTATCTTCTGCAAGGAAAGTCCGTATAAACGTTGGGTTCCAGAATTATTCCCTCTCAGTAGGAAACAGATTTGCTTTAGGAGTCAAAAGCTAGCTTCGCTAAGAGGTGGCTTCACAGTCTCCACCCGGGATCTGAGGGAGAAGAGCTGTGTCTCACACTCACATCATCACCGCTAATGGAGATGATGCAGCTGCTGACTTTATTTCACAAAGCGTGATGCAGATGAAAGTGCAGCTTGCTATTTCACAGCACAGTGCATTCCAGTAGGGCAGCACTGGCAAAATCGGCCTGTTTCAGAAGGTGATAGGAGACAGGGAACAAAAGAATTAAATGGAAATCATCCCCACAAAACCCATGGATGCATCACGCTTTTTTTGAGGTGTGCTCACAAAGAGGAGCAGACCTTCACTCACTTAGGGGACTTCAGAAATACCTTCTTTTTTGTAGGCTGGGTGTTGTTTCCATGGTTGTACTGACAGGGGGGAACGTCATGCAGAGCACAACGGCTTTAGTGTCTGTGGAAGGCTCCGCAAGAGATCCAGGGAGGAAAGCTGTGACATGGAGGCAAACATTTGTGACTCCTGTCCTTCCTTGCTGTGGTATTCCTCCTCAGAGATTTGACCCATTACAGGGGGGGGGAAGAAATTTCTTATGACTACAGCTCTGAAAAGACCATGTGACTGCAAAGCTGCAGAGACTTACGCTCTCTGCTAGGTTTAAGCGCCCAAACAATCCCACCGCAGCTTAAGTGAGACTATTCACATGCTTGATGCTAAACATGTGCATAAATCTTTGCAAGATCAGGACCTAGGCCGCATGCTGCGTGCTTAGCAGTATACATTTAGAAAGAATCAGAGCCAACACTTGTAAAGCACTTTATAGCCTTCAGCACAGAAGGCACTGTAAAACTGTAACACATTTATTATATTGTTGTTGTTATTAAGAGGAAATATCACCAAAGAGAATAAACACTACACTGAAAGAATTCTGTCAGGAGTGCCTTCTGGCCTGGCATTTCTTGCCTGGCAGTTACTGTATGCAGTTAGAGCTTTTAAATTAAGATCCTTCAAATTCATGATCCTTCAAATTAAGTTAGGTTCCTTGCTCTAACATACCTAACAGACTGCGGTATTTTTGTGTTGAAGTTTATTTTTTTCCGTTACGTTCATGCCTTTTTGCAGGACTGGAGAGAGACAAATTTGATAACAAGACCGTTTCATTTGAGGAGCATATAAAGTCAGAACACAACATGTGGCATTATTTGTACTTTATAGTTCTTGTCAAAGTTAAAGATCCAACTGAATACACTGGCCCAGAGAGCTACGTGGCGCAAATGATTGTGGTAAGTCAATTTGGGCACGTGCTTTATGCAGCTCAGAGATGCTCCTTGCAGCTAGGACAGAGAGTATGTTTCTTTTTCCCTCTCTCTGAACAATAGGAAACATCGATCTGTATTTTTAAAGATTTTTCACATGTCTTAGACAGTCTGCAACGAAGCCCAGACTTCAGTGTAATGAAAAAGATGAAGGCACAGGCCACAGGCTCTGGTTTGGTGTTTGTGCTCTCATGCTTTGTGGGTTCTGCTGCCTCATTAGCCAAACCAGAGGCAGAGGAGCATGCATCATAACATCTGCTGCTGCTCCAGCTTTGTCCGGTATCTCTGGGCTGCTGTCCAGAAAAATAACATCTCCTGCGGAACAGTGAAAGGCAGGGTCAGTGTTGAGGGCTAGTGCTTTTCTCCTATGACCGCTCTGAACAACCTATTGAAAAGACCAAGAAGAGCTGCTGCAGGGATTTGAAGAGCTACAGAAACTGCCTCGTGAAGCAGTGAGAGTATGACTTGGATTCGGAGAGAGAAATTTGATGACAGTGGGGCAGCGAGATGTTCGATTACATTTCATTTCCAGCCTGCTACCAAAGACAGTTTGTTCTGGTGAGAGAGAGGGATAGATTATCAAGGCTGCCTGGCTTCGGGCTTTGTTTTTGAGGAATTTTTCTTGCCTGCTGAGATATTCTGGTGCAGCATTTACTTCCCATGGACTCCCTGGCAGATATTGCACTGCTCAGGGCCCGTGCCAGGGTCTGTGGTTGCAGAGCCGGCATAGATCTGAATCCCAGAGGAGTGTGTAACCAAATGCACAGCAGGCTTTGCTGTTTATGCATTTCTGGAGACAGATTTCTTACTGAGGGTATCTGCTCTGTTATCCCTCATTGGGCCTTTGATTATACGTACTGCCCAGTCTCACCAGTGAGATGCTGAGTGCCCTTTCAGACCTCAGTTTAGCCAAGGGGAAGATTCCCCTCCTTTAATTTCAGCTGTCTTCAAGTCAGGCACCTGGTTTAAATCGATCTCAGCTCCCTGCCTTGTCAGTGCAGAAAGCTGCATTATTTATCTTGCCTTAAGCTGGGTTTCTAGGATAGCTGAAGTGACTCACCCTGGCATCACCTTTCTCACTCCATTGAGAGCCTAAATGATTGGTTTAGACAAGATGCCTAATTGGGAGCTGGCTAAAATTAGAGGAGACTACTCCCAGCCACTGCACAGGCATGTGCAGAGCTTACTTGAAGAACTGGCCTTAGTGGAACAGCTTGTGTTTAGCCAGGAGTGCATGCTCGAATGCTGGATGAAATGGAACTTTTGGAAGTGCTATTAGCACTACGCAGGAAGGTGCTGTGTCAGGTGATAGGAATTCAGTGCTTAGGCACGGAGGAACGAACAGCCTTTGTCCGTGGAAATTTTGAACTGTCAATCCATTGCCCAGCTCAGGACATTTATACTGTTAGACAGTAATGGATCTACACTTCTGCAGTATGATGGGTGAGATAGAAAAACTAAAGCAAATACTTGTATCCTCTGTTCCATTACAAGAAATTATTCATAGCAGCAAGTTGTCCTCTTACACACAAATATATCGTAGCTTCTCTCAGAAATGCACTTTAATTCATGGAATCAATAGCATCTCCAGACTCTAGGGCTTGCCTCATTTGTCTGCTCCTTCACTACTCCTCTTCTTCTCCCTGCAATTTCTGTATGATTTTAAACTGTGCAAGTATGTGTGTTAAGTATTAATGTTTAATTCCAAGGGATGCATTAATATTCATAGTAAGCATATTCTTCATGTGGCAGCAGTGGTTTGACTTTTCTGATGTAATTCACTAATGTATTTTACGTCTGCATTAATGGTGGGAACTCCTCTTTGAGTATCTAAAATATTAACAGAAAATCACCAAAACACGTGTGACCTCAAGGACTGAACTGATTTCTCAAAGCCTCTATTTCTCTGTGGCAGAATGCTAGTGGTTTAAGTGGTTAATAGTAGTCCAGATTTGGGGATTGTTATTTTGGGATTGTTTTTACCATGGGTTTATATATAAAGTGGATGGTTGTTCTGGATGAGGGGAGAGGTATATATGGACCTAGAAGTGTAAAGCTTACATGGAATGGAAGAGGGAATGGAGGACTATGGGGAAAAAAAGGGAGAATCAAATGTTTGGACAAACTACAAGTGGACTCTCGCTTGGAGACAGAGAGATTGATTTCTATCACATGGTACAATGAATATTAAGAAATGAAAGAAAACAGTCTAACTAGAAGAGTGGTGTATTCTTGAAGTGTGATATTAGACTGGAAGAAGAGATTTAGAGATACAGCTTTGCTTAGGACCAAAGGAAGAGTTGAAAAGAAAGCCCACAGAGGTAGTTTTGCAGCTGTCAGCTGTATAAGCTGATGTAGTGTATGTGTTTGATGTGTTTCAAACACAGCATGATAGTAATGAAATCACATGACAAGCATGTGAGGTGCACTACCTTCCATGCAGAAATTAAGGCTGAGGTCTGGGTCTTGTCCTGCACACAGAGAGAGAAGCTGATTCAGACTTTGTGATGGACTGAAAGCTGAGCAAACATGGTGCTGGGAGAGGTGACCAAGTCCCTGGTAAGAGACCAGGTTCTGGTTAGGATCTGGCACAAGAGAGTCAGACTTCAAATTAACCTTTCACAAGGGAACTGGGGCTTGCCAGTGGAACTGACTCATTGCTGAATGAGGCTTACTGGGGGTGTATGGGAATGTGACAAATATTTGTAAAAACAGGGTGGTTGCAAGAACAGGGCAGTCTCAGGACCTCTTTGAAGGGGAGAAGATGGAATGAGATTTTATATTTCAGGTGGTACAGAGTATGGCTGAAAAAACTGCATGAATCGTATTCTTGGAAAAGCTCTCTTAACTCTACTAGTTTTTATTACGATTAGGTATGCCTTTTATGGCTGCTTCTGTAGCTTTAATGGATCAAACCCAAATTCTGTGTTTTCACAGCCAGATTACTTACAGAGAATTTCGACCCAAATCCAATCTTCAAGGCTGAGATCCATCCTTAAATACACATAGGTCAAAATTTTGAAGTATGCTGCAGTAGCCTCATTAATAGAAAGTGGAGTTTAGCTCCATGTGTCATCCTCACTACCCCTCTTTGTACTTGTCTACTACTGTCTTGCAAAGTATTGCAAAAAGAAACATTGGAGTGATGATCAGAATTAACTAAGTACCGGGAAAAGCATCTACAATTTCTGATAGTTTCTTTTCTCCATTGCCCAGACCCATAAGGACCCAAAAATACTACTCTCTACATTATGACTTTCAGTCTCTTGTATCTATCATTTGTCCAGTGAACAGTGAAGCATCTGGTTTGAAGTCCTACTGATAGCACAACTTGAAAAAAACCAGAAGTGCTATGCTTTTCTTGCTTTGGAATAGGATTTGAAGGGATGAAGTGCCAAATGGGATGGAAATTATTTACTCATTAACTTCACTTTACCAGTATTCCAGTTCAGGAAGAGGAAAGAAACTTGTAGGTAATATTGTACACACCCCTCCCTCAAAGGCAAGTTTCCAAGTTCCCTTGTATTTCTGTTTAAGGGGTGGCTTGTTTCAAGGCATTCTCAGTATGTTGCATGTCTCTGGCCTCAAAAGACCTTGGGGCAGAGGACTTCTATTGCTTTCTTCCTCTGGACTGTGGACATCAGCTGCAAACTCCTAATGTTCCCTGTAGTTTTGATTTTCCAAGCAGCTCTGCATTTGCTTTAGGGCTTAGCATACTGCTCTGAGGAGTGACAGAAGTAATCAGTAGCTATCCAGCTTTCATAAAGCAAGGTGTTATTTTGTCTTTTTTTTTTTTTTTCCTTTTTTTTTTTGTTTTTTTTTCTGTTTTTTTTATTTTTTTTTTTTTTTTTTTTTCTTTTTTTTTTCCTTTTTTTTTCTTTTTTTTTTTCTTTTTGTCTTTTTAGAATGTATTGTAA
>JANVCC010000066.1:186438-286876 GCA_025345505.1 Todiramphus chloris collaris | reverse complement strand
CCTTTTTTTTTCCTTTTTTTTTCCTTTTTTTTTCTTTTTTTTTTCTTTTTGTCTTTTTAGAATGTATTGTAAACCAATGCACAGTTTATACACCTCTAGCTTTTCAGTCAGTTACTTTTTAAAGATATTGGTGGGAATAAAGCACTTCAGCTTTTCCAGTGATGCCCATTCTTGCATGCTATCCTGTATCAGTTATTGGGTAAAATATTCACGAATATTAGGTCAGGGCGGTAGGTTTTATTATTTGTTTGTTATCCAGGCCTCTTCTGAAGACAGACTGGTACTGTACAATATCCAAAAAGAGTGAAATTTTGAAAACCTGGCTACATGCATTGCATTTGTACTGAGAACCTGCATGAATGATCCCCCTATTGAATTTTCGTGTCTACAGAAGAAAACTTCTCTGACCCATTTGAGCAGATGTACCATCCCAACAAACCCAGAGAGATGCACATAACTTGTATTACATTGATGCAGCAATTTTTGAATGTTCCTTGTGTCCATTTGTCAGAGGAGACAGTCTAATGTGATAACTGGAACAGTGAAGGTTAATGTCCAAATTTTTAGGCTTCTCTTTTCAGGGGTGCAATTTGCACACACAGATTTTCCCCAGGCTTTGGTAGATGTAAATTGATAAATGGTGGCAAAAAATGTAGATGATTAGTTGCTGGGTTTTTTTTCAGTAAAACAGAGAGATATGAATTAGCCTATGATTTGTGCCTCCATTCATTTGCAAATATAAAAGGCTATTGGGATAGTAATTAAATTAATTATTTTGCCCATTGGAAGAATGAAAGACTTCAGCAAACGAAGCCCTAAAAGTTTTGTTCTCGCGTGCCCTGTCCACAGTTCTTAGCAAGTTTCATAATGGATTTTATCAGCATTAGTGCTACCTGTCATAACTACATAATTACAGCACCTAATTATATTATTACTTATTTACTCTAATTATGTAATTGGATGTAATTGGTGCAATTACATAACTCCTCAATCAGCTGAAAACTGCACTAAAACCAGCCTATGTTCATAAGAGTAAAGGATACTGCCGTGCATTAGACGGTCTCCCTAAACCAAGGCAATCTTTGGTGGGAAATTAAAGGGTCTGTTCTCCTGCCATTGTGGTCATTGGGACTATGAGCCTTTTATACTGTCACAGTATCTTAAAAGTATTCCTTTACATCTTCCTTCATTTGTAAACGTATCCCTCCTGAAAGGCAAATTCCTAATCTTAAAACTCTTCAAGCTACTCAGGATCCCAACATCTCCACTGAGATTAAAAGCAAAATTCCCATCAACATTATAAGGACAAAGAAGAGGAGACAGGTTGAGCAACACCAGCCTGAAATTCTGAACAGTGCTTTTTCAGTTCTTTTAAAAGCACTTCTGTGTTACAGCAATCACCTGTCATTGGTAACCTGACAAAATAGTGTAACTACTTCATTTTGAAGGTGTCAGCTTTTTTTTTTTTTTCAAGTTATTAAATAAAGTATTTACCAAATATGGCCATTTCCATGTGATAAGGAAAGATGCTATCCTCATTTTGAAAATTCAGGTTGTTTTGGTGGGATTTTTTAAAAAAATACTGAAGTTTGAAAATTGATCTGAATTTAGTGCTCACTTGAACTGGTGCTGTTGTCTCTCTTCTTCTGACCTCCAGCTTCACGTTGACGCTTTCTTTTTCTTTGAGATACTTAGAAGCGGGTATGAAATTCACAAACAGCGCTGGGAAGGGTGCCAAATGAGCTATTGAGAAGTCTCACAATAGTTGTCATTATGCCCATGCTGTGTGCTGGGCAGTGCAAGCCCTTTTCCCTCGGCATCCTTTCTCCCTCCTGCCTCAGTGCTCTGCCACACTCCCACCTCCAGAGCGGAGGTGTGACATGAGCCGTGTCAGCGTGCAGCTGCTCCCCTGGGGCAGGACTCGGCAGCGATGCTGCGAGATCCTGGCCAGAGTTGCTCCATGAGGCTCAGACCCCCACAGTGTAGCAACAGGGACAGGGGACAAGCTGCCTCCTGGAGCCAGAGCTACTTGCGTATAGTCCCTGGCAAACCCATGTGTGGCTGCAAAGGGATGTTTTTTATTGGTTTTTTTTTATATTTTAGCCAACCTCAGCAGAAGTAGCTAACTGTCAAAACAGCAAAAGCATGAGCCAAGCAGAGCTTGCAGAGCCCAACTGCTGTGAGTGGAGAGCCTGCTTGCCTGTCCTTTCACACCTTGGGGCAGTGGGAGGTTGTCCCAGGGTTCGTTAGTGAATGCAGAGTCATTTCACTGATGCCAGGTCCTGGTGTGCACCCCCAGCCAGGTGTCCAACATATCGAGTGGCCATCCCCAAGCAAACCACGTGAAGGTTCTAGAGGAGGCAGGTCCAAAGGAAACAAAGACAGGCGAGGTGCAGGTGGTGAAAAAGTGCAGTATGGGAAGGGGAAGAGCATGCTGACAGCAGGCGGGAGTGGAGGAGCAGGGTTTGTGGAACAAGCTGTTCTTGACTGCTGTCGATTTTTGTCAAAGAATGTAATAAAATAATATGTACCGAGAGGGCTGTTGACCTCAGCTCTTAAAATATAACTTCTTTGGAGAAGAAAAAAAGTTCTGTCAGCCAGGATTTTTCTATTCTGGTATCTATCGTCTTTTTGAATTTTGGAGGCAAAAGTTTTCCCTGCTAATTTTTATCTCTAGTCTGTAGATATTCTTAGTACATCCGAGGATTGCTAAACACTGTACGGGTAGAGAGAATGACTTAAACCAGAGAAATGTCAATCCAAGGTAACTTGACTGCTGCAGAAGGGACACGGGTTGTCAGGAAGACACTCTGGGTGTTTTTCACACACACTCTGGTGATTCATCCCGGACTATTTCAGATATTCCGTCCCCCAGATGTCCACCGTACCCTTCTGTTGCAGTGAGCCACAACAGCAGCAGAGGGGAGGAGGACAAGCGATGTGTTTGTTCACTCCTGAGCTTCTGCAGTTTGCAGCCCAGAGTACTAATGTGAAAATTGATGGCCACTGAAGTCACGCCAGCCTGAACTGCACTGGTTGAGGAGAGGACACAGAACCGATTCCGCTGCCTCCTTATAGGTAGGGTAATAGCAGCAGGGAGAAAGGGCACATAGCTAATAGGGGTGACCCCTTCAGCTGCTACAGCTAAATCTGACAGGGATGGTGAGCTGTGGTTCTTAAACTGGCTCGCTATAAATAAACTGTATTTTTAAGGCTTCTTCATTATCATAAATTCTAGTTCAACATGAAGCTTCTGATCCAGCAACTCACAGACTCATTTTCAGAATGCTTACAGGACTCGTGCACACAAATGCTCTGCTGGAGTGGGTCGTGGGGTTTATAACTTTTGGGAAGCTAATAATGTTCCCATTGTTAGGACTGATTTATTTTACTTTTTAAGATTGGCCTTCCTCCAAACACTAGCAGATGTTATCAAAGCAAAATTTGCAAGGATGAGATGTATGTACATATCATTACGATATTCAACTTCTTCCTAATTACTTTTAAAAGACTGATACGATGCATGTCACATTGTAATTACTTACCATGACAGTAATACCAAGAGCACAAAAGCTGGCTGCTAAATAAGATCTGAGGTCTCTGTGACAGACTCATTTCCTAGAAAATACAGCGTTGGTTTTGTCTGCAGTTGGGTTTTCATAAAATATGCAATTAAAGAAATATGCCTAATTAGATGGTTTACTGTTCCCATTTTCTGTTACGCTCAAACTAGAAGAGCAAGTGAGATGCAGCTCTCTGTGCCCTTCCACATGGATGCAGGATGTGGGGAGTTCGGGGCTTTGGTTTAAGTGCAACAGGTCCCAGAGAAAGTCTTTTTTCTGCCTCAGGGCTGGCCTCAGATTGACAGAGGATCTCAAGAGTGGTGATAGAGCTGGAATTATGCTTTGCACAGGTTCAGCCACAGGTTGGCTTTATGAGGGGAGAGGGATCTGTTACCTGATTTTAGAATATATCGAGGCGTTGGTTTTCCTTCTGCTAGGTATTGAATTATTTTTCTATTGTTGCTTTTCCTGTTCTTCAAAAATAACATTGATTTCTGTAGGCAGTCCATTGCTATTTTTGCTTTTCTGTACAATTTTGCCTCTACATCATTATCTTACAGAAGAGCTAAACGCCTCCCTCTCCACTTCATAAAATATGCAATTACAGTAACGTGCCTAATTAGCTGTTTTCCTGCTCATTTGTGTGTTGCTCAAAGCGTGAAAAGTTAGCATCACGTGAGGACAAAGCTCCTATTCTGCAAGAGGGCTGAGCACCTTCTTTTCTACATCAGGAGCTCTGCATCTTCCCGAAATGGGCTCTTCGGTCCACTGTAAATAGTTTAGTTGGCCTGCTTGGCTGGGTGATATGTGAAGTATAGGTAGAAAAAGGGAAAGGTGGGCTTCGTTTGATACCTCATGGTTAAAGCTTGTGGGTTTAGTGGCTTTAGGTTTATATACATTCTTTACAGACAGGGAAAATTAATTATCCTGTTGTTGTTTGAATGGAAAACCCACGTATCTGATCCTGCCTCCTTAGAAATGATGCTGTTAGCTGGAGTGAAGGGAAGATTGCTATCAACAGCAGGTGCTGCAGCACGGGCAGGTTTGCTGCGTGTAGTGAGGGCATGGTGATAACCTCCAGTCCCCCTGGCTGGCTCCACCGAGTCAGCCAGGAATGGCCACACTATCACACCGTGCCCTTCTCCCTGCTGCCTTTGTGCTCAGCCCCTCCTGTTCTTGTTAACTCCTAAAGGGACAAGTCCCAGCACCAACACAATCCTGTCTTTTTTCCTCTTTCCTTTGAAGCCACTTCTGAATACAAAGCTGTTGTGTCGATTGCATGTTAGAGAGTGGAGCCTAAAACTCCCTAAAAGTACATTCTTTGAGATGTGGGTGTTTTTTCCCCCTGAGGTCTGGAATCAGTGTTTTGATACTATCCAGCACTAGGCTTTTTGGATCCCGTGGTATTGTGTCTCGGTCATAGTCTTAGCTCGATTGTCCTCTGTGTTTGAAAGATTTGGCCACCTGTCTGTTGTTGACCACTATTTCAGCTTCAAAGACTGATTTTGCTATAAAGGTGGATTCTGCTCTGAGAATACAGTGTAGTCACAGGCCCCTTGTCCTCCTTCCAACTGCAATTCATTCAATTTGCAAATTAAAATAAACGAGCTGAGTTGGGCTCCTGTTTGTTTGTTTGCTGCTGGCCCTAAAATCTCGGGGAGGGGTCTGGAAATGAGGCTGTGTTCCTTGAAACTTGCACATCCCCACGAAGATGGACTGGAGGCATTCCAGCTGGAGCACCCTCAAGCCGAGCAGCGCTGCTGGCAGGACACGGGCTGCGGTTCCCTGCTGGAATCCATTCCTGCCTTGACCTGCCAGAGACTAGAGCTGTTAACTTTCCAGACAGCTTGCAAAAGCCATCTTTTATCCTTTTGTTAAAGAAGCATGTGGCCTGGGATGGATCTGTGTGTGGGCAGACCTTTATGCTGTGATTTCCAATGATAGGAAGGCTCTCCAAGGCACTGGATAGGCACCTACTGTTGTGCTTAAAATCCTGGTGGTAACACACCCTCGATTGTCCTAGGACTGGCTGTGTTTGGCTTCGCCTAATGGAAACTGGACTTGAACTGGGGACACAGATAGTGGTAAAAAGTTCAGCCCCAGAGAAACGATGTGATGAGCAGATCCCAAAGCGTGTAAACTGAATTAATTTCATATTGCAACATTTGAAAACAATTATTGCTCTTTGTGCTACAGTGGTACGAAGCTTCTGTCTTCTTGAATGGGAAGGAGACTCCAAAATTGTCCACAGTGAAGGCAGATAACTGCAGATGCTGAGTAAAGGAAAGACTACGTGTTTGCCCAGAGACATAAGGGAAATTAGTAAAAGAACAGGGAGATGAGTTTGAGGTTGTTGCCTTACCAGGAACACCGTCTAAATAAGCATAACTTTGGTTGGACTCAAAACACAGTGGTGAGATTCTGCAAGAACTAAAAAAAGCTACCAAAGAATGTAGTTCTGCTTCTTGAGTTCTCACAGTTCAGAGACAGCACGATTTGGGGGAGCTGAACACAACATTACTGGGAGCTTGTTTTATAAGGTTTTACAGATACAATGAAGTTACTTGTTGTCTGTGTCTGTCACGGGAAGAAAAATCCACGGGCCCGTGTTACTGTGTGTGGATAAGTTTCTGAATTTGTATAACTTTGGTCTCATTGTGCCATTTATCTTTTGGGATCAGTTTTATGAGATTTGTGTCAGGTTTTTCTACTCGGTTGCAAGGCTAGTTCATGGAATCTTCTCTTTTTTTTAGTGTGGTGGATATGTGTATGATAAAAAGCTAAGATTGCATCATCTTTAATAAAAGAGAAGATACATAGCCTAAAGAAATCAGATTAGTTGTAGAGAAAGAAATCAATCAGGTTGGCAAATTGTATCTGTGGGACAAAGTGCAAAATGTTTGTTTCATACAGTATTTATTGAATAAATTTGTTGAGAAGATGGTTAAAAATGCTCTATGGGAAAAAAAAAAAATGGAACCATTTTGTTCAATTTAAATGACATTGATGTATTTTTTACATCATGAAATCTTGCAATATTACCAACAACAATCCTAGATAAAGTACTTTACACAATTGCCTCACAGGGCATTTTGAGATAAAAGTATGTATCGGAGATTGTAAATTGGCTGCATCCTATTTATATATAATGGAACCAACTGCAGCCATCCTACAAAATTCAATAGATCAGGAAACACATTACACTTCTGTGAGTTCGGAGTGGTAGGAGCTTTAAAGAGTCTCCAAAAAATACCAGGCATCTTTAAATCATATTTAATGAACCCTGTGTATTTTATACACACGTGATTAAAATGTTTTGTCTTTGTTTTCTCATTTTGCTGGATGCTGCTGAAGGAAAATTGTATCTCTGGATTTGTGCAACTGATCATCTGCTTGTTCTCCAGAGAAAATGCATTTTAATTGAACAGAGCAAACCTGAAATGCTAGCCTGAAAACAGAAAGAAAAAGTAAAAGCAGATATGTACAGAGGATCCATTTCAGTATTTTCCTAGCAATTCGAGCAAGAACAGTAAATGAAAATGTAGCATAGGCAGATAAAGGTTCACAGAGTACCATGGTGTTTTTTTCATTTATTGATCTATGCTTGCAGCCTCTGAAAACAGCGCTCAGTAGACACGAACCTGAATGAATAGATGTTTCGCCTTGAGGGCTTGTTTTTGCTGGTTTCCTCCTATTTTGCAAAGGGAATACAAGTGCTCTGTGCTTCCCAGCAGGCAGGTGGCACCTTCTGGGATCTGCTGCTCACCCAGTCACAGCGAGACATGCAAAGGGGCCTCTCCTTGGCCATTGTGTCTGCACAGGCAAGGAATTGTGCTTACCGTGCAGAGCAATGTACAAAACCCACAGGCAAGCATTTGAACAGAGCGAGTGATTTGAGAGCAGGTTGATAGTGTCCAGGCCCCTAAGGCTGAAAGGTGGCCATTGCTTGGTGGTGTTCTGTAAAGAGATGCTTCAAAGAGAAATCTAGATCTTTTACCTCTCATCTGACTGATACTCATACTGAGTATGTGCATTTATGCACAAGTATGGTGTATGCATGATCACATCGTTGCCTAAAAAGCCAGTTCTGTAGAGCCCATTAGTGACAGGTAATCATTCTTACTAATTTTAAAAGAAAAAGTTGTTATTTAACTTGTCCTTTCATACTGCACCATGTGCAAAATACATCAGACTCAAAATGGGCCCAAAGTAGGAACATTCAGATCAGGATTCAAAATGCCTCGACTCTGGCAATATCCTAAACCAGAACAATTGTGCTGCAATCAGTGAAGCTCTGCCTGTGTAAAGCTGAGAACAAGGTCAAGTCCTGAGCCTCTGAAAAATGAGTCTCCAGCTGAGTCTTTGTATTTCCCAGAGATTCTGTTACACCAAATTGAAGCTAAAGCTGAAAAATGGACAGTACTTGCAAAATACAAGGTGACAAGACTAGAGAATTAAAGCTAAATGTGGAAAAAAGTCCCCAAACCAAACAAACACATAAATTTCAACAAGTATGTGCCTGAAATCTGTGCTACAAGAGATATGCAGTAGAGGTCATGGTTTGGAGTTGAAGCACTGAGTTAGATTCTGATCCACTGGATCAAACCAGCACTTAACACTGACAAAAATGGGTCAGAATTTCTGGTGTCCTTACCAGCTGAATGGTATGTATGTCTCCAAGGAGCAGACACCATCTCTGTCCTCAGCAGTGGCATGGTACTGTAGAGAATGTTTACATGGCAGTGGGATAAGTGCTGTTGGCTTTGGTCTGGAGGTCAGTACCTGGATTGTGCCTACTAGCATGTTTTTCAAAAGAAAATCCATATTAAAAGAAAAAAATGGCAGCTTCAGATTGCCCAGTGCAAGCAGGGTGGTGGTGTGCTGGTCGGACTGGCGGGGGCCTGGAGATGCATCATCATTCTGTTCACTTAAATGCAGTCAAGGGGAAGCAGAAATACCATTAAACATTCAGCTGGGTGTGTGCCAGTCCGGCACGGGGACAGTGAATTTCTGTTGGGAGAAGCAGGGGAAGGAGAGGGAGAAAGACGTTAGAGCTGGAGGCATTTTGGTGGTGGTGGTGGGGCTGGGTGAGCAGCTTGACCCCTCTCCTGTGACAGGGCTGCCCGACACGGTGCGGCACGGAGAGGGGCTGCCCTGAGCCCTGGGGAAGCTGAGCCTGCAGGATTCAATAGCCAGCTCCGCAACGAGCTGTGAGAGAAGAGACAGAGGACTGCCAGGTGCCTCTGTGCAGAGCCTGCCATCGCATTACGCTGTGCTTCCCCCACCACCAGACAGCTGGAACTAAACCAGAGCCTCCCATGCTGCCATTAAAAGGTTCTTTTTTTTTTTAAGGACATGTGCACTTAATGTCAGAATATTGAAACCATACCCACGTGAATAAAGTTAGTAAGCTAGTGATTCATTGCTGTTTCAAATCTCTATCTAGCCACAGTAAATTTCTGCTCAGTAGTGACAGTCTGTGTTCACATGCAGGCTGTGATTTACAGTTCTGCGTTTTGTATCAACAACATCTGTTTAACAAAAGGAAAAAAAATAAGCCAAGAACATTTATTTTCTAATCTCTATACCAGATGTTTCATTATGCACAAGATCCAGGGATTATATCACTAATAATTTAATTATTTTAAATGAATAATCTGAAGTGTTTTTCCCGAAGCGTGTCCTGTAACCACTAACAACATAAAAACATGGGAATGTGGAAAAATAAACTCATGTTTTGCACAAGTCTAGAATTATATCTATTTTAAGGGCACAAATATTAAGCACTAAATCCTAGCTTCAAATGGTAGTGTTGGGATTCTTGAAGATTTGCAGAGGAGAATATCAATTCTCGGGGTTATGATAGAGATTAGGTGGCAGAGAGCGATTGAAACAGCACAAGAAATCAGCGGTTGAGAAATGAACATGTGCTGCGGGGAAGGGAAGACGTGAGAAGCAAACGTGGCTTCGAGTGAGAGTCGTGCTGGGGTGGGATACTAGCTGAGACCCTCCCAGCCCACAGAAGTTGCGCCGTGCAACTCTCCGGAGTCCCCAGCTGGCCGCGGTCCTCTCACACCTGCAGATCCCTCAGGTTCCCACCCGCAGGGCCCGGTCTCCTCGGGGTGCTGGTGACAAAGCCACTTGCTTCAGGTTCTGCTTTCCCTGTTCTGGGGCAGAGCGGGGTCGGTTCCCTTGCTGTGCTGGCTGCACTCTGGCTGATGTGGCCCAGGCTTCACTCGAAGGACACGCTGCTGGCTCACACACCATTGGCATATAGTTTTGCCCACAACAATAGTGCAAGATCACATTCAAACTTACGGTCTTGACTCTAAAAATTTATTTCTGTGATGATTTCCATTGCTTGGAGGTAAATGCCAAGTCCCTTAGGTGCATTTGATAATCAGAAATTTTGGGTGCTTGTTCTTGCGTCCTTTACAGAGTTTCAAGCTGAGTGTCAAAACTGCCACATACAGCATCAAATTAAAATCTTCACTGTTGGCGGTTTATTATCTTTCCTCGATGTCATTTTTGCAGGGCTATCTCAAGTGGGAATGCTTATACTGGAAACACTGAGACATTTATAACTGACTGGCCTGGATTAGCAGTCTTGAAGAACTCACAATTATTCAGAATTACAGTGACAGATCCTGTTTCAGCCCTCAAAAACATTCAGCCAAGTTAAAATGAAAGCAAATGCATCAATGATGCTGCTAAAGCGGACGATGGGTCTCTGTTGTAGTTCCAGCCTTATTTCAGGGGGAAGCAGATTTCTATATTTTTCCGTGAGCTGTGAAAGCTGTAGCATGTGTCAATCCACCTCAGGCCCAGCCAGACCTATTAGTTTTCTTGTTGCATAAAGGTTTATCTGTAATTGCCAAGATGTATTTTTATTTTCCTTGAATTACTGTTGTGGATGCATATAGACGCATAACAATTCCTAATTTCTCTCCCTATATTCTTGTACAGCACAGATTGCTTATCAAATACAGTCTTAACATTAAAGTGTCAAACAGGATTTGCAGAAAGCTATTTGGGTTTGTAGTTTAGGATGAACGTTTATCAAATTGTGGATTAGCTGAATCATGCACTGAACCAAATTATTATTGTCTGTGATTAAATCACAAAGTGGTTATTGCCCTGTGTCATCTAAAGCACAAGATAGTTTAAATCTTTAAAATCCCTTTTAAAGGTGGCTATAGGAGCTACATAACTACAGTCTTTTAGGACCAGACTCTGTCCCTAGGCAGAAAAATAATAGCTTTCAAAAGGTCGTTTGGACCGATCACTCTGCTTATATGGGCAACAGATCTGGGAAGGGAATGGATGGACTTATTTACATTTCAGACATACAGAATAATTTCTTGGTAAATAGATCTCTTTGTACCCAGTGCTAAAGTATTTATTCAATGTGCTGGCTCTAAAAAGGGGAGTGAACAGCCTGTTCGTTCTCATGCCCAAAAGGACACAAGCTGCCGGCCGAAGAGCAGCAGTGCTGGTGGTTTCTTTGCCTTCACGCCAAGCCACGGGTCCACGGCCCAACGGAGCTGCAGAGGGTGAAGCTGTGCCACGCTTCTCCAGCATGGAGGCCACAGGCTGACCAGTGCTGGCTCTTCTCAACACCAGTGCAGCAGGGGATTTTACCACCCTCATGGGCACTTGAGAGTCTATGGTCTCCCTAAGGCTGTAGGAGGCTTTTGCTGTGCTGCGATGGTGGGTTCCTGTTCCTTGTATATCAACAAACATCTGTTGTAGACTGGGACACCATGAACAGTCCAGTCCAGCACACCAGGTGTTGGTAGCAAACCTTCATGGTGATGTCCATGCTCCTCTTCTGCACCCTTCAGTGACCATCCAGCTGAGGAGCAGAGAGCTTTAAGCATAGCTGTTTTCTCAGCCTCACTATTAGGTAGCAACCCTCCTGCTGGCTATGTCACTCACCTCAGCGAGTCACCAAGGAGCGAAAGATCTGTGTGAGACATGGTGGGCTGGAGGATGCAGAGGCCCGTTTCCTGCTCTGGTGTGCATAACTGGGGGGGTCACAACCCAGGAAAAGAAATGAGCAGTTATCACTGCTTTTTTTTTTAATAGATAGGGGGGAAGTCCTGAAATGGCTTGTGTTCATGTTGCAATGAGGGGTCACGGGATAGAAAGGGCTAAGAGTCACTGCATTAGAGTCTGCTTATGAAATGAAAGTCTGGTAGAGCTGATGGTGGCATGGCACTCTGAGCCCGTGGCAACGGCACTGGCAGAAAATATGCATTAGGCTGCCTTCGCTCCTCTACTTCATCCCCTTCATCCTACTCTTTGACCTATTTTCTCTCATTGTTATCTAGTAATCTATTTTTTAAAGGCTCAGCCCAGTCTTTCCTGCTGGTTGCAGCTGATCCATCTCGCTGCTAGCCTGTGAAACCAGCACCTCCTAAAGAAACATCCCTCTGCCAATTACTCCGGAGGCATGGATTCAGCTCAGCGTGAGAGCTCGATTGAAGCCAGTTGGCTTTGCCAACAGGACAGGGATGGCGAGAGAGAGACTTTGTACAAAGTATAGAAACCTTCAGTCTTTTCTCCAACTGTGCTCAACTGAAGTCAGAGAAATGGTGATGTTGTAGCAGAGGGAGGACTTAGCCTGTAGCTCTGCCCTCCCTCTGGAAGGCCCACAGAAGGGAAGGAGAACCTTTCATAGAAAACTCCAGGACACAAACGCAGACTTTTGCTCTGAGCATGCCTCTCCAAAAAGAAGGGTCTGAGGCTTCTCAAAAAACACAAGTAGCAAATAATTGTAAGCCCTGTGATTTCTCAGGCACGTGCCCTCACCGTTGGCACCTCGCAGCTGCGTGTGCCCAGGGTACCTTGCAGAGAGGTGTTCACCCCGAGCGAGCTGTGATTCCCACTGGAGTCCTGCCAGCCAAGGGGGGAGGATGGAGGGAAGGAGCCTGCTGGATCACCACATGAAATGTCTGCTCTGCCTGTGTGCAGTCTCTTTGGCCTGCAGCCTTCTGGCTAGCCCCACCTGCTTCCCCCCCCCCCCTTTTTTTTGTTTTGTTGGGTTGGTTTTTTTCCTCTCCAGCTGAACTGACGGAGAGGAGGCTGCGGCTCCTTTCTGTCCGTGCAGCCTTCCTGTCTGGCTGACTCTCTGCCCTGGACACAGATGTCTACTAAAATACGAATTCTGCAAAGACACACGTTATGCTCGCGGAGGGAGTGTGGAGCGGGAAGTGCTGTGATTCGTAGGTGGGCTGCTGCGGTTGGGCTGCAGATAGCTGCTGTCCTGTGCAAGAATGAAACAGCAGGAATGATATCCTGCGTTCAGCCCTGGGTGTTTAGAAGGAAGATCTCCGTACATTTGGACAATTAATTCTGCGTCCGGACAGCCACTTTATTTTTTAAAGTGTCCCATCCACATACCTCCCCCTCGGTGAGGTTGTTTGTGCTTGAGCTGTGTCACCTCATGCTAACCTGGTGGCTGTTGAGTCCTGTGACAGCTGTTTGCAGAGGTTTTCCCTGCTCCCTGCCAGCAACCTGCCTTGCTCATCCAAATTACTGCTTACTTACAGATGGGGTTCAGAATATCTGAGCGAATGCTGTCCTGGGCAAAATGCTTGGCTTTCTAGGAGTAATAGCTAAGGCGTGAACAGATAACACCCTGTAAAATCCCATCCCCACAACAGTTAAGTAAGTGAAGCTGGAGCGCACCTGCAGTGTAGAGGAAGCGTGTTACAGCTGTAATGTGTGTTAGCTGGTCAAGGTGAACCCTGGATCAAACCCATAAACATTTAAGTCTCAGAACAAATGTTTGGGGTTGTACAAACATGTTAACTACCTCCAGTTAATTGGCAAGCAATTACCTTGAAGTAAAAATAGCTTTCCCGTAGCTGGGCAGTCACAGAGTGCCTGTCCCCCCGTGAACGCTTGCAGGTCACTAAAATTTTTGGCAGAGTAGCCTCGTCCAATTTTCTGTCTGAATCCTGGCAGGTTTGCTATCAAAATCTTTTGGTCACCAGCACAAGTTACTGTTTGTGATACAGACTCAGCAAGTAGAGCAAATTTTCATGCTGCCCTTTATTAAAGTTCTGCAGTTCATAATGCAATGAAAAAGGAAGATAATACTGACCATCAAAAGCATGAAGTCCAGCAAGGGTATATATCTGATGCGTGCCCTACAATGGAACTATCAGTGAAAGCTAGATAAGTATTTTTAGCTTCAAGACAGGTTGGCAGATGAGAATGTGATTCCTACTGACCTACTGAATTTTGAGCCTTTCTGATACTTTGCATGATGAAGGTACATAGCTGGACTGGATTTCATTAGGTTATGCAGTTGAGAACGAAGAAGCAGAGTCCTGCCTGCACCCGACACAGCACTTAGGACTACCAAGAGACCTGTGATCAGCTGTTTGACCTGTTGCCTCTCTGCTGCCAGGAGAAGCTATAGAAGTCAGCAGTATCTTTTCATGAGATCTCTGGTCTATGCAAACCTATCTGCTTCTCTTAGTACTTGGATCAAGTCCTTCCTTGATCCTCCACAATATTTTGGCAGAAAATGTCTAGATGTTTTTGGTCTGTAACTAAACCACAGCTGGGTTTCTTTCTTGGGAGAGGTTATCACAGCCTTGTTGGGAAGGCAAAGCTGGGCACATGGGAATGGGAAGAGTCTGTCACTGAACTCCCATGACTCTTGGGCTCATGTGGCCAAGATGAGCTGCCCCATGGTTCAGAGTGGTTCCACCATCAGCGCCATAAGGTCATGTGGCAGTGAGTGAGATTCTGTGCTCTCTGTCCCTGCCTTCATCTGCTCCTGGTCATCCCTATTCCCAGGAATCATAACGTTGTGCTGAAGAGGAGGGAAGCAAGTGACAAGAGCAGGGAGCCTCAAGAAAGGCAGGCCCACTGAGCCAGTATGTCTGGCATCCACACGGAGTTGTGTGGTGTTCCTCTGGACGCTGCAGTGCGGTGGAGCATCAGTCCACAAAAATCTTCCCAAGGCAGTTGGCGGTCTCTGCCTTGCATCCTGGAGGACCGAGAGAGTGGCAGATGAAAAAACAAAGCTAGCAAAGTGCATTTCACAATCCTGGCAGCAGTACTCGGCAAACACAGCCACCACAGTGGTGGAGTCTCAGATTGCTCTCCCTGTGCAGCTTGGCTTTAGAAGCTCTGGTATTACGGTGAGCCGTGCCAGAAAGGGCTCCTGGCCCCTCAGCTGGCTCCCATGGCCACGCAGCCTTGTGTTTGGTGTCTTCAGGTGCTTCAAGGAAGAGAAGCTGTAATGGGTGCAGATACCAGAGCTTTCCAGGAAACATTCAGCTACAAGTGCAGCTCTGTTCACTGTAACTCCTTTGAATTCACTTTCTGTGTCTGTAGTGGCAGCGAAATTTGCTGGCAAACATTTTGGGGGGGGGGGGAAGGCATTGATCCAGAAAGGCACTGTGCACAAACTAAGCTTAGTATATCTGAGTACACCTGTGCTTAATGCTGGGCACGTGATGAATGCTCTGCTAGATCCTAGCCAAAATAAATTCAAAATAAATATCAGAGCATACTCCTGGAAAATGAATGCTGGTCTTGTAAGCAGAAACGCATGCAGCAGAAATAGGAGTCTACGGCTCCGTGTGTCCACTGGGGATATCCAGCAGGGAGGGTCACGTGCGCTCCTTTCAAGCTCACCAGCAGAGCTGGTGAAAACAGGTTTTGATTTGAATGAGTTATGACCCATAGAAAATGGCATCATGCGTAACCACAGTAAATTGTCATAATGAGATCACGAGGCTCAAAAAAAGTGGGTAGCGAGGAAAGAGGCCTCATTCCACCAGTGTACACGGCTGACTGAGCCCTGGACTGAAAAATGCAGTGGAGGGGCACGGTCTTATTCCCTGAACATCTTGTCAGTTTAGCGACAGGACCAGAGGTTGCATAGCCAGGCAAAAAGTTTTTTAGAAGTTTTGAGTAAAAAAGAAGAAAACAAGCCAAAATTCTTACCTCTTTGCATTTAGTCTTATCCAGGGTAATGGAGGGGACTGGGCTAACACAAATAGTGGAAAACTATGAATACCACAACTGCTTCCGTGCTTACCAAGGGTTGGCTTGGTTGTTTATGAAACTTGTTGCTGTAGGAGAGGAAGGTGTCTGCAGCTTCTCTGGGCAACCCATTCCAGTGTCTCACCACCCTCATGGTAAAGAACGTCATCCTAATGTCTAATCTAAATCTACCCTGCTGTAGTTTAAAACTGTTGCTCCTTGTCCTGTCACCTCATGCCCTTACAAAAAAGTCCCTCTCCAGCTTTCCCGTTGGCCCCCTTCAGATACTGGAAGGCTGCTTGGCACATCCCTGGGTTCACAGGCTCTGCCAGCCCAGCCCATGGGACCCTGCTCCCAAACAGCTGCCCTGGGCTGACCAGCAGAATCATCACTGGCTTTTCAATTTTCATGGTGAGGCCTGGTCTAAAACTACAATAAGTTCGATCCACTTAAAACTTTACCAAATACCAATCCCAGACAACATAACTAGCACAGATCTTGCCTGCCAGGAGCCTTGTAGGTGAATTTCTGGAAAGAACTCCTTTTCTTTTCTCCTTTTCGGTACAGTGCTATTTGTGTGGGACCATTCACAATGCAGGAAACTGGAAGAAACTCATTCTCTTTTTTTTCTAAAGTTGTCAAGTGCACATGTCCATGGAGGCCCATTGCAAAACCCCGTGCAGATGATTTAACCACATCCTCCCGCTGCCCCCAAGGTGGAGGGCAGAGTTATCGCTAGCTATAGGACCTGTTTCCTTTGTCTTGTGCCTTAAGGCAAACCCAGTTGCTTGCCACATGGTTGCCACTCCTCCTAGGCTTGCACCCTTCAGTCTCCTCCGGCTGTTAATGCTTTGCACAGAAATATCTGTGCCCCTGAGCCATGGAGTCAATTCAGGCTCGTGCTGATGCGCAGCAGCTTCCTGACTCATATCTTCTATTTACAGTATTTTTGTTGTAAGCTGAGTCCATGAAACATCCAGTTCAGTGCTATTCCACGTCGTGCTTGGTCCTTGGCAGGTTACCCCTTGGCCATGGGATCGTGCTTGCAGTTCCCTAAGGTATATAGTCTGAAGAGCACATTGAAGCCTATGCCATTCCCAGGACCCCAAATCTTCCATTGTGGGCAGCTGAATCCAAGGTCCCTCTGCTCTTGCAGAGGCACATTCCAGGCCGGTCTGGAGATGACTCTGGCTTGTCTTGTTTTCCTGAGGTTGGCTCACTGATATTGCTGCAAGGAAAGCTGAAACAGATGGAGGCCAACCAAGCTGAAGAGACAGTGGGGAAATGTGTCCCTGCATACACTTAAGAGCAAAGCCCGGGGGGCACTCGGGCTTTCCTGATGCTAGTGTACCCAGAAGTCTCCCCAGTGCTAACCCAGCGGGCATTTCTGCATGCCAGGGCTACAGATGAATGTGCCAGCCTTGCCCATGCTGCAGTACACGTGCATCTGTGGGGAACCAAGATTTTCCAGTTGGTGCTTTCTTTGTAGCTAAGGATAACCAAGAATAAAAGCACTTGTGTAAAATACTTTCTGAGTTTACTACTTAAGCTGAGTTGCTGTGTGTCATCATTTGAGGAGTCCTTTCTGCATTTTTGTTCTATAGTCTCAGCTTAGTAGCATGGCATAACCCCTTACTAACATTTACTTATTTTTCTAATACCCCTGTAGGAGAAGAACTTGGACTGGTTCCCTCGGATGAGAGCCATGTCCCTGGTTAGCAATGAAGGTGACAGTGAGCAAAACGAAATCAGGAACCTGCAAGAGAGGCTGGAGTCAACCATGAGCCTTGTCAAACAGCTTTCCAGCCAGCTTGCTGAGCTCAAGGAACAGGTAAGTGCCCTGCACTGAGTAGCAATGCGAGTGCGTGTGAGTGAACGTGCTGGCTTTCATCAGGTCATAGTCAGGACAGTGTTACAAAAGAGACTTTTGTCTTAGAAAGGTTTTATCTTTCTCTCCAGTAAGCTTTCTGAGTAGCTACACTGACATGGGCTTGGAATGAAATTGTACTCTTTTAACAACAGCAGAGACCAGGTAAGGAGAAAAGCTGAGGGGGAGTTAGTTACGAAATCTTCCCAGAGAGTGCGCAAGGACAGAGAGAAAACATCAGAAGTGATGATGGGCTTTGCATGTGCAGGTACTGCATGACCCAGCAATAAAAAAAGCGTAGCCTCAGAAATAACTGCGTACTGGTGGGAATCGGAGTGGGCTTTCTGAATCAGACACCTGAATTGTTCCCCCCAGTAAGGATATCAACAGTGCTGTTGCAAAAACAATTGGTCAAGCCTGGTGCTTTGCTCGTGTCGCTCTTGTCTTTGTGCCCCTCCTGCGGCTCCCCTTTCTCTCCTGTGTGGAGCACAAGCTGCTGGCCTCCTTCAAAGCCCTGCTCATGCCTAAACCACTTTACATGTTTTCTTCAGAGTCAAAAGGCCAGCTTCTTTTATTGCTAAAGATTCTGGTCACCTCTGGCTTGCTCCTTACAGTTTCAGAAAAGTATCTTTTTGTTTTCTTTCTGGGAAGTGCATCAGTGACACCAACAGAGTAATCTAATTATCCCCTTCAAAATCTTTCCTTAAAACTCTCCTTCTCTGTGAAAAACTTGACAAAGATTTAGGCTGGAGGTGCTGAGACCGTTGCTTATTGTGCTTACCTGTACTGTCCTGATGGGGATTTTTTGTCCCCTTCTGGCTGAAACTCTTAAGGCTTAAAGTTAAACACCCTGCAGCTGGGACCATCTTTTAATTCGGTGATTCTACAGCACCAAGTGCAAATGTGGACCCTGTGCAGGGCCACACAACATAATAGCAGTGCAAATAACCATTGATTCCTATCATAGAATGGCTTGAGCTGGACCTGTAAGACCGGCCGCTGGATAAGAGTAACGTACAAATCAGAATAAAACCTCCATACTTTGCAGGAAAGCAATCTCCTGCTTCAAAAGCATCTCTTACTTGTAATTTTCGATGCTGAAGAAAAGAATTCCACTCCCTGTTGTTTTGCTTATATATATTGTGCTTTATGACTGCTAAATAATAGTAAAAAACAGGGGGGAAAAAAAATCTTAATTCATCTCTTTCTGCCTTTCCACCTTAGATGACAGAACAAAGGAAGAATAAGCAGAGGCTGGGCTTTCTTGGATCAAACACACCCCATGTGAATCATCACATGCCACCACCCTGATACCACGGGGAGCAGCCGTGACTAGCCTTTCATCAGTATTCCTGCTTTATTACAGAGTAAAAAACTGAGATTGAGAGGAGCGAACAGTGCCCATTGTTACAAAGTTCAAAACAACCAAGCGCCAAGATGTTAAGTGGTTTAGCTCTGGGAACAATTTGTAGCTGTTTTTTCACGGTTGAAAGGGACGGCAACCTAGAATGCCAGAGATGCAAGGGGAGCTCCTTTGGATTCGTTCACAGGGCCCCCAACTCTGCTACTGCAACTTGCTGGCTTTTGGGTAGCGACAGAGGTCGGGGCGGTGCTGCTTGGCCTCGTCCTTAGAGCTGCTCTCCGACTTCTCCCGAAAGCGCTGGGATCCCCAAGACGAGCGGAAGGAGAACTGTTTGTTAATGCAAGTGCGACAGCCCGGTTCACAATCAATAGAAGTCATTTCTGGCTTTTTTGCCAAATAGCAACATTAGTCATATTTGCTTGGCATTTACTATTTTTTAATTACCATAAATATGTCCATTGGGTAAGCGGTAATGTTGCTTCAGGTAAAGGGAAAGGGGAGAAACCTTAAAAGACGGGGGGGGGGCAGAGGGGGAAAGGAAAAAAAAAAAGGAAAAAAAATATAAAAGAGTTGCAAAGAGAAACATTAACGCTTTTGAATTTTAGCTGTCACCATGCAATTTCTTATTTATAACATGGAGCACAATGGATCTACAGCTGTGGGAATGTTATGCACATAACACTGACAACATAACTGGAAGTGATTTCTTTCTCCTGGCTTCAGATGTTCTCGATTAATGTGGCTGTGAGATTTCACATACTGAGGAGTAAAACTGTGTTTTAAATTCAAGTTCCAGTGGAAGATTCAGGAACAAACCTATAATGTATACCTGTAGTTTGAAGCATATATGGTATTTTATTTTTTTTAAGCAAGCTTAGCGGTGTCTTTCTGTATGGAGCTGTAATGGTGTCATTACCTTCCATAAACTCATCTTCAGCAAGAGTTGACTTGAGTAAAAAAAGCACCATATTCTGCCAGCTTTCTTCTGAGCTGAAGATGGTGGGCTTATGCCTTTTCCTGCCCTTCCTGCTTTCAGGGGCTTGCAGGACTGGCCTGGCTGGTGTGGGACAGGGGGCAATGCCAGAGGAGCTCCTTGCAGCTCTAGGCTCTCCAAAAGGCTGCAACCGAGTCAGCCCTGCAGGTTTCTGCTTTATCCTGTATTTCTTGGGAGGCCTTTAAAAGAAAAGTTACAGGGTTTCCACAGAGCCCAAGAGTCTCTTTGTTTTAAGAGATATTTGGGGCACAAATGGGAGTTGTGGTCCCAGTTCACTATCATTTTCAGTGAGTTTAGGTTACCTGATTGTCCTTGGTGCATTTGAGAATGCATGTCCATTACATGGAGTCGCTTTTTAAAACAAAATATTTTTGCAATTATTTTCCCCCTGTAACATTTCCATCTTGTTACAAAAGCCATTTTGATCAAAGGTGGAAATACTATATATAGTGGTTTCACTACTTCTAGTTTCTCCCTGAAGAATTGCTGTTGTCTTACTTAAGGCATAAATCAAAGCAACAGACCTAAAGTTAAAGGGAAGGGGCATTTCCCTCTCTTCATCCCAAATTGAAACCTGTTCTTGGAAGCAATTGGGGTTTTTTTGTGTGTGTGTGTGTGTGCCTATGAGGTGGCTGAGATAAAAATAATACACTTTGGGCATGATTCTTCTACCATCAAAACATTTTCGATTGGCTTCAATTGTGTCCTTCAAAAATACTGTGTGGAAAGCAAGGACCGTATTTTATGGAAAGAAAATCTCTTTCTGTTGACTTTCCTTTAGACTATGGAGCATTACAATTGTGAGAAGTGATGGTTGTTTCCAGCTTTAGGGTCTACTTTTCCTGTAAGAAATTGTCTTAATCCATCCAGCACTCTGCCTCTATGTGCTAAGGTGCAGAGCAAGTGGTGATCAGACAACTGTCTGGTCTTTGGAGAGGAGAGCAGATGTGGCTGTGGCATGGGGAGCTGATGGTAGGAAAGCTGCTAAGTCAAAGCAGAATACAGAAAAGCAGTTGTCTTCAATAAACGACTGAGATATTTTAGGAAGAAAGCTTGGAGTGTGCTTTTCCTTCACACTTACTGTGTCTATGAGGTTATGTTGCTACTGCTCCTGCATTGCTGTGGTGGTGAAAACCCCTTCCGTAAACCCCACCAGTGAGGATGGGGCTTCATGTGCCAATTAGTGCTCAGCACCAAGAGACCAAGAATTGATTCTGGGAGTTTGCTCAGCCACATGCTGTGTATTAACCAGCTGCCAGTGTAAGATAAAGCCAGATTTGCCTCTCTGACGTGACCTATTGTACATCAAGAAGCCAAAGGAGTTGCGTGCAAATGTGAAGTCTACGGTAGGTTGGTAGAGAATCAGCTCCTGCAGCTGTATTAATTCAAATTAGCTTATGCAATTCATCAGATCTAGTCACAGCTTCTGTTTCAACAGCAATTTCCTCTTCCTCACGCATGTGGTTATTAGAGGCATAAAGCACAGTTTAGTGATAAGATAAATTAAATGATCTCTATTTATTGAGGGGTGGGTGGTTGGCTAATACTGGAAGTGGTTGACACTTTTCTTGTTTACACTTGCAAAAAGCAGCTGACCTGCTACACATCAAGGGAGGTTTCTGCTCTTGGAGCTGGAAAAAACTTGAGACTTGATGCATTTGTGCTCTGAGCTCAGGTTTGCAGTTGTGTGCTTCTGATGCTCTCTCTGTCTTGCACCCTAAACGACATCCCTGAGGCTCAAGAGCCCAAATGCTGCTCTTCAGAAGGGAGAGCTACATCAAAACCAACTCAAAGATGCCGATTAGCCTGTCCTAAGGTGCCTTTCTGCTGTTGATAGCTTCCAGGAGAGACCTCCATAACCAGTAACAATAGATGCTACTTGCACAGATTGTAAATGTATTTCCCTGAGTGTTTTGACATTTTTGCTGATTCGGTCAAAACTTAGGCCCTGCCCTGTGAGCAGCCTGTACACTCACATGCGGTAACGTAAATGGGAGACTTCTTACGTGAATAATAGTTGCAGGGCCAAAGCCCACACCTTAAAGATTGTGAAATATCCCCATCAATGAATTTATAACAAAAATCATTGTTTTATACATATATTTATATGTATATCTTTGTGTAATGCGGCTGGGTATCCCCTTCTTAGGCATCATTTACCTTACCTATTGATGCAAAATGATTGCAAGAAAGTTGAAACATCTAAGAGCTTTTAATGCCTTGGAGGGATTTCTGATTATAAGCTGCTTGACCATTAAAATCTACTTAAGTAAATATGTCCATTGCTGCTGAATGTAACTTTTAATAAATTGTGTCATTTTATATACGTCTGTCTCACTTATTCTTGGTGCTAAGGTGCAGGGAAATGTGTGTTGCTGAACTGAAGACCACTGTGAGACCCGGGTTGGTTTTCTTGCATGGGGCGCTGGGCTGTGGCTATGCATCTGTTTCTTGTAAGTGCCAAAGCAGGTGGCATCAGTACAGCCCTGACTGGATGGAGGCTGAATCCAGCAGTGAAGGCAACGCACAAACTGTTCCATTCAGGAGAGTGAGGTGGTTGCCACCTTTCCTGAAGGTTGGCTTCCAGTTAGGTGTATAACTTGCTCAAGTGTTTTTTGGGTAGTGTGTAAGCGGCAGCCTTGGTTGTAGCTGGGCAGACACGGGGATCGTGATGGACGTGTCACCAATGGAGGAGAACAGGCGCAAGCTGAACACTTGCAGGGTTTGTCTGCTGGTGCCTGAGGCATGTTGTCTCTTCCCTGCTTCCTCAGCTCTGACTGTAAGGCTTTGAGCATCCTGAGCATCACAGCAGGAACGAGGTGACATCCCATCCTTCCATCCCTCAGGGAAGCATCAGGGCTGTCAGCTGGCTGTGCACATGAGCAGCGGAGAGCGGATACGTACACTCGTGTGTGCCCACATAGGGAATTTCTGTCTCCACCACGAAAAGGCCTTTTGAGAGAGAGCTGCTGCTGGTGCTTAGGAGCCTCTCGCTGCCCATCATATGTTCCTAGTGCCAGCCCAAGGCTAATTTTGGAAGTAAATCCAGTCCTCGATACAAATGCAGAGGTTAAAGCTTGAAGGCTTCACATGACTTACTAGGCTGTGAGTTTTCTGCTGCCTTTTCTTTTTATTTAATTTTTTTTTTTTTTACGTTTTCAGTGTAGCTCCTTCAAGTAGCACATTGAGAGAGAGACCAGGGGCTTTCCCCTCTCTTCTAGATGAAAGGCTTGAGGAAGATAAACAACCCCAAACCACTGTCTCTCTCAACTGAGCCAGCTCAGGCTGAGGAAATCTGTGGTCTTGTGAAAAAAGGAAGCACCCTGTAAACCTGACAGGAGAACTATGACATATAAGTGCTTTTTTGGGTTTTTTTCTCCTTTTCTTCCCAGCTGTGTTTATTACAGAAAGTCAATATTTATGAGGAAAAGAATGAGGCCTCTTCCTAGTGAGAAAAAGCTTGCTAATTAATCAATATGAGAAGTCCTATTAAGTAGAGCATGCTGTTGCTTTTGTTCACTTGCTATACCAGCCCACTGAGGTTTTCAGTAGAATTAACTTTTTTTTTCTATTCTCTGGTATGACTTTAAGGTTCAATAGAAGGGAGCTTGTTTGCTACTAGGTTTCTTAGATCATTCTGCTAAAATTATGTCCTAAGAGAAAATGGGGTTTCATACAGTAAACTTTCAACCTAAGATTGCAGTCATTTAAAAACAAAAAGCCCCCAAACCAGAATTAAGCTCCTAAGCCCAAATGGGAGCAGTTTTGCACACAGAGCCGAGAATCTAATGCCGAGGCTTCTCTTAAAATGTTTTCCCCAGAGGTACATTTCGATTCAAAAGGCGTTTCAGGGAGCAAACATCTCCCTCGGCGTCAGCCACGCAGACGTCAGCAGGCTCAGGCCGGTGTGGCCGACAAGTGAACGCGGCTCCTCCGTTTCCACTGTCACTGCTGCTGTGACAAAAGCATCTGCGGGCGAGGATGTTGTCTTTGGAAAGAGTGTGCTTGTTTTCTGGGGAGGGCTGCCAAGTTTATTTTTAAGTGGAGAACAGTGAGATTTAAGGCTTCTAACCTCTCTGATATCCCGGAATGCCCGCAGGAACGACTGGCAGCGTGATTCCTGTTCGCAGGCACCCATAATGAGCATCCTGTATTTGCACAAAATCGTCCCACACGACTCAAAAGCAACTCGAGTTCCAGTGATTTTAAATGTAATGTATTGCTATCATCGGTTCACACTTGCCTGCTCTATTTATATGCTATACTTTTTTAGTCCAAAGCTGCAAGGCACAAGACAAATAGCATTTATAACTTTGCTATTTCCATGTGTGTTTCTCTTGCTGCAGACAGCCAACAGTCACCTTTTTTATTTATTTTGTACAGTAGGGTTCCTACCCCGTGACACCCATGGCAAGATGGGCCACCTATTTGTCTCCATGCCTCCACCTTTGTCCTCTGCACTCAGGTAAGGTAAAAACCACAGGCTGTTACCCAAGAAGAAAAACCAATAAGGACCATGGTCAAACTGGCAGCATCTTGTCCTTATGACTTTAACAATTCTGTTTAGATGTCATAGATCATGTCGCCAACTAATGCATTCAGTATCTGACTTGGTACAAGCAGGAATTTTTCTTAACAGACCTTCTTGTGGTAAGTTATTACACAATCTTCAACTCCTTGGCTGGAACTTGAAGCCACCTATAACCTGTTAAACAAACTGCAGAGACAGCAAAGTTGATACGAGGAGGTGAACAGCTTCTGTTGCAAATTTTAACCTAATCTCCTGGAAGAAAACTGTGCCCCAGTGGTGGGAGCCAGCTGAGATCCACAGGCTGAGCCCCAGCCCCATGGTGCTTGTGGTGGCTGAGGGCACTGTCACAGCCGTGCCGTCGCCTTGGGAAGCAGGGAGTAGGGCTTGCTGCTGCGGCCGGCAGCAGGGAGCAGCTGCCTGGCCTTTGCCAAGGCCACTCACACTCACGTGCAAGGCTGTGGGGTCAACTGAGGCATAGCTTTACATGGGCCCTGCCACCCCCTTTTCAAAACCCTGCAATTTCATCCAGATGGCAAGAGTGGTGTGGGGATCCAGTTACAGACCAAAGGCTCCAAATCCCATTACAAAATATTCCCTTCTGGCCCCCAAAGTCTGCAACGTGCTCATAAGCTTTGTTCCCAATAACACCAAGTTGCCACGTAGACCATGGACCCTGGCACGTCACCATCGTTTTGTGTAATGGCCTTCAACTGTGTTATGTCAACCTGAATTTCACAATCCTCTCCTAGGAGTATTTACCCTCTTACCAAGTATATAAGGGTGTATTCACTTGCTCTTTCCTCCCTGCCCTGCCAGCATTATGGCAAGAAACACCCGGGAACTGTGTTAACTCAGGCAGTGCTGCAGAGACCCGCAGCTGTGTTCGGCAGAGCCCGGGGCAACTTTGAAACAGGGTTCAAAAAAAACCATTTTCAGTCTGGAGTTGGTGTTGGACGATGGCAGTTGGCTCAGAGTTTGTTTGTTGTTTTTTTTTCAAGTCAGCTTTTGCTGGCTTTGAGGTTGGTTCAGGCCCATTTGTGGCCCACCAGGGAGCTGTAACGGTGGCTTTTTCTGGCATGAATGTTTTCGCCCTAAGCTGATAAAGACAGCAACGTTCTTGGTGCCTCCAAAAAAACCCTCCCAACCCTTCATCTTTCTGTTTTAAGAGTTGAGGGTGTATGTGTTATGTATGAGCGTGTGTGGTTTGCACATACGCAACTCAATCTGAGGGTATTTGGGAACAGTGGCACGCAGAAATGAGGACAAGTTGGCTGCAGACCTAGACAAACAGAGCAGCTGGTGTTGTGAGTGCTGCCGTCCCATGGGAAATGCAGATTTTCCTGCCTGTGGCAGAACTTTGCTGCTGAAGGAGAAGAGGAGTCAAGAGAGGAGAGTTCGGTCTCTGGAGCTGTTGTGTTCATCCCATGCAGGTGTAAACATCTGCCCAGGTCCCTGGCTGCTCAGCTGGGACATGGGAAGATGCTAGCAGGCCAAAGACCGTGACTGTTGTAGATGCAGTGTGTTACAGATAGAATTTATCGTGCAGAAAAAAGGAAGGGAAGGTGGGAAAGTTCAAGGGAAGGTCTCAAGGGTGCAGGAAAATGTTGTAAGAAATAGTGATTTTACTGGAGGGATTTACTAAAAGTTTGCTTTTGAGTTATCATGAGGAGTTTCTGTTTTCAGAAGTTGACTGTCCACATCTTTGTCAATCTTGGGTGTCTCTTCAGAAAAGAAGACTTAGCCAGAAGCTACCAGTCCAGTGAAAAGCCTGTTTCTCAGGGTCCCTGGTCTATGAAATCTGGTTCTTTAAAGTTTGTCCACAGCACCTCACTTGGGATGAGTGTTCTTTTACATGGTTAGCACAAATCTAAATAAATACAGAAATATAAACTGAGCTGGAAATTTACTGAGTACAAGCTGTCTTGCAAAATGCCTGTGTTTCCTGGCTCTGGATGGGATGGAAATACCACAAAACCAGCTTCTCTCATAGTAATGTGATACTTCTGCTTCCGGGCTCGGCTGAAAGCAGGAGGTGGAAGCATGTACAAGAGAGGAAAAAGAAAAGCAAAAGCAAATTATAATCGAGCTTATTTTTACTGTGGCAAAATGGAACTATTAATTAGAAAGACCACAGTGGCCATTGTGATCATGTATGCAAACATCTTGTATAGTGCAGGCCATAGAGTTTTATCCATCTCCTTCTCTGTAAGCTGTGGCATAAAGTTGGAAATAAAGTAGTTAACCTGGCATGGTAGTGTGAGTAAGATATGAGGTGTAACTGCTACCTGGTTCTTGTCTGGCTCAAACTTCAGCTCAAGTGCTACGTCTGGGTCAAATGAATGTGTTTCCCCATGGGCTACGCTGGTTCCTGTCTCTGCAGGAGAGAGGAGTCAGCCTAATGCAATCTCTGGATGCAAAGCTTATTCTGCAGCACAGAAATTGTAATAGCAGGTTGCATCTCTAAGCACCTGTCCTTGCTTGGTGGCTGTGGTGTTTGGCCAGATCCATGCCCACCTCCCCACCAGGTCCATCACCTCCAAGGTGAGGAGGGCATACATAATGTTGTTTCATGGGCTGAATGTGGCTCATCTGCACTGACACTGAATCTAAGCAGCTACTATGGTGCCAGATCACCCTCTTTTATTCTCAAAATGCCTTTCATTTTACCTAGTTTTATTGGTGAGAGCTTCCTTTCCAAATGCCTTCCTTCAGACAGAGGTTCATAATCACGGTGTCCCCAGTCAAGTGATGAATTATCTTATGGGGTCCCTGTAATTTTTCTTATCTGGATGAATTTTTGGAGACAAAAGTTACGTCAGATAAAGTGGCAGGAAAGGGAACAAAGTGCTATCACTGCTGGTGGTAGGTATCCACAGCAGTAATGCCCACAGTGTGAGCAACCATATCCTTAGGAGAAGATGGTTGGGAAGTCAGGACACCACATAGCTCCCCTCCCCTGGTCCAACCTCCAGCACAGCACTTCACTTTCCTTAGGGTGAAACGGGGACTTTGGTCCAACCTGCCTTTGTCGCTGCTCACCCAGCAGCCTTCAGCAACCCCCCCTTAAAAGAAAGAAATGAAGGTCCATGTCTTCAGGACTGCTCAAGTCCTGGGTCTCCCTCCTGTCTTTGCCAGGAAATGTCATTTTAATAGCATCTTCTGCGAACTGATTGAGACCACACATGTCCTTTCACCCAGGCCAGCAAATAACCTTCAGCTAAGTCTGCCCAGGGCTGTTTTGGATCTGGTGATCTGCATTTAGAAATAGTCTTGGTATTTTTAAATGTTGCCTGGAGCCATCTGGTCCCCTCTTCATTTTCTGTTTTAATTGTCATTTATAAGTTATTATACAAGCTATTCTACAGTCAGACAGAGGCTGGAGGGGAGTCAGTGAGCCCTGATCTGAAATCTCAGAAATTCTTTCCCTGGCCTTCAAAGGGCTTGGGGCTGGCACCCCCACCAAGAGAGCCTGAACTGAGAGAGCTGCAGCTCTGCGGGGTCCTGGCTCTGGGACACACAGGCCTTTTGTTGCCCATTGCCACCGGGGCCAGGTGCTTGCTCCTGACTGAAGCCAGGCAAGCCCCTGACTTCTGCAAGGGAACTGGCTCCGTAGGGTCAGTCTCACAGCCCAAGGCACAAGGAGGTCAACTGATTTGCTCAGGTCACCAGTGCGTGGGCAAATTACTCATCCCAGATTCTCCTGCCTCCTAAACCTTTGCTCAAACTGCAGGGCTGCTTAATGACTTAGCAGGGCTCTGAGGAAGTAAGCTATAAATTGCAAATACGCTATGGCTAAAGGACTGGCTAAGGTGTTTTCACGTGCCGTTTATGAATCTCGAAGAGCTAACTGGCACCCGGGAATTGCTGACAGGTTGAGGAAAGTGTTTTTTTTGCTAAATAAATAATTTAAAAAAAAAAAAAAAAAATACTTTGCTTTACTCCCAGCTCCACAGCAAAGTCTTTCCACCTCCAGCTTTTCTGCCTGACCTCGTGCAGAGCCCTGTGCTGTGACCTTGAAGGCAAGTCGCCTCTTGTTAGAAATGGGACTAGTTGTGCTAGCTGTAATGTGTCAGCTCATAAAGGTATCGCTCGTGTCCTGTTCACCAACCAGCAGCCCTAGCAGGGCAAGATGGGCCAAGGGAAGCATGGTGCCCTATTGCTAAGGCGCACCCTGATGCACCTTGAGGCTCAGAGTGACATCTCACAGGACAGACATCCCACATCAGGCTCAAACCCCTCACCAGGGGTGAGAGGATGGGCATATATTAACCATCTCAGTCCTGTAGGATGGATAAACCCCAGCAAAGGTCCCCATCATTTGAGAATGATGGTTAAATAAGCTAACCTGTGCTGGGAAATGTGCCACTGCAGTTTGGTGACATAATCAGACAGCTTACTCTGGGGGCATTCTGACCCTGGAAACCATCTGAAACTCAGAAGTACCTACTTGTAGGAGATGCCTCTTGATTTTCTCCTGACAGCTGGACTAAGAAAGCAGCCGTGGGACCAGTAAGTGCAGAGGGACAAGAGGACTGCAAATCCCCCAAGCCAGGCTGCTCTGTCTCCTCAGCATCCTCATAGTATGGGGAGTTATTACCACATTATTCTATTTTAATAATTATCTATTCTATTTCAAACCTGTGAAATAAAACAGGGCACAGAAAATCAAGCTGTCTGAATAAGAGCGGGGTTTTTTTTTGTGTTTTAAAGAAAACCCTGAACATCAATGGGCATGCTCAGATGCTGCACAGAGAGAAAAAGCCTGGGGCGGGGGGGGGGGTTGGTGGGGGGGGCAGATCCACCCCCCCTCTCATCCCTGCATCAAGCAGGCCAGCACAGCTGGCACTAATTGCCACTTCCCTTGGGTGGATGAAGTGCAGAGGGGACAATGGGGCCTGGACTGGTTTCTTGTGCCTGGAGGTGATCCCCAGCACTCAGCCCAAAGCCCTTTGGGAACGCTGGAAGGAGAAGCTGCAGCCATCGCTGCTGCTCCCCTCGGAGAAAAAAGGAGTTTTGCAGCATAAACCTACATCCATAGGATGCACGCTCAGCACCAGGGGACATTATTGCGTGTCACATGAAGAGAAAGCAGAGAGTGGGTTGTGCCATGCTGCTGGCCACCAGCGTCAGTGGCAGCGCAGTGGTGGCACAGTAAAGCTGCTTGTCCCGTTGGCCGATCATGGTTAGCTGAGCAAATCCATGACTCCCACTGAAACTCTTAGGATCAGGTTTTCTGCAGCGTCTCGTGCTGGAAGCTGAAGCAGGAGGGTAAAGGGCTTAAGAAAAACTGTTGCTTTGTGCAATCAGGGTGTTGCTTCGTGCAGACCTGGAAAGAAATGTAAGTGTGAAGCTTTGACACCTGGAACACAAATGGGCAGCTAGAGAGAAAAGACATGGGCAAGAAACTTCTTCCTAACAGAACATAACTTGACATGGAAGTATAAAAGAAAGATCTGGTTTTTTTAAGAAGAAAAAAAAAAAAAAAAGAACATGTAATTTCTGGATTGCATTATAATGGGGACTTTTGCTTGTGAACAGTAACCCTACCAGTACCGAGGGGTTTTGTGAAAAGTATATTCGTTACCTTAGATATATCTATTGGCAGCTTAGAGGCACCATTTCCTTTTGAACATCATGAGCAAATTCAAATGAGAAAAAGAAAAAAAAAAAAACAAAGCCATCCCCACTTCCCAGTAAAAAGTGCACCATGGTCAAAAGTGCTCTGAGCTTCAGTTGCACTGAGGCTTCAAGATAGTTATGATTCCTACACTGTCCCAGCAGAGTGACCTCTGAACCCCTGTGTTTAGGATTACCACCCAGGTTCTCCAAAACTTAAGATATATATTTTTTAATTATTTCATGAAATACAGGCCAAATAAATATGATGATACTCTTCTTGCTTGTCCCCTGGGGTGGGAATACACAGTTTAGACTTTGGTCCCTTTTGTCTTCCTTTAGTACAAACAGGAGAAGCAGCTGAAGGACTTGGAAGCTGCAAGGATGAAGTGAAGCTCTCGGGCAGTAACTAGAGATGAGCCAAGGGAAAACAGCTGCAAGCTGGACACCAGCAGACATGTCCAACCCTGTCCTTGGGGAGCGATGGGGAGGGGTGGTCCTTCACCCCAGGAGGCCTTCAGCCCTGCCAGTGCCAGGGATTTGCCTCCTTCCGCCCCTCCAGCACAGCTCAGCACAGCTCTGTGCTTCAGCCGCAGCTGGAGAAATCTTCCTCCCGCGGGGAGAAGAGGTGCTCAGCAACCCGTCAGGCTAATCAGCTAATAGCATGCAAATGCACATTTGTGCTGGAGTTTCCACCAGCAGCTATGGCTGCCTGGCAGTGCCCAGCCACTCTTAGGCACAGCAAAGGGCAGCCAGGTAAGGGCACAACCCAGAGCTGCAGCAGGCAGCAGTGCCTGCTCCAGCCCCAGCTGGTGCTAGGCTGCTCCAGCCCAAGCTGGTGTCCCACTTGCATTGATTTTCTCAGGGCTGACACCTACTTGCATACATCTTTGCATCTCCCTTTGCAGGGAGGAGATAAGACTTGTTTGGCAACTGCATGACTGATGCTTGATGTGTGCCTCAAGGGGTGCAGCCCAGGACCAGCAGGACCAGCACAGCCCAGCAGTGGGACCTGGCCTGGGCTGCATTCAGCTTTCTAGCACAGCAGTAAAAGCCCATGTTGAAGTCTTCCTTCCACCTCTCTGCACCAGTCCTGGCATCCTTGGGGATTTTCCAGTAATAATCCTCTCTATGCCATTGGCTTTTACAATAGTAATTGAGCTTCAGATTTAATTACCGTATGGGAATGAGCTGTCACTTTATTAAAGACACTTCCTTGACTATTTCTTGAAATAAGTCTTACCAACTTTACAATTTGAAATGAAAGGACTAGACATTGGGATCTCTTTTATGGTTGTGTTTATATCCTTCCTGTCAGGCACAGCACTTCAAGGAAATACCAAGCCCTGGCTTCCAAAATGCTCCCAGAGACTCTTCTTTCTTCAAACCTCTACTGGTGATGGCTCATGGAGAGTTTCCCATCTGTTGCCTCATACCCACAGCCATGAAAAATAGCAATGCTCAAGACCTATAAAGACTCAAGTACTTTAGGTGGGTTTGTGTCATAAGGCAATGTCAAGACAAGGGATACAGGTTGGAAAAACACCCGTGGTTGTTTTATTCCATGGTTGATGGAGCCATGGATGGTGGAGGAGCCTGTGCTCTTGGACATCACCTTGCCCAAAGCTGTCCAGGCCAACTCATCCCCATGGCCCTAAGGGGAGCTGGGGGACCCCCAGCCCCATATGTCCCAGAGGTGGGAATGGGACCTGCATCCCCAGAGGCACCGAGGCTCCTGGTGAACATTAGGGTCAGCGGGAATGAGATGCCTCCACATCTCAGAGGGGAAGGACCAACAAGACCAATGAGGATCTGCTGAAGCATTTCTGTGAAGCGTTGACTTTTATGTAGGTACTTTAGCAATAATAAGGCACTCAAGTTACCCTCTGATGTTGGTTATGTGGAAACAACATGGAGGTAACTTTTCCAGTTGTAAGAGCATATGGAAACGTGAGCATCGGCAGCAGCTTACTGCCCCTTGCTGCCTGCCCACAGATGTGGCAATATCAGTGTTCATGTAGGCTAAGGGAGAGAAAATGAAACCTTCAGCAACACTTTGGTCCGAATTTCCTTTTCTCACATGCAGTTTTATGTCCAAACAAAAGCAAGCATTCTCCAAACACAGAGTAGCAGTCATTTTGCACTTTGCAGACTCCCTCTGGTCCCTCATTTCAAGTTCTTCCCAATTCCCACCCAGTTCAACCTGCTGCCAGGCTGCCCTGACCAGGCACTGGGCATGCTGGCAGTAAGGATTGGCTCTATCTATAGAGTCATGCCCCGGGCAAAAGATGTCTCAAATTACCAAGGACTGGTAGAATGTGTCAGGGGGGTTAACTGTTCCTTATACAGGGAAATTTTAGGTCTTACAAACAGGTATTGTGTCCACAAGCACTGTCCTGGGTGGCCTGACTGCCTGACACTGAGGCTGAAGATGCTCTGAGGGTCAGCCCATCATTAAGGAAACTTGGCTGCTTGTCTGAAAAGTGCTGAGCAACATCATTTGTACCAGAACTGCTTGCATTGAATTTCCCTATGTGACTATATCATTTCTAATAAGCGATTCATTCCCTCTAGCCTTTACAGTTGCTCTCTATAACAATCAATGTGTTGCACATTCAATTTTAAAACAATAGTTTTCAGAAAGTAATTCTCCCCTGCTGTGACTTGATGTCTACCTCCATGACTTCATACTCTGAAATTTATCCTTTGCCAGGCCTGACACGAATCCAAAAGGTGGGTGAGCCAAAGGCTGATACCCAAACGCACTCAGACCTACAGAAAGACGAGCTCCAGGTTCAAAATATGAAGGTGGTTCTCATCTTCCAGGGGCTTGAGCTATGTGGTCCAGACCGGGAGAGACTTTGGAGAAACTTGAACTTCTGCCAAAAATTCATAACCAAGACCCACTTTTACTTTGCTCTGGTTATTTCCAAACAGAAATTCTTGGTTTATGAGAAGAACTACCAATTTCAAAGCTGATGCTTATTTTGTAATCCCAGTCTAGGTTTTTTATGTACCCACTTTGTTATGGGTATATTACACACTTTCCCTGACACCATCTCACACCATCTTTCTTATAGGTATATCAGATATAGGTACACCAGTGAGAGAGAAAGTTTTTCTTGCCAATATCTGGCCCTAAAGCACAGTGTGTTTCACTTCTCTTATATTTCAGTAAATCTCATTGTCAAAATGGAAATGGGGAACTCCTAGCACCAGACTGCCACATTACAACGTGCAGAAGAAATTACAAGTATGTGTGATGTATGGCCTGGAAGTGCCACAGTGGCCATCGATCCTCACAGCACTCCTGTCCACCAAAGCAAGCTTATGAGAAAAGCCATATCCATCCAGGGATGATGACATCATGCAGCCATCTTCTCTTCCTATGAATTCAAACATCACCTGCAACCCCAGCTTTTTTTTTTCCTGCTGGCCTCTGTTTTATTTTCTTTTGGGCCTGGGTAAGTGTTTGAAGAACATCCCCTCATGTCCTTTCAAGGGGTCAAACATTTCTAAGCCTTATGCAGGCACAGTTTTCCTGCCAAATAAATAATCCAAGCCAAAGAGACAAACCTTATGAACAAGAGCCAGGATGGTTTCTGTCCCATTAAGGGAATTTAGGAGAACTCAATACAGTTCTAGAAAAAAAAGTGTTTACTTAGATGATGGACGTCTGTTGAATATTAATATTTTCTGGGTATATTGCAGGCTTTCTTAAAGAAAGACTGAATTATTCAGGAGTATTTGCATGCTGGGATACAGAAAATTTACAGGCAGTACAAATCAGACTTTTGCATCTTAATGTTAAAAGAAACCAAATGTCAAATTTGGCTTCTTAATACTTTATTGGCCATCTCCTGCTGACGTAAAACAATTAAGGTGCTTGTTAAGATACAGCGTATATCATCCTGAAACAATGGCTACCTTAATCCTTATATAATCTTTATATACAGCATCAGCAAACTAACTGTGAGATGCCAGAGATTCATGTTTCAGGCTGGTTATTCTTTTTTACCCATTTGCTGTATTACAGGACAGCAGTGCCTGGTGATGAGCAGCACGGACGCAGCAGCCTCTGCCCTGGGGAGGTGGAGGTCTGTGATGGATGTCGTGGTGTGGAGGGGAGCTTGGTGGTGACCAAGGTTGCCCTGAGTGTTGTCCCCCCACTTTGTCACCCTCCATCCAGGACAGGGAGGTCTTTCCCCCGGGGCTCCCTGCTGCTATCATGGTGCTTGCAGGGGAAGCGCCGGCCTTATTTATATAACAGCTGCTGTTTTTAGGTGCTGTCACTCACGCATATGCTGGAAAACATGGTACTTGAAGAGCTGCTACGCTAGTACAGCATATGCCGGAGGCAAAACTATATAGATGTATTAAAAAAAAAAAAAAAAAAAAGATAATTCCTTGTAAAAAAAAGAATTAGAGCAGGATTATCACAACTTGTGGGCCTCCCACCCAAAGCCCAGCCAGGGCAACGCCTCGCCAGGGCCACCTTTGAGAAACACTTCCTCAGTTAACAGTATTTGCTGCTGGATTATTGGTTTTGTGTTATTTTTCCAGTCAGGAACATAAAAGATATTCTCTGGTGAACCATATTCTTGCTTTTATTAGAAGCTATAGGCTGGGCAGGGGATGGAACAGTGTTGGTAAGCTGGTGTGGAGGAAGGAGCGCCTGAGGGACCTGGGGTTGTTTAGTCTGGGGAAGAGGAGAATGAGAGGAGACCTTATTGCTCTCTACAGCTGCCTGAAGGGAGGTTGTAGTGAGGTGGGTGTTGGTCTCTTCTCCCAGGTGACTAGTGACAGGATGAGAGGAAATGGGCTTAAGTTGTGCCAGGGGAAGTTTAGGTTGGATATTAAGAAAGATGTCTTTCCATCTTGGTGTGGTGAGGAGTGGTGAGGCCTTGGGACAGGCTGCCCACGGAGGGGGTGGAGTCACCATCCCTGGAGGTGTTCAGAAAACATTTAGATGTGGCACTTCAGGGCATGGTTTGTAGTCATGATAATATTTAGTAGATGGTTGGACTTGATAATCTTGAAGGTCGTTTCCAACCTGAATGATTCTCTGAATCTAAGGATCTCCAGTGGGAGTCACTGGTCAGGAAAGAGCAGCCCCTGTCAGGCTGGGGCTGCAGGCATCTTGCCTTCCTCTGCCTTCCTTGGGTCACTGGTTTCTCTTCATGTTCAACTCAGGGATAAAAAATATTCCCATCTGTACATGTGAAAGTTTTAATGCATGGGATGCAGACTGAGAACCAACAGTGTATTCTGAATGGAGGTGTCTACAATGATTCCCATCGAAAGTCCTGTTCATGCAATTACAGACTGTGATACAAAAACGGAGCTGCTGCTGCTGCTGCTGCTGCTGCTGCTGCTGCTGGTGGAAATAGTCCCCTTGGACAGGGCAGGGCCTCCTTGGGTCTGAAGCCTTTCAGTGGCACTGGGTTATCATCAGACTTTTCTCTACAGCAGATCACTGCTGTATTTTAAGGTTAATTTAAAGCCAATACACGTATTTCCCCCTGTTCCCAGTTCATAGAGGTGAATGTGTGTAGAGACACCGTGCTTGATGGAGTCAGCAGAAGCATGCCTACTGTCTCCAGTGGACTTTGTGTTTGGGTCTCACAGCAAACTCTCCTACATGTCCTAACTAGCACCTCACATTCCTTACAATTGCTTTTGCCTTGCCCCAGCCATTGTGCACCTTTAATATAGGTCTGTGAGCAGGGGAGTGTGGAAGAAGTGGGAAGCCTGAGAGAGATTAGCCAAAGCTCTTAGCATAGAATAGACTGTTTCAGTTGTAAGGGACCTACAATGATCATCTAGCTCACCTGTCTGACCAAATCCAGGCTGACCAAAGCTAAAAGAATGTTCTTAAGGGCATTGTCCAAAAGCTTCTTAAACACTGACAGGCTTGGAGCACTGACCGCCTCTCTGGGAAGCCTGTTCCAGTGTTTGACCATGCTCTCAATAATTAAATGCTTCCTCATGTCAAGTCTAAACCTCCCTTGGCACAACGAACCATTCCCATGAGTCCTATTGCTGGATACCAGGAAGGAGAGACCAGGAAGGTTTCTTGCAGGGGAGAAGATGACAAATCAACACCAGGCACTAGTACAGATTAGGGGTAATCCTGCTGGAAAGCAGCTCCATGGAGAAAGACCTAGTAGATAGTAAGTTATCCATGGGACAGCAATGTGCCCTTGTGGCCAAGAGGGCCAATGGTATCCTGGGGTGCATGAAGAAGACTGTGTCCAGCAGCTCTAGGGAGGTTCCTCTGCCCCTCTACTCTGCCCTGGTGAGACCACACCTGAAATACTGTATCCAGTTTTGGGCTCCCCAATTTGAGAGAGACAGGGATCTACTGGAGAGAGTCCAACGGAGGCTGTGAGGATGATTAAGGGACTCAAGCATCTCCTCTATGAAGAAAGACTGAGAGAACTGGGGCTGTTTCGTCTTGAGAAGGCTGAGGGGGGATATGATTAAAGTCTATAAACATCTGAGGGGTGGGTGTCAAGTACAAGGGGACAGTCTCTTTTCAATGGTGCCCAGTGATAGGACAAGGAATAATGAGTATAAGCTAGAACAGAGGAAGTTCCACCTCAACACGAAGAGAAACTTCTTTCCTGTGAGGGTGAAGGAGCCTGGCCCAGGCTGCCCAGAGAGGCTGTGGAGTCTCCTTCTCTGGAGACTTTCAAACCCACCTGGATCTGTTCCTGTGTGGGCTGCCCTGGGTGATCCTGCTCTGGCAGGGGGGTTGGACTTCATGATCTCCAGAGGTCCCTTCCAACCCCTAACAGTCTATGATTCTATGATTCATCTATTACATGCAGTAACCAAGAAGCTACCGCCCCAGCCCTGAATCTCTCCTCCGTGCTTCAGTCCCTTCTCAACATGTCTGGCCAGGTCCTCAGCTGGTGTAAATCAGAGCTGCTCCTTTGAAACCGGAGCAATGACCTGAGAGCAGCTGTGAATTTGACATGGCACGCTGGCTTGCAGCTCGCCCAGCCGCGTTTGATTTACATCTGGATCTGCTTGGAAGTTCACATGGAAGGCGTTCCCCCAGAAGGAGGGGGTAGAAGCAGCACAGGAGGGCCAGTTTGCAAGATGCCCTCTGCTGAAAGGAGCCAAGCCCCACAGGAGGCACACGGCTGGCAGATGAGTCGGACACAGAACGTCTGCCCCATTCCCCTTGCCCTGATGATGTCAAGCTTCCTGCAATTACTGATTACGGTGGTTATAATGCTTCTGGTGTGTATGTGTTTGTGCACACGTGTGCAGAAGTTTCTTGCTAAACTCGGTTTGGTTGGACGTTGCCAGATGGTACAAAAGCTTACCGGAATTTCATTTTCAAATAAACCACAGGCTTGGATGAGCTAATGTTGTTCCACATAAAAAGCCACAAAATTCAACAAAGTGATGTTGTTTCAAGAAGAGAACATGTCAAGCAAGAGAACTGTCCGGTCGGCTCTGAAAGAGCTACACACTCCCCCCCATGCTTTTAGAAGCTGTTTACGTACAAACTCCGGGCACACGGTGCTGCAGCTTGGTTTAAACATCTCTCCACAGCTGATGTCTGAGGAGCACAGCTTTGGCAGAAGCGGTGCAGGAAGCACGGCTGCTCATAAGCCTTTCTGCATTGTTTTAACCGCTCCCGAAAGGCTGACACCCCCAGAGGACCTGCAGCCTCTTTCTCCACAAGGACAGGTACATCACCGCTGCTGGGGAACACGGCTCCGCGGAGATGTCATTGCCATTGTCACTGGGGCAGGGAAGGTGACCTCCTGTGCTGCTCCAGAGCTCAGATCCTCACAACCTAGAAGCTTGGAGGTGTCCTGGGAACTAAACTGGGACCACGTGCTCCTTTTTTATATATAGCTCTCTGCTGTCGCAGATTTGTCAGACGTGGTTGCTCTAGGTGGGGCAAGGATGAACAATTTGGACACCAAGGGATAAAACAGCAAAAGGACTTCAACATTGCAGTGGTTCCTGATCTGCTAGATCCAAAAACGCAGCCACAGAGGTCTCTCTCCTTCCAGTACACACAGGGTGGGAGCCATAAAGCTGATGGCAGCAACAGAGGCTGAGCAGGCAGAGGATGCAAGTCAACCAGAAGAAGAGACCCACCTCTCCCTGCACAACCCCCCCAAGCTGCCTGACAGAACCTGGGTATGTAACTTCTTTGCATTTACCCCAAACAGACTAACGTTGGCATAAGTGGCACTGATTTAATAACAAATTGGCAAAAGCCTTCTCTCCCCAGCAAGTGCCACCACCAGCCTGTGGCCAGCAGATCGGGTCTTGGTCCAGCTGAGGATGTGCAGAGTTGCTAGAGAAAGTGAACCCAGCACTCAGGGCTAGCAGCTGCAGCACTGCCTCACACAAGCCTCTGTTAGGGCTACATCTGCAAAAGGGCTTCAGTATTGCAATGGTGATACTTGCAGCTCCTAAACCATAGGACCCAAAAGTAAGGCCCTAAGAGGGGACACATCTCCAGCTGCAGAGAGGCAAGCAGAGCCAGTGCCACTGCCTAGAGGAGACTCGCTGGTGGCATTTTGCTGTGTGCCAGCACTTCAAGAAGCACCAACATGTGCAACAGTAACAGTTTGGGTTCCATTGTAAAGTGCATCTTACTATTGACATCCCACTGCGGATGGGTGAGCAAGCACTGACTTGCGCTGATGGATGTTGCACCAGACCTTTCTACCTTGGGCTGAGGGTCTCTTTCTCTGGCTGCTTTTCATGCCTATTTTCAGCTGGTTGTTCACTTCAGCCTAGAGCATCTCTCCTGTGTAAGGAAATAGAAGGAGAAAAAGAGGCTTGCTGGAAATGTACTCCCAGTTCTCACCAGAAAGCAGTTAACAAACATGGAGGGAAAAATAAATCACCCTTCTGCTTCTGAAGAAGAGTGATGAATGACCTCAACTCCAAGAAGGTGATCTGCTTTTGCATTGGAAATAGGATGTGGGGGGCATCTCTGACCACCCAGTCCCCTTGCAGCTCCCGTCCTGGTACCCATGCAAGGATGTTGTTTTCAGGGAAGTGGCCTTTCCTGCTCCTGAGGAAGCATCCAAAAACCAGCAGAAATGACAAAGACATACCAGCAAAGGCTTTTTTTTTCCCCCTTAAACTCTCAAGCCTGCAGGATAGATTTTGTTTCAATTACATCTTTATAAATAACTTTCTATTTCAAACTCACCTGTTCATTTTCTGCCCTAGTTAGAATCAATATCACCAATAATTATCTGTCAGAGCATTTATACATCACTGGAAGGTGACGAACAAGGAAAAGTCTTTTTCTTTATATATATTTTTTTCAGACCACTTTAAGTGAATTAACTAACAACAAGAGATGGCAGATTGATGGTGGCTGGAGACTAAATACTTATTTTTACCCATGAATAAATGAGTTCTCGCAAGGAGAGACAATCAAAGTCTTCCTGACAGCTCCAGCAGTCCCAGCTGGAGGGTCACCTCATGGGGCTGTGCCCTCTTTTCCTGAGCCATCCTGCCCAATGGACATCTGCAATGCACCAAGGCAGCTGCCACAGCCCTGGCTGCCCCTTAGACTCCTGCTTATGAGTCCCACACCAGCCCTGCCCACAGCAATCTGCCTCCCCAAGGGTGTTCTTCTCTTCCCTTCTCATCCTCCACCCAGCATATTTGGATTTTTTCCTGTCTGGGCTTCATATCTGATGCCTAACCTATGTTTGGAAAGTTTCCTTTCTCAGTCAAAGGCGCTGTCACTGGACCTGCTGCTAGAAGGATGAATTAATACCTTGAGTCAAAATGTGTTGTATTGGTGAGCTGCCCCCCTTCTCTTTTATTTATTCTACCTTCTTCTTATGCTGGTGTAAAACCACCTTGTGAGCTCCTTCATACCTATAAGCATCCAGTTTGCTCCTTGTTTGTACAGCACCATGTGCTCTGGAGTCACCATCCACTGCAGGGATGTCCTCTTTTTTGGCACATGAGCTATAGACACCTCAGATATTAACATGTGCAGAAACCTGGATAAGGCTTTTTGCTGCAGCTTCTCCAAGCAGCTCCACATGGTTGCCTAAGGAAGAGAAAGAGAGCCGAGAAGCCCAGCTTGCTTTGGAGGCTGATGGACTGCACCTCACAGCTGCCCTCTCCCTGCTTACCCAGAGGATAGAGTAGTGCTTCTGGCCACCAGTTGCATCCCTGCTCTCCCAAGTGGCCTCTCCCCAGGATGCTCAGGATGAACCTTTTGTCCAGCTCCGCCCTGCTGGTGCCAGCCTACTGGGATCCTGGAGCAAGAAGGGAGCCTCCATCAGCACCACACCTGGTTTGCAGCATGGTCCCTGTGACAGGCAGTTGCACCAAACAGGATACAGGTCACTCATGTCCTCTGTCATCTTTTGTGCGGAACACAAGCCTTGTGTAAGTGAAGTGGTTGCATGAGAGCCTGTGGTAAATAAATCATAAGAAGTCCATCTACAAAGAACTTCTCCCACTCCCTTCTTTGCGGAGTTACTGGGAACTCATCCAAAATAATAACAACATTTTTTAAAGCAGAAGCAATAATTTACGCTGGTGTAAATCAGAAACGTTTCTCCAACCCCAGCAAGCTTTCCCCCCCCCCATGACTCATGCTCTTGTTTGCAAACATGAAACCAGAATCCCCAGGCAAAAGATCTGTAGCTTAAGGAGCAGAATGGCTGGAAGCAGGAGCACAGAGAGGGCATCTCTCACTGGGGCCGTTTTGCAGGTCAGTAGTGGAGGCAGGTTTGTGTTTCCCAGGCTTGTGCTCTGCTGTTTGCACTTGTGGCATTGTGCTGCTGGCCTCTAAATGACCCAAATGATGTCTGGTGGTCCTGAGGTGTGACAGCTTGCTCACGGTCTGGATCGCTCCATGATGGGCAAAGTCATCCTCCCTCTTTTCTCTTGTCTCTCACAGTGTCTTGAGGCTGGTTTTCCTGTTCAAGTTTTGCCTCCTGTGGTGCTCAGGGCCACACTGGTCATTTGCTCTATGTGTGGGAGCAAATAATCATCATGAGAGCAAATAGCCACCATCAGCAAATCTCCTAATTCCAGAGGAGAAGCTTCAACTTCAGGCCCCAGAAAGGGTGATTCTCCCATCAGCACCTGATGGCTTGGCTGAATGGTGTCCTCCCCTGCCAATGGTGCTGCTTGAAGGGGTTGGTTTTGGATATAAGCTGTAGAGTGTCACAGAGAAGAAGAGGAAGAAGGAAAATGTTTTTATTTCTTTTTCACTTTTCTTGTATTTTTATTCTTACTTGCTCTGGGTTCTTACAAGAGAGAATCACAATGTGTGCGGCCCGATAAATCTGAAAAACAAAAAACCCCAACAGTTTCAAGCAGGTGTGTGTGGGGGAAAGGCCAGGAGACTGGGGCCACCTTGCTCCTTGCAGATGGCACAGCCATGCCCAGTCATTCACTGGTGCAGAAGGTGGGCTTGAGCTGCTTGTTGCACCCAGGTTCCTGATGTGCCAAGGCACAGGACAGGGACACTCGTGTGCTTGTACAGGCAAGGAGTGAAATTTGGAGCAGGTTTGGATTTCATAGCCTGGAGCTTAGGGCTTAGGGTTGTGCTGCCACAGCTTGCTCCAGAGGAGACAGGTTTGCACTGCACCAGTATGCCCAGAAGCCACCTGTTCCCCCTGCCGGAACAATACCTCAGTGCTGCACAAGCACTGGTACCCTTGCATAGAGGATCCCGGAGTGGGATGCCCCAGCCCCCTGGTTCCTCTGGGGGATGAAGGATGGGTCACTCCCGAGTGCCACGCACACAAAAAGTCACACACACACACACACACACACACACACACAAAATGTCACCCGGAGGCTGATCTCGTGATTTAAAGCAGGAGGGGCTGATTCACTATTTTTGGCCCCGCTTCTGCATCCAGCTCAATGTGGGCGGTTTGGTTTGTTCCTTAACTCCCCCTGCCCAGGCATTGCCAGCGAGGGCACCCCTGGGAGGACGAGGTGCTGCGGACGGTGACAGGAGCTTGCAGGAGGACAACTGCTCCTGGGAAGGCGAGGGGAAGCCCTCTGGCCAGCCAGCTCCACCACCGGTCCTGACGCCCAGGTGCAAGGGGAACTGCCAGGCACCCAGCCCCACCACCCTGCAGAGGGAAGACCTCTACCAGCTGCCCCCACCACCTCCCACACCCTTTGGTTGTCTCTGGTAAAAACAGCCACTCACCTCTGTGCCTGCACCAGCTAGGAAGTGGGGCTTTCTTTTTCGGTTTATTGCGTGGCATCTATTTTAGCAAGTAGCTGCTCTCAGGAGGTTTTGCTCGTGGAAACACCTGCCCGCTGCTCTGCTTGGCTAAACCAGCCCCTGGGCTTGGCAGGCAGGCAGTGCTCCCACCCTACACTCTGGTCCAGCGGGACTCGTGCCTACCCGCAAAGCCCACAGCCCTTGGCCAGTTGCTAAGTTTGTTCTGCCTCAAAACTGGGTCTTTCTCCATCACTGCCGGGGGTCAGCTGGGCCCTCTACCTTTGTTATGGGTATTCCAACCAAAATTTGTAAAAGTCACTTTGGGAAGTGGAATTCACATCCTCCCACCGTCCCATAAAACGAAAGGATTCAAACTGAAAGTCTCAGGGTGGGTTTATGCCTTGTGTGAGCTGTGTTAGGGGTGTTACAAAGTAGGTCCAGATACTTCACGAAGAGGCCTTCAAGCTGGAACTGTGTTGTGAAGAAAGAAATAAAAATACACCCTCACAGCCCACATCTTGCCTGCAGAAGCAGCAAGCGTGCTGTGGAAAGACTTACTTTGGCTAGGGAAAAGTTCATGTCCAGCCTCCTTTGTCCACTGCGGCTTTTTGCTCCAGCCCATGGCCTCGTGCAGCATGCCCTTTTCTGGAAACAAATACTGGTCATGGGAACGAAGGAGCAGGCCCTTCAGTGGGGGCCCTTCAGTTGTGCCACATGCTGCAAGTCCTCGATCATCCCTCAACACAGGTGAGAAAGGAAATCTGGGAGTTAAGGGTCTCTGATGCTTTCATTTTCAAAACTCATCAGCAATTCTGGCTGCTTTCATTTTTGGGGTGTTCATGTCAGGGCAGCTTCAGCAGAGCTGGCTTGCAGGGGCTGCAGAGCCCTCCTTCTCTGAAAGTCAAGGCTTCTGAAGGCTTTTCAGGTGGGAAAAGCAAAAGAGTGCACTGCTTTGCCACTGCTGAAAAATGCAGTACAGGAATGCAGCTGTGTATGACTCCCAGAGGTGCTCCCCACTGCAGCTGGCATCGTCCTCCTGCTGCCAGCACAGCAGCATCCCCCCAAAACCAAAGGCTGCCCTGTCCTCTGCGTGACATGTTCAGGCCAGGGTTGGGATGGATGACACGAAACCCAGTCCAGGGAAGGCAGGGAGCCAGCTGTGTGGCCGACGCTTCCCTTTCCTCCCATCGTGTGCTGCAGGAAGTGCTCTGCAAAGAGACTTTGCTGTCTGACAAAAATAATTAAGTTTGTCCTGCTCCTACCCTCTTCGGTGGGAAGAGTGAAAAGGGAGGGCAGATGAACACCCCTGGTACTTCCCACAGTCAGTTCTTTTCTCACTCTTTCAACAAACTCTCCCAAATCTTCCCTTACTAGAGCGTATGACTGGCATCCCAGTCAAGGCTGGAGGACATTAGCCACCCCTCTGATGGAGCGAGCAACCTCCCTGTGGCATGGCAGGTCCTGCCTGAGCATTGCTTTCCTCCTGGCAAGCCTGTGGAGCTCAGGGGTAGCCCTGCCATCCCAAAGGCCTCTGTGCAGAGACCCACCCCGGTACATTCCCAAGTTCTGGCATCCAGCTGCTCCAGTGTAACCCTTCGCCAGCTGACGTGCCCCTTGCCCGAGAGATGCTCGCAGCCCTTATGTACCTGAAAACAATGCTGTAGGTGATGCTGGAAAGCGGTAAAATGGAGGGAAGGAGTGGGGGAGTTCCAGTTGCCTCTCGCTGTCTCTCCCGCTGCCGGGTCGAGCTGTGTGCTTCCACCTCTCCAGCCAGCCGTTGGGATGGCGCAAACCAGCCGGCTGCCAATTGACGTCAGACGAGCGCCGGTGGTTTGCGTGAGCTGAGGGCCTGCTTCTACTCCAGGTGGGTTTCCAACACCACAGAGAAATGTTTAATTCCCACAGACGCACACCTTCCCCTCCCTCTGCTCCAGGAAACAAATGCCTTATTTCATTCATTGCCTGGTTTGGTTATGGCAAGAATCCTGCCCATATTTTGGCTACTTGGTTGTTTGCTGAGGACCGAGCAACCCAGATAATGCTAGCAAAGAGCAGGGGAGCAAAAAGAGGAGGGAAAGGTAGGGTGAAGCCAGGTTTAATCTCCTCTGCCCCTGTTTGACACATGTTTCCAGGCAGGACCAAAGCCATGGTGGTTTGTTTTTTTTTCTTCTCACATTGCTTGTGTTGTTTCTGAGACTTGTGAAAAAGTGAGACACCAAGCTCCTGCCGTTCTTCTTCTCTTTCTCTTCAAATCACTGTATGTGCTGTGAAATTTGTCTGGGCCAAGGGAGTTCATTTGAACTAGGTGCATTTTCCCTTGACCGATCAAGTTCTTCTTCAGCCTCTACTTTGTGTTTGGCTTACTAGCTACAATACCCATACTTTTGCTTGTCTTTGTGCAGATGTGTCAGTAATGATGTCAGTACATTTTCCCTAAGCAAGTACTGCAAGAGCTAATTTATATCTTAGCCCAGACCAATTTAACTACAACCTATCTTCCCAAACACAGAGTGATTCATATGGGACGTGCTTGGGGAAGTCAACACATTCACTCCTATCAGCTTTGGGTCAGGCCAGAACTCTTGAATCGTTCCATACAAATTGCTGCCAATACATGAGGCTGTACGATTTAAGATTGTCCAAAACAAACACACTTCGGGTGAGACCAGTGCACAGACCATCACGTGAAGAGCTTTGTGATAATAACAGGCTGTGTGCTTGCTTCTATATGGTGTATGACTCTTATTTCCCTGATTATTTTCATTCTTCAACACTGTCCCTTAATCAACGCACTGTTTCTAATAGCTAGTGTTGCCTCTAGTGGGATGTGGCAGGTCTAATGATGCTTTCTATTAAGCATGGGAAATATTAGTTACCCCACAGCTAGAAGTAAGTGAGAATTAATTTCCTATGTGGGCTAATACAAGGCCACTGAACTAAGCACAGAATTTGTCATCCGTTTCAGTGTCCTTGAAGCAGGTCCTTATAGTCACTAAAAGAAAAAAACTCCATCAAACTCCAATCCAGCCCAAGTCAACATGTTCCTTTTAGTGGGAAAAACCTTTCCATAAGATGTGCCATACTCAGACAAAGACAAATCAAACAAATCTTTATTCCTCTTCTACTCTAGCCTCTTTTTTTCCTCCTGGTGTGCAGATTTGCAGCTCTAAAGCTGTGTGGAGGTGAGGAGTGAAGTGGAGCAAGCCTGACACCCAGCCCTATCCAGAGTGGAGGACGTTCCTGTGCTTGAGAGAGGAGGCGAGGGAGGGGACGTACCCCCAGCAGGCTACTTTAAAGAGTAGACAAGGATTTGAAGCTGTTTGGAAATGTGGGGTTTAGCAATAAATTCAGGAAGAGGTGAGTTTTAAATGGAGCATGCCACTGGGCTTGTTTTTTTAACACAGCTGCCCAGGTCAAACCATGCCACAATTCAGGCCTTTTTCACACTCACACGTGGTCATACGCCCACATAAAGCTGTGGCTTTCCCATCCACAGCATTTTTGGGTGTACTTTTATATGCATCTATGCATAGACTTCATGTTATGTAGTGTCCCCACATCTCCTTCTCTGCAAGGGCACATCTGTGCCAACGTGGGCACACGCACAGCCCTCCTAACAGAGCTTTCCCACCCATGCCTCCATGGTGCGAATTTGCTCACGGGTCAATTATGGGATGTTGTTGTCTACAAATGTTGTTTTTGACAATTTACTATGAACAACAGTGTAATCGGTGACGGGAGCATGTGTGGAGGAGAACTCAGGTCAGGTGTCTCAAGCCCATTTGCAAATTGGCTAAGCAGGGGCTGCTCACACTCAGCCCGCAGACACAATGCCTTTTTTGGGACCCACAGAGGATGTGCAAGGAAAAGTGCTGCCACTTCAGAAAATAGAGAAGCAAGAGAAACACTGAAACTTGGGTGGAGTGAGTGAGAAAATTTTTATTATAAAATAAAGTGAAGGTGCTACTCCTGTTAGTTCAGAGAAGCAGACTTTTGCAAGCCAAGGTCCTAGGATTTCCTTTTGTATGCAAGAAAAAAATTTCAGAATCTGGAAATAGTAGCCTTAACAGAGCATATATATGAATATATATGGACATGTGACTACAGTCCATAAACTCTCCTTCCCCACTCCCTAGCCCAGTTAGGTTACAAAATTTAATTCCTGTGGCGACAGCAAAATCTATCAGCAAAAAGCCTGGCTGCTGGGTCCCCATCTGACAGCGCTCTGGTGTTTGGGACACTGGAACTAGCAAGGAGGACCACGTACAAATATATTCATTTTCACGTTCCTGACCTAACTACACCTTGGATCATGAAAATTCAAAGCATTTAGAGTGCCCAGTTTATGGTGGTTTATTTTCTGTGCTGTTCCACTGTTTCTCCATGTGTTGTGGGGCTTGGGCAGTGAAATGGGACAGGAAGCTTTTGCTCATCCGTCAGCTCCCCTTGGTTCCCCTCACACATGTGCCGCTCGCCTGCTTGGGTTCACAAGGTGGAAGGGAAAGTGTAAATGCCTGTTTTCTGTTCTTTTCATCAAGATTGTTCCCTAAACTATCTTACCAGTTGTCTAGTGACCAGTACAGTTGGTATAAATGGGGATAGCTGCGGGGCTAGATTGACTCGGGCACACTACAGGTCTGGGCAACCAGCTGCATCTGCCCTCCCTGTGCCAGCACTGGCAGCTGTGCGTCTTGAAAAAAAATATCCCAAAAAAGACATGAGGGTGGCTTCCACGGCCCTCTGCATGCATGAGGCTCCGGCTCCAGCAGTGATATTCCCCGTGGAGGACAGATCAGGCAAAGACTTTCTGTCATCATAGTTTTGGTGAAAGAGGAATGCTACACTGAAGGAAGAAGAAATTCCTCTTGAGTCAGCTTTGGGCCATTTAAAAAGAGATTTCTCTTTACATGGCCACAGGGAAATGGGGTTAAAAACCTACCTTGCTAAAATCTCTCATATCCAGGACAGTCAGGGCTCTTAATGCCAAGAGCTGCCTTAATTGATGTCACTCTCTGTATCTCCCATAACTTGAGGTCATCCCAGTGCTTGTCATTCATAATACATCTGACTGAAGAAGAGGCGTGTGTGGAATTCACCCTCTGCAGATTATTTTCCCAGCTCGGGCTGCGCTCCCAGTTGTGTTTGGCTGCTGGCTCTCAGATGGACGTGCCAGGTGGGAATACCTGGGTGCACCCAGGTGAAGTGGGGATTCATTTCTGAGCTTTAGTGGGTCTCAGCTCCACACTCTCTCTGTAGTTGGTCACTGTAAGCGGGTGCTAAGAGCTATGGTCTAATGTGTGGGAAAGCAGTACGGTAACAGATGAAATATGTCTTGACTGTTATATTCTTAAAAAAAAAAAAAAAAAGGAAAAGAGAAATCCACAGCCCTCCTCCAGCAAGTATGACATTTAGATGAAAATTTTGACCATTTGCTTGGCCAAAGGCATGAAAATCTGGTACCAAAACCAAAAGAAAAACGCACCCCAGTCTTTGCAGGTGCAATCATAGTTTAGAATATTTGACTACAGAGCCAACGTGGCAGAGGATAAATGCTGCTGTTTTGTGATTACAGGAGGCAGGAGCAGAGCAGAAAGCAAAATTCCCTCGCAGAGACCTGAGATGAGCCAGCACCAAAATGCATCTTCTTGGAGCCCTTTCTACAGGTGCTACAGTTCACCCACAGTCACCTAAAAATGAGCTCAGGAAGATGCTGTTGGCTGAGGGAACAGTGATGCATGACATGACATGACATGACATGACATGGCATGACATGACAGAGGGCTTCCATACATCTCAGAAAAACTTGGCCCTGCCTTGGGATTTATGTTGCAGGCTGACAACAAAAGAGATCCTCGACTTCAGCTGCCTGAGCCCTGCCAGGATCAGCGGGTCCCCGCTGCCTGCCATGCTACCCAGTGCCTTAAGGAGGTTTCGAGCTTCGTGCTCAGTACTGAGCTGCTGTTGTTCCTCTGCACTTCCCTTCAATCCCCCTAAGCCAACACCCTTTGCTAAGACCAAAACAACATTTTCCAGACGCAAGCAAGTGTACATGTGTGGGTGGGTGGGGTGCAGGGGACTATGAAAATTTCAAGGGGAGGCATGACATCCTGGCTTTCTAAATATAGAAGACCTGAACTGCGGCTTCTCTCACATGATAGCAGCGTGCTTTCTGTTTTGAAAGGCCCCCAAAGCAAATATTACACTGGTTGGTAGCGGGGAACAAAAAAAAAAAAAAAAAGTAGTCCTGTGAGTTGGTTACAGTTTGCAGTGCTCTTGCGCAGAGCTGTTTTTTAGGCAAAGCTCCAAGTGGTGCCCACGCAGAGCCGGCTGGGCCAGCGAGGCACAGATGGCCGTCACGTGAAGGTGGTGGCAGGAGTGGGCTGGTGGCAGCCGCAGCGTGGGGCCGGGACCTGGCAATACTTCCCCTTCGCCCACCGACCTCCATCCTTCCAGCAGCAGCAGGGAGGGAGAGGGGTGCAAAGTGCAGCCCCCCTCCAGCCAGAGCCGGTGCCACCTCGATGCCTGCTGGGGTTGAGAATGTGACATTTTGTCTCCGTGTAAGGTACCGCATCTCGGTTCCTTTTTTGTTGCTGTTATCGTTGCTCCGGTATTTGCATAGCACAACATCAAAATGCCTCAGAGGCAGGGGAACGTGGTGGCTGCTGCTTCTCCTTTCAAACAACAAGCAGGTAGTGCAGCAGCATGGATGTCTGCGTGGACTCGGGCTGGAGGAGCAGGCACGTCACTGAGGGGTTACGGCCTTTCCGAAAGTTTTGCAGAACTGAATTTAATCGAGACTGATGATCTTTAAGCCAAGCTATAAAACCCAGCAGAGAGTTATACCCCGGTAATAGACCCTATTAGAGGGTCTCTCACAGTCCATAGAAAGGATCTCCTCTCTATTAAATTCTCTAGGGCTTGAGTTCTCATTTACACAAAGGGCCCTTTTAGCTGTGTAAAATGGCCATAAAGTAGGTGTAAAAATGATTGATGCCGTCTTTACAACCTCTTTACACTGGGAAAACAGTGTAAAGTGGCCGGGGTGCAAATGAGAATCACACCTGGGTTTGTGAGAGTAAATTACACCGAGCCCTTCACAAATTCTGTGTGTCAAAAGTGGTTTAATCTTGCCCCTTTCTGTGGAATTCACCCAGAGAATATATTTCCAGGACTTAAAAAAAAAAAAAAAAAAAGTTTTTTTTCTACAAGCCCTCTGTTCTTTCCAAGCCTTTTAGCCCCAGTCTTTCTCCTTGTGCAGCCTGTGTGGACTCTGACACCAGGAAAAGGCTGGGAGCTGTCTGAATATGCTGTGGTAGGTGAAAAGCCTTTAATTAGTACTTTCTGAACATTTTGACCCAAGAAAAATACCTGTTCTAAACCGTACCCAGGGGGAAACTGATTCCAAACACTACTGCATCCGTTTCCCCATCTCTCCTGTTTGGATTATGCTCTTGAAAATATAAAGAGGAAATACAGATGTTAGTGTCTGCTAGATCAAAATGTCCCATTTTTATTCATCAAGCATTGAGGCACCAACAGAACCTATGATGAACAGTGCAAAGGGTTAAGCTGCAACGCACTGATTTAGTGACCTGAACTCAGCAGTGGTAGCTCGAAGTGGAGAGTACGTGTTATGGAGGTGCACAGATTGCTAAGCAGAGGAGGTTTTCTTGTCCAGATCTCCCTTCTCTTCCCTGCACTGAAGGCATTTGCAGTGACTCTGTGAGCACCACTGCTGTGTCTTTCGTGTTCTAGAGGATTCTCTGCAAATTTAAGCCCAGGGCTGAGTAGGCAGACGCCAGACCATATGAGCCCAGCAGCATCTAACAAGGGCTGGCCTCTGGGAACCCAGCGCCTGGGAGGTGATGGGAGATAGGGAGTGAAAACATGTGGGGGAGATGGAGGTCAAAGGATTAAGGAGACAAAAGCCTGACTCTGGTGGAAATGCCGCTTGGCCGGGGCCAGCCAGCCATCTCCCACAGCAGCTTTCTTCTGCCAGCCTGCATGCAGCACAGCCTAAAGTGCTGCAGACCAAGTTATCTTCTGAACAACAAGGACATTTGGGAAAGGGCAGAGTGGGAAGCACGTCCTGCTCTGCCAGCAGAGCCTTACTCTTGCTTCATCAGCTGTCAGGGTGCAGCGCCTGCTGGCAAGGGCAGGAGGAAGCCCCAAAGCTCAGCTGTTGTTCAGCCTCCCCTCAATCCCTTTCCAGCTTCTCATTATCTTCTTTGCAGCGAGGAGAGCCCATATTTCTGGCCAGAGAGGGTGGGCACAGCAAGGGTCATGTAGGTGGGAGGAAGGTATATGCTCTGCACTACACTCCTACAGAGAGCACAGCTGGAGTTGTGCAAGGGATGGGGAGCAAACCAACACCTGAGTGCAAGCAGCAGGTGAGAGGCACCCCTATGTTTCCAGCTCATACCAGCAGCTGATGGGCACAGGACCACGAGCACTGTTTGCAGCATGGTCTGTGGAGTTGGGTGAGCCAGACTGATTTCTGTGACTGCACGGACAGCCCCCCCAGTGCTGGTGGCTGGGTCTTCATTGCCAACCTGCCTGCATGCTCTGCTGCTGTCTCAGCTTGCTCCGAGCACGCCTGGGAGCCGGGACTTTGAACGGGTGGCAACACATAGACAAGCAAATAGGCAGCCTAGCAAATGTGTCCCACAGACACTCTAACTAGTGAGGATTATTTTTAGGTGAATAAAAAAAATGCTGTTTGGAAGCTGGTCTCAAAAGAACCTTAATTTTCTGAAACTCCTTGCTTTGCAGCTTGGCAGAAAGTGACTTGGTGAAGCTATGTCTACTCTAGAAGCACTTTCTACGACAAAAGCTTGAGCACGTACACCAGGCAGTGCTTTAGATGGACCACAGGAAACTTTATGCTGTGAACTTCTGACCCAAGAGGTATGCTGGCCTAGCCCTGGGATGATGTATGATCACCTTATGGAGGACAGTTTTTTAGGTAGGATTAGAGTTTAGTCAACTAGCTTTTTGCCAGACTGGGTTTTTGACTTCCTGGTGGCTATATTTTGCTGCAGAAACAGAAAGTTTTTGCTTCTTTGAAGCTTGTAGAAATTGTATTTGCTTCCTCCTTTGCTAACGATTATGGCACATTTTTTTTCAGGCATGTGATTGCTCCACCCCACCTCAGAGACACCCTTTTGCTCTGGCTGGGATCGGGAAATCCCTAGTCCTGGCAGGGTGTGAGCAGGAGCTGCCTTTCCCTTGCATAGCTTTATATAGGCAAACAGTGCAAAATGCTGCTGATCCAAAATTGCTCCTGCATTTAGAGACCCATGCTGTGCAAGTGGAAATGGCAGTTTGAGGGACTGACACCCTGCTCTTTGTATAAGGCTAGTAAGACATAAAGCACTTCTACAGCCACACTTTCAGGGTGAAAAAAAGCACTATTTGAATGGGGTTTGTTATTCTGTTCTGCTTATTAAGAAATCATTACTCTCTTGCCCTCATCACTATAAATGATGTCTCTGGGAGACTGGCAGTCTCTTCTTGCTTCCCTCCCTCCACCCCATTTTAAAAACACTCATTGTTGCAGGGATGTATCTTTCAGGGCTGTTGGCCCCACTCCACTGCTGGTGTGTAAGGCTGATTGTCTTCAGAGGAGTTACACCAAAAATGCATTTGGCCTTTTGTGCTTGGAGTATAATTGGTGGAACTGGCCAGATGCCGAGTTTGGGAGCCTGCAATCACAGCAATGTCAACATAGTTTTCAATGTGACTAGTGATTTTGGGTCCTCCATTTCAGGAGTGCAACTCAAGGTTTCTTAAATTGATCTTTTCTCACAAAATCCTGAGCACTCACACTTCAGAAATCTGCCTGGGTCTCCAGCAGAACCCACCAAATCACCATTAGTCAACTCACTCATATTGTTGTTTATTAGTAATTGGATTAGGTAACCTATATCATTAGTCACCCTGAAAAGTCTTACATATATTTTATATGACAGTTATCAATGCAGTCACTTTGTTGTTGGTCTCAACCTGCATTTGAAGAGGTCTTGACCTCCCTTATGACTTTTTCCATATGGTAAAACCCCATCAAGTTAGCATGGATTATACCCAGAGCATCTGAGAGGCAATATATTCCCTAAGCGTGATCAGCGTAACTATAATTAAGCAGTTTGGATCAGATTCTTATCTGGCAGAAATCAGCATAATAGTAGAAGTAGTAGAAATCTCTGAAGGCAAGAACAGATATCTACCAGCGAGGGAAATGGACCCTGTTTCTTAACAACTGTAGCCCTGAAGATGAGTTCTTAATGATTTTTTAAACTCTCCATTTTGTCTGTGGCTATTAAATGTCCTCTTTGGTGAATATTTGTACAGCTGCATCTTTAGGACTTTGTGACCTCTACATGATCTCACAAGAGACCTTTTGCAAGAGCAGGCATGTGAAATGCTCTTAGAATGATTGAAAAATATATTAATGAAAACTATGACAATATTTTGCCTTGTCAAAAACCTCATAAGCACTCATCCATCCATGGTGTGTATGGTGGCTGTATGCTGACTTCTTCCATTCCCTGACTACAATCCCCTGCCAGCCCATGCCCTATACATTCTGCTGCTGCCCTTCAGTAGCAGTTAAAGGGTAGAAGCGAACGCCCACATAGAAGACCTGGTATCTGTGTTTCCACATCACGAAGCACACTGCCAGACACACCAGGGCTGCGATCAGATTGAGAGCCATCTGCAGAAGCAGGTACAGGTTGAGCATGCTGGTGAGGCTGCCACAGTCAGCTGCATCCTGGTAGACGAAGGTCCTCCCGAGGGGGTCTGCAGTGTCCAGTTTGCACTGGCAGGTCTCGAGGATGGTATCACAGGTAAATTTTGTCATCTGCAAATAATGGTGTGCAGCGAAAGCCACTGCCAAAACGCAGGCAACCAGACCCAGGGCACTCAGGAGAAAATACATCATCTGAAAGAAAGCAAATTTAACAAAAAAAAAAAAAAAGAAAAAGAAAAGAAAGAAAAAAAAAGGAAGCACTCTTTTTTCAGCTACACAAAGAACGAGGAACACAGAACAAATGCACGCACATGTACTTCACAGGGAACACATGCATTGTGTGCTTCAAACGTTGCAAGACAGGTATAAGACCTGGTGATGTGAAGTTCAGCAGGTCATCTCAAGAAATAGTCATTCTGCCTCGCATGTTTTATGTAAGAATCGCCTTGCAGTTTGGAGACCCAATGAGAGTACCAAGAAATCTGTGTCCTTATACAGCCAGAAGATTTATAGAGAGGGAGGGAGCATCTTCCTCTACCACTGTACCTGCATTGGCCAGACTTATAGTCACCAGATGAGATAAATTAGTGCAGCTGCTTTGAAGCAGAGCTGAGCGGACTGAGGCTTGGGCTGACATTCCAGGCTGTGCTGAGTTTTTGAAACTTTGCTCATGTGTTTGCTGTTCCCAGCTTTTGGTTTGCATGCCCAAACAAATCTGATTTGTACTTGCAAATCAGGCGGTGGGGTGGCTGATCTCCCACTCGTAGCCCTGCGAACGCAGTCAGCTTGCTTCCCAGGTCTTACAGTGGAACGGGAATGCAAATCTCCACAAGAAAGTGCAGGCTATGCCCAACCACCTTTCAAAACTTCCCCCATAACCATGGAGGAGAAGCCTTTCAAAGGTGTGAAAGAGCAGCGAGCGCCTTTCGTTTCCAAGTGCTACGGCATGAGCAGGACAAGGGTCTGCTTGTCACCCCACTGCTCCTTACACCAGTGGCAGCTTTAAAATAGGGTGGCTTTTATGAAGGGTAGCCATGCAGAGTCCACCCCCACAAACATATAGAAACCAGCAACAGCTCGGGGCCTTTGTCACTCCGGGTTGCACCTGAGACCTTTGGATAGCAGAGCAGATGAACTCCCCTTGCTTTTGAAAGATGGAACTGGCAGCTGCTGTGCTGCGTACAAAATATGTGTGAATGTATATTAAAATTACACTCAGTGTTTAGCCAAAATAGCATTTTTGGTTCTGTTCAGCACTGTAAAAACATTTATTTTTCTTGGCGCCTTATCTGTCAGACACATGGGATGGCTGGGAATCTGTTATTTTAAACAGCAGATTCTCTCTCTCTCTCTCTCTCTTAACCTCAATACCGCAAGCAAACTAGCAGTATAAAAGCATTTTTTATGACCTTGAAACTCCAAGTATGTATGTCTTGATAAAATTCACACTCCTGGTGTATTTGTCTTATATCTACAGTGTGAATCAATCTTCCTATTCAGTTGCCAACTTGAAAAAAAAAGAAAAAAAAAAAAAATCTGGTCTTATTGCAGATCTTAAAGCACTATATACATTTTCTTCACCATATCACCAAATTCTTACAGCAAGATCTTTGTTTCCAAGACTTGGCTACTATTAAATTTAATTACTTCCCTGTCAGCCTTAAACCAAGGGCAGCTTCAGAATGAGGGTGGCTCTTATTAAATGCAATTATTTTATCCCCGCAGCTTTCAAGGTAAAGGTCCGTGGGAAAGGTGAAGGTGGAAACTGGGGACACCTCCTCTTATAAAGCAAGCAGAAAATGGAGCACTACTGACTGATGGACCCCCTCCAAACAAGGGTGTGATAATTCATAGGCCAATGGCATTACTTTAAAAGATGGTGCAAATGTGTTCGATGGGGAAAACAGAAAATGGGCAAACGTTGGTGACTGTTCGACCCTCTTCTCTGAGGCACGAAAGTTGTTCTGCAATGTAGAAGTCCTAGTGGACTGGATGGAAGTCCCTGGATTCAGACCAACAGAAGACAGAATCAGGCCTCCCTAATAAATGAGATATTAAGCCAAGACTACAGAATGTACCTGATTCTCCCTTGGCAGGTATTTTATTTAGCTGACAACTTTTTATCCAAAATCAGGACAAAATAGCATGAAATCCAGAGCCTAAGCTACACTCCAGGTACAGTAAACAGGCATTTGCCTGTTGTGTACCTGAAAGGAAGGAAATATCAGAATACAAATACACGGGCAGCTCTTCCAGCAATCCTCAGGCAAACAGATGAGTGGGGACACAGGGCAATTTCCAAATAGCTTATTATTCTCACAAGATGTTTGCAGAGGAATCTCTCTGTGAGCTGCTGAAAATGAACACATTTCCAAATATCAAAGGTGAGGAAAACGCAAATACTGCCTGCCAGGGAGCACAAGACAGCGAGTGCTGAGATCCCATCAGCAGATTAATCACGTGCCAGACCTGGAGGCGACTTCAACATTGCAAATGCAACCACGTAGTGAGCTCTGCCCAGGAACCAGAACTTGCCACTGGAAATCTGTTTTTTAACAGCCTCAGAGTTATAGATGCTGCAATTGCTGTTTAAATAGACGGAGAAAAGGGAAGCAGGGAGAGACAGAGTACGATATGGTCAGAGCATGGCAGCTCATCCTCCTTTGGGTTCCTCTTAGTAGGAAGTGACAATTTAGCAATATTTACTGGCAATAGCTTTGCTCTGTGCCAAAAAAAAAACCCCAAAACAAACCTAAGATAGATTGAGTTCCTCATGAAAAAGTCTTCTCATAGTTAACAGAGGTGAAACCAAAAGGATTTGCAGACTTGGATCCATGGGACTCCTTGTGAAGATGGTGGTGGCTCAGGCACAAGCCTGTGCAGGGCACAGGAACTGCAGTGTGTGTCACAGTGTGGGCTGCTGGGGTTGGGTGGGCAGGAGTAGAGGCTGTCCTGCTACTGTGGGTGATGCCATGGTGAAGACCACAGTGAGTAATCTGTCAAATATTAGCAGATAGCCCAGAGGAGATCTCAGGATTTTCCTATGTGATCTTGTTGTTGTTGTTGTTTTTTGTTTGGTTTAGTTCGGATTTTGGTTGTTGTTTGTTTGTTTGTGGGTTTTTTGTTTGCTTTGGGTTTTGTTGTTGCTGTTGTTGTTGTTTGTTTGCTTTTGATTTTGGTATTTTTTTGGCCAAGGGAAGAGGCCCTCCCCTTTTAAATTCACATGTAACAGCTGGGCATGCTGCTCTGCCATACTGCAGAGCATGCTTCCTGCAGATGCAGAGGTGGGGCAGGGGCAGAAATTCAGCCTGAGACTCTGCTTTCTCCTTCTCAAGGGCAAAGTCACCCTCCCTTTGGATGGGTGGTCTCCCTGCCTTATAGAAGCAGGGGATGCTGTGGGTACCTATGGTAGTCTCAGGAAGGGACATCTGTTGAAAGCAATTCTAACACCTCCTTCTTTAACAGGATCCAGGGTTCATGCAAGTGTGAAATGAAAGAAGCAGCTGTTGAGAGGAAGGAAGGCAGAGAGGACTGAAGGGGTCCTCCCCTTTCCCACACTGAGGAAGTCACTCACAGTGGTCAAATGTTTACCTTGGGGGGGTTGACTAAAATCCCCCAGGCATCTGTGTGTGCTGGGCTATGCAGGGGATCCCTTCTCTCCAGAGAAGCCCAGACAAGATTTTCTTGTAGAATGATGCTCAGCAACCATGGTCAGCCTTAGTGGGCACCAGACACCAGCGTGTGGGCAGAGCCTGAGCTGGGGAAGAAGTCCCAGAAAGCACAGCCAGAGCAGATAGGGCTGAACCCAACCATGGTGCTGGATGAAGCATCAGGCCCCCAGGGAGGAGAGAAGAACCCAAGATGCTCAGCCTTGTCTCATGATCGTAATTTTGCATCCTCAGCCTTGTCACCAAATAGCTAATGTTCATGTTTTTGTTCAGAGACAGACTATAACTGACATTTTTAAGATCTGAGAAGTGATACCAGAGATTTAGACGAGTCCAGTGTGATCAAAGCCCTGGAGAAGACACTTAGCTCCTACTTTGTTTAAAATAGATTTGTGCGCTGCGTCCAAAAGCCATTGGTCTGGCGAGGCAGTGAGGAGAGAAGGCACTGGGGGATAATGGCTCCCAGTAGGGATGTTGTCAGACAGGAGTGGTGAACAGTCTGGGAATGATTGAGTTGTGTGGCATGCTGCAATAGGAGACATCGGGAAGGTGGATTTTGGGGAGGAGGGTGCTTTGAGGAGGCAACAGTCCTTGGAGTCATTCAAGGGAGTCTTTGCAAGGGAGACTTCAGCTCTAATTCTGCCAGGTGATGAGGAATGACCCATTTTACATCACCTGGGGAGCACTTTAAAAAGTTTATTTATGTGGGAGAGATGGCTCAAATTCCTCACTGCCAGGGTGGGTGGTGTTGCTAAGGGTGGCAGAGACATATGAGCTGCCCAGCCCAACATGCCGTTCCCACCACGAGGGATGACTCCCTTCCTGCTCGGATGCCAAGTTTAATTTAATGCTGCAGGGCAAGCAATAAAAAGCCTGGCGTGGCAGCTCCTGCCCAGCCCAGCAGCTCCCTGGGCAGCCATAATGCTTACTTACGGGTGTAAAGGTGACTGGGCAAGAGTGTAAAGGCAATCAAAGGGCAGAAACAATTGTTCTTCTTCTCCCTTTCTTTATGTAAGCATGGGAGAAGCTTGAGAAAGGCATAAAAGACGCACCAGGGAGGATGCGTCCATCCTCCCATTCTAAGGGAGGGTGAATGCCAGGTTTCAAAAAGCTGCTCTTCACGTTAGATTTCCTTCTGCCCTTCTCAGTCAATAATCACTGTTATTTTGTGTTGCTTGTGTCAGTGCATCCCTTGGTTATTATGTATCTACAAAATATTAAGAGCCCTGAAAATTACAATAATAAAGAAAAACAGCCCAGGAAAAAAAGAATAAAAAACAACAGTGCTAAAAATGCCCCATCTGGAACAAGTCTTCTCAGCCTTTCTTTTCTAGTTGCTTACCAGTGTCAGGTTGGGGGACTGAGGCAGGGCAAGGTGTGTGCTTTCTGCACTTCTCTTGCAATGCTCGGGGGGAATTTTTTTCTCATGGAAGAATACTTGTCCACATGGTTTGCTAACACTTTCCCATGTTTGCTAACACTTTCCCGTGTTTGCTAGTGTCCAACCCTGACACGAGGCACCGTGTGCTGAGGCACAACTGCTGGTGCTCTGGTACAGCCTCCCTCTCCCTGACCATTGAGGTGGGCAGGTAAAGATTTCCAGCAATTTGCCTGGGCCCATCAAGTGAGGAGCAAAACTGCTGGGGAGATGCTGAGATGCTTCTTAGATCACATTAAAAAACAAAGCTTGATTTAAGTGGACCCATTTGATGTCACCCTACTTCTATGAATATGTCTACTTAATCAGTAAAAGCATGTCTTTCACTGAACCCTTCCCAAATTATTCCAGCTTTGTGAATCTCTTTGACATTCATAGAACACAGCAAATAAAAAGTTCTCTTGCTCTGATTTGAAATATTTGTTATTAGAACTTCTTTTTTTATAGCCTTAGCTGCCTGGAAAAGATCAGAATACCATTCTTGCATTTCAGGGGCATTTTTAACTTCTTTTCATGTGGTCTTAGAAGTATCCCCAGTAACAACTTTTCTGATTGTTTTTAACAGCATGAGAGGAAAAAGAAATTTTTAAAAAGTCAAGGTACCTTCACTGTGAATTGCACACACGTCTTCTCATCAGGTTGGTATGAAATACAGAGCATAACAAATCCCACTAAGGACACCACACAGACCTGCAAGGGAAGAGATGTAAAATGTGGCAAATTAAAACCAAATCAAACCAAACCAAACCAAAACACCATGCAGAAATGACATTTTTTTCAAGTGAAAACACTCTTCTGTGTTAGCAGGAGTGTAACTCCAGGAGCAGTGTGCAAGCCAGCTCGTTTGAGTAGGGGCTATAGCCACGTGTGTAAGAGCCTCATATGTGTGGATGCATTTGTGAGGAGGGAAGAGCATTAACCTTCACTTTACAGACACCAAGGCACAAAAAAACTTCCTCAGAGGGACTTTCTGAATCAGACCTACAAAGACACAGCCCAGCAATAACCTCCAAGAGGTGTTTCAAAGTTTTGTCAATGTAACTACCAAAAGAGAGCAGGAAGCTTATGAAGTTGGTCTTGCAAAACCCAAAAGCACCATCCTGCCGGATGCTGACAGGGTTTTACATTGCCAGGGAAGGCTGTAAATCAATAACCAGAGCTGAATATGAAGCAGCACACTTCAGAGCAGAGGTTTTCAACCTCTCCTAGAGTGGACACCTTACCAAAGTAGACATCTCCCCTGCAATCTGAGACTGTGGCAGTAATTGCTGAAGGTTAACAGTAATGGCAAAGTATTTACGCACTCCATTATTTGTTTAGCTGTCTTTATACATAATTCTGGAGATTGAGATTTATTTGCAGGAGCAAATATTCATTGGTAGGCATTTTCCAGCCATGGAAGGAGGGAAGATCCTGCTCTGAGGAGCTAGCCGAGTAAACGCAATTTCTCTTTTAAAGTCGCATTATCTGGGCCTCCCATTGGTGCTAAGCATTCCAGTCAAGTGCCTTCCTCTCCCATGTTTTTGGAGGATCAGCAAGAAGACCTCCCAGGAAGACACAGGAGATGCAGCTCTGCAACCACGATGCTGCTTTCTGTCAGCTTTCTCCCTGCCTGCAGAAGAGGAGCTGGGTCCCTGTGAGGGCTCTCTGTGCTCCTGTGGGGCTGCTGGGGATAGATCATGGAAAGAGAGGAGTCCTGACCGGAGCCGCAGAGGGACAGGGCGCTGTTGGCAGATGGAGCTACACTTGGAGGAATCTCCCCTGGAGAAACAGGTAAGTCAATGGCATGCATGCGTTTTTAAATGCCACTTCATATCACACCTTCAGAAAAGGTCCAAGCATGATGAGCCTTAGGGGGGACCTTAGCTGAGATCAACCAGCGTGCATTCAAAGGTCTTGACACAGGGCCACGAGCAAGTCTTGGCTTCCTTGCTAGGAGCACCTTGATTATAAATGATAGCTATTAAATTCCCAGTGACTACAGCATGAATCTGTATTTTTTCTTTCCCCCTCCTTCATTTTACTGTAGAGATTTTGAAGGCCTCTCGTTAATCTGAAGCTTTCTGTTTTCCAAGAGCAGTGGGATTTGCCGTCTTGGGCCAGACTCAGGCTTTGCTTGGGGGTGGGACTGTGCCATGGAGATGCCTGCGGGAGCATGGGGCTACTTTACAGCCCTGTCCCTCCTGCCCTCTGCACACTATGGCAGTGCTGTTCACATTCGGATCTCCAGCCCTGTAGGGGACTGCTTGACCTGCAGTGAAAAACGCATAACTGTCCTTTTAGTAAGAAATGGTTAAATGCATTTCTTTTATGATCTGATGCATAAAATACCAATTTTTTCTTTTTATCTGCATTGTTGATGTAAGGCACTAGACAGCAGCCTGTAAAGGAAGAGTGCATCTCAACACACGGATAGTCATGTCCCTCAACAACTTGTGTGATTAATAACACTTTTTCCCATAAACTTTTATTTCATGTCATTTCAGTAGGACATGAATAGGAAGTATTGCCTAAGAACATTTCTAAAGGAAGCGTCAGTATTATTTACTCCTTTCTATGTCATGTGTATTTATATTCTAGTCCTATGACTTACACGCAACCTCCAATTTATTTGTTTTCTTCTTTTTATTGTTGACAGCCATAGCTGACAGGGTTGTCGGGGGAAAAAACAACCTTTCTTGTCAAGGGTCCTTCAGTGCTGGGGGTTTTTTTTTTGCCCTATAGTGCTTCTATGTGACTCAAGCGTGTTTTATTTCTCAGGATTAATCGCCTATGTCCTTGGTCCCCTGCACTGTATATTAATCTTTTAATTCAATTAACGTGCTCATAAAACTTAAATCTTAAGGAGATCATATCTCTAGTAATATCCAAATGTTAAACTCCCCCAGTGGCAGTTGTGGCTGAAGGAAAGAACTTGCAAAGAGAACTAAAAGAAAAATTCTTAAATACACTCATTTAACTTTACATCCCCAAATTCACGTGAGATCAAAGGGGCTGATCACGTCAAAGCCAGTCCTAAGTATTTTCAGGATCTGGTGCTGAAGGATCTTTTTATGAGAAATAAATTGAATTTGTTTTGCTTCAGTTACACTATTGGGCATTTACAGTTGCATGAACCTAGGGTCAGATTTGCCTCCGGGTTACTTCCATGAGACATCATGGGACTGTGCCCACTCTCCCATTCCCATTCCTGTTTTCCCACAGAAAGCCAACAGAGATGCATTTATTTCTAAGGGCAGAGTCAGATACTAATTGTGGAATTTTCTACCATCAAGTGCCTCGTACAACTCCTGTAAAAACCCTGGTGGTTTCCAATGCATCAGGATCAGTCCTCCCTCTTCAGAAAGCTCCCCGTACAAAAGAATAGCATTTAAAAGGATTTCCATTTGTGTACACACTTTATAAAGTTTCCCTGGGATTTAAATAATATACTCAGGGATACTTGAAGAGGCACATCTGTAGAGAGATATTTATAAAAGATTACACTGGGTTGGGATTCCAACAAATCCTGGCCAGATTATTTCAGAAGGCTTAAATATTTCTTTTATAACAATATACCAACGTCTCTTTTTTAACCAGAGATGTGTATTTTTGTAAGTGATGGTAAAAAATAATGTTGCTGAGAATTATGACCCATACATGTTTTACATTTTGTTTCTTTAAAGGTAAATTCACTCACTGGAGCAAACCAAAGTGTGGAACATTTGTACAGAAAACGGCTTTACACTTCTACTTTATACATTATTAATAGATCCGTTTTGAATTATACCTGTGAAGTGTAATAGAAGAACTATAAAAATCCTCTGGTAAATATTTGTTATGACCCACTAAGTGACTTAAGACAGCTACATTACAGCAGGCACGTTATGGATGCTGTTGACACTGATGGCTGAGTAGCATTAGGTAATCCTGCATCCTAGTGTTTCACTAGCCACTGCAATACCCCAGCGTGAAGCACGCGTTTCCTATGCCTTATTGACTAAGCGCACAACATAAAATGCAATTGAATTTGTTTTAGCACTTGCTGGCCACCAGTCAATATGCATTTGTTATACAAATAAAATAGATTCCGTAAGAGCTGTGGAATAACAGTTAATTAGATCAGCTTTTGTAACTGCTATCTGGAAATCTAGAAATATGCATTTCTATGCTGAGTAAATTTCAGCTCAAGTTTATTTCAAATCCTATTTAAAAATTTTCTAGGTGGACTAACACACCCTTTGCTGAATAGATAGTGATGTGAAAGGTTATGCAAGGAAAGAATTTACATTTAGAAAAGTGCTGTCTAGAAAAAGACCTGAATGTGATACAGATGTATTTTGGAAGGGTGCAGATTTAATTTTGGCTAAGGCATACCCCGTGAAATCCCCTAGTTCACAATCCAGGGAAAACAACTGTTTACTAGAGCTGGCTGAAATAAGTTTATGCTATAGGAAAGTTTCAATACTGTTTCTCTGTAGCAGGAAGCAGTAGATGTTCCTTCCATTGGGAAGGAACATCTCAGGGCTGAATTCATTTTCTTTAAACCACAAACAAAATACGAGTAGACATTTTCTGGGTTGCCCCTACCCCAAAGAGAGCTAGAGCTTCTTGTTGTGAAAACTGAAATCAGATCCTACAGATTTTAGCAGGAATGGGACCTGCTTCCAACTGTATTTAGGAGTGGGTCCCAGTTGATTTGCCTGTGAGGATACCTGCACCCATGGAGAGCTAGTGTGCAGTCCTTGTCTCTTCAGGACTTTGTCAAACCAACTCTCCCTGTATGCACACACTGGCACACCCACAACTGGGTGTTACAGCTCACAGCCTCAGACCCTGCTGCAAAATAGATGGTTGAACAGTGAGACTGCAACTGTATCACAACACGCTTTCAGCACTTGCAAGAAGCACGCCTGTACATATCTTGATCATCTTAAAATCAGAACTCAAGCAGTAAAGAAGATCTATCTCCAGCTTTGCGCACCCAAAATACCTCACCAGCAGCTTTACTTTAGCTGGTCTTGCTGTGTTGAAGAGCTCCAGTTGCCAATGAAGCATGGTGGGCTGATGCCCTGCCCAGCACAGTGCCAGCATCCTCCTGCACCAGCCAGCCCTGTCCTTCCCTCTAAATTTACTATGCTTCTGAAAAGCATCACGAGTGTGAAAAACAGGCTCGTCACCTCCAACAGGAACAAACACATTTGGCAGTGCAGAAGGGTGTTTGGACAAAGCCCACAGATATTATCATCCAGTGAGGACCACGAGGCTAGGGGGAAGGAAGCCACTCTCCCTGTCCTCACCTCCCTGCAGTTCACTTGTGTCTGGCTCTGCACATGGTGTACGAGTGGCAGGAGGATACCACATGGTAGTGAGGAAGATGATTATGTAATGTACGTAACTGGGGAAAGTATGAATACATAGGGTACAAATTTCTGCCCTGGGTTGCATTTATTATGTTTGCACACTGACAGATTAATGTGGTTTGCTTTATTTTGACAGATTTCAAAACCACAGATTGTTCTAATCTGTCTGCATCCCTCCCTTGTATATTTTTGTAAAACTAGTTTTTCTTTTGTTATTGCTACGGTTTTAGCCTGAGTGTTGCTATAAAATAGGTGGTTTCCTCCAGCAAAGAACTTTCTACCCAGAGCATCTTGGAAACCCTGGTACATGAGTCTGATAAAGGAGTTCATCAACCAAGAAATGAAGGAAGGAGACAAACACTTAGTTCAAAGGAGCATCTCAGCTCTACATCACATCACAAAACAAATTCTGCAAGCACTCACAAAGATATAGTATAGCTCATTTGCTTAAGATATGGGGGCTTTTTAGCAAAAACCTTGTGCGACAACCCTTAGGGGACAAAAGCAGGAGGACAATACCTCTCAAATATAGGCAGAGCAATGCCGTGTAGCATTGCTAACATGCTAAGAATCCACCTTTAGGTGGACTCTTCCTTTTTAACAAGAATCCAAACTCTCAAATTTCAAGGGGAAAAACTGCTATTAACAGAATTAGGAAGAAATTTCCATTATGCTCAAGTAATTTTATAGTTGGTCCCTTCAAGACACCATAGATCTTTCTGTTTGTAGGGGCAAGGGCAAAAATGTTAACTCTTGTAGCTGTCTCTGAAGTCTCAGCTTTATCCTCAGAGGCAATACTTGGCTTCACAGCTCATCTGCTTTATCAGATATGGTGAGGCTTAGCTCCCATCCACATCCTTGGTGAAGCCATGTTAACCACCAAATTTAACACCCACACGGGACACAGACTTCGATGCCAGAAGGAGCATGTTCCTGTTGTCTTTGCCATTATGAACCAAAATGATCTCTGATGCCAGACATCTGTACAGGCTGTTGCAGACGGCAACACTGACGTTCATTCGCTTTATGAGGTTTGAGGAAATGTCAGTAATAGTAAGTGCTACAGGCAGCTTTCACTGCTAGCTTTCATCAGCCTCGGGTCAGCCTGGGTCTTACTACCACATGTAAAAGTAGCTAGCCTGCCACACAGAGGTATTGCACCTTAATGGCTTTTCCTCTTACACATTTCTCTTTAAAGGACAGTCTAGTTGCATATAAATTACTTCTAGGAATAACAGTTGTAATAATAATGATAAACATACATATTGTGGTTGCAGGCAAAGGCCATCATCATCTAGGAAACCATTCTCTTAACAGCCATAAAACCCCATGATAACTGACCATCCCTGCCCCTACAGAATAAAGTAATGATGTCTTTACTACATGTCCCTTCAAACTGTGCAGTAACACACCAAGACAGATACAGACCTTTCTTTTATCTCTGCAAAGTAATCAAAACCCTGCAAGAATTTTCATAATCAAACAAAGCCATAATTTTCTGCAATGATCTTCGCTTTTTAGGTCAGTGGCCCAGCAGTGAAAATGGTCATGTGTGCTATGATGAGATTTAATTCCTTCAGCAAAGCACTACTGGGGCAACCATGACTTAGAAAGCCAGGAGCAGTCCATTACTGCTGTTAAGTCAGAAATGGGGTGCTGGGCAATCAAATGCCTGAGGCAACAACAAGAAAAAAAATCATTAAAAGGTCCCAGAGCCTGAAGTGATTTGCAACGGGAGAAGTGTAGAATGGCTAAGAGTGCTACATGAACAGAGCTCACAGTTTGAGATGTCTCCATGACTATGAAGCTATGGAAAGCCATCAGCTCTGTACTCATAATGTTACCTAGGCTGAGGAAACCTGTTTGACTCCAAATCTAGCCTAGGCTTTTTGCACAAACATAATCCAGCCAGGAATGCTGATTTCCTCCCTCCTTCCTCTTGAAGCTGTAACTAGACCAGGGGCCTAAACCACAGAGGTGTCCAGGAGTAGATCAGCACTTGACCAGGTGTCACCCAAACTGCTGGTGTGCAGCTACCTTCTCAAACCATTCTGTCAGAACATTTCAACATTTTTTTTCCCATCAGAGTTTTCCATTCCATACCTGATCAAAATAAAAGTATGTCTTTCAGTTAAGCAGGCATCAGTGCAGAGTTACTCTTAGAAAATGATGAGATTTAATGCCAGAGGGCTCTTAAGAGCTCTGGTGCTACATACATATATGGCTATAAACAAGCACTGGAAACCTCACCATAGCATGTTTCATGCTGTGTATCTCATTGCATACCATCCAGAGTGTCGTATACTTTAGAGAAGCTTCAATTAAATGCCTAGACTTCGAGGCTTTTCTTGAAGGCAGTCTTCCCTCAAACCTTTTGATGTTTGCCCATGGCTAATTGAAGGTAGCTTGTATAAAAAATGGATGCCTGCACGACTATAATTTCCATTAGCTGCTTTGATGGCACCAGTTTTTAAGTGTCACCTTTTATTAAAAATTGAAATCGGCTTCCCTAATAACAAGTAAAAGTTAAAAACCCAGCAAGGCTGTATAGGAGGTAAAGCCTGACTGAAAGCCACCTCCACAATTGCTGCAGGAAAAGGTGTCAAAAGCAACAACAAAAAAAGCCCAGCAAGAGGCCAGGGCTAACAAGAATGTGTCTCCTTCCTTCCTCTCAGGCTTTAAAAGAGAACACATTTCAGGAGATTTTAAATTATTTTATTTTTAGTCATCCCCCATATCAATACGGAAGGAGATTGCTTGCCTCTTGCTCTAGCTGGGGATGCTTCCCAATTATTGACCCTCTCTAGGAAAATGAAAAAGGTTGTCTCGTGTGTGAAGTGGTTGTCTGATGTCTGGCAGGGTCACCACCATGCCGCCAATGTTACATCCAGCAGGTGGAAGGACCCAGCAAGAGAAAGGCCAGGAGGCTGACAGGGGTTTACTCACACACATTTGCCTTGTATTATCATGTGAGAAACCCTCTGCAGAAATACTCTTAGGTGGAGGCATCTATAGAGCCTCATCTGTGGGGAAATTGTGAGACATGATGGGGACCTTCAACTGCTGTGTTACACTGAGCCAGGGAAATCATCTACATAATAGGAACAGCAAATCCCTTCGGGTCCAGAGGAGTGCAGGTCTAACAAATCCCAGACAATCATCAGGACACATTTAACCCAAATTTCTAATTTGTATCACTTTATAGCACCCTTCTTCCTCAGGCATCTGTACACAATGCTTCATCCTTTCAGCATTCATCTCACAACAACGTTCTCAACACTTCTCCTTAATACACATCACAACTGTTACACCCATTTTCAGGATGAAAATCCCAACCCCTGGATTCTCCCTGTTGCCACCTTCTACTGTTTCAAAAGTTCAGCTTAACTTTAGGGGCCTTGCTGCTTTCCCAGGAACTGGGGATGCTGGAGCAACTTTGGTGAGAGCTGGACAAGCCGAAGAGGGTGCTGGGTGCAAGGGAGCTTGTCACACCACCTTCCTTGCCCTCCCAGCCCCAAGACAACACAAACCCTGACAACCTAAAGAGGCAGAGACTGGGTCAGCACTGCCTGTTACAGGCAGCTCTGTTGATCCTGGCACTCGGGTTTACCAGCCCATGAGCACGTGCTGAGCCAGTGGCAGAACCCACCATCTGAGTCAGACACTCATGCAGAAGTACATCAATTCCACAAACATCTCAACTATCAGCATCTGATAGGGGTACACAGAATGAGGAGACAGTCCTGGCTGTTGGCTACACAGGTTGTGCTAAGCACTGAAAGATCTCTGAGGCATGAAAACCAGCCAAAGTCCTCTGCCAGCCCGGGTTGTCTTGCAGTGTTCCCTGATGGTGCCATGCAGTGCACCTCACCCCTCACCTCCTGCAAACTGTCCCTGATGGCTGGGTTTTCCAGCTATTGTGGGATCTTCATGTGTCTCACTTATCCTTCTTTGTGAGCTGCTCAAAACACAGCTTTTGGTGAAAGTTTTGGCCTATTTTTTTTTACCTTTTTTCCAATTTTATATTTTATGAAAAGGTATAAAATCTTAAAAGAAAGAGAAGCATAGGCTTTTCTAACTCTGTACACAGTGAATAATTACATTGCTTTTTTTCAGTTAAAAGTCTGCTTGCCATTTGCACTGCAAAGCCCCACATCAGCCTGACTCCACCAGGGCAGAGAAGCCAATGCTTGATGAGTATGGCCAAAAAGGAGTGAGACAGTGCTACCCCTTGGGTAAAGGTCGGGGAGCCTCTGGCCTGAGGAAACACTTTGGGAGATATGGCCTTGAAGGGCCTGAGCAGGGAGAAGTGTCAGAGCTCCTGGGATGGCTGCTTGGCCCGTGGCAGATCTTTTGAGACACTTCTTGCAATAAAAAAAAAAAAAAAAAAAAAGTTGGAGCCACAGTTGCTGCCTCGAGCTACTCAAGAAACAGATTTGTTTAAAATTGTTGTTTAAAATCCCAATTTCATGTACAACCATATGCATATAGGGATTCGAAATAACTTTCTGACAGAAATAACAAACGCCCCGGATAATAATTTCTGATGAGCATTTCTGTAACTTTCTTAACTGCCTGAGTCTGCAAAACAGGGCTGAAAAAGAGCTTGCCCGTGAAAACTCTGATACTCTCTACTTTTGATCACAGTGGAAATAATCTAAGAGAAGATTTTTCAAGGAGAAATATGTCATTTCTTCTGGATGTCAAAAGGCCACAAGCTAATGAAAAAGAATGACAAGGATACCATTAATATCTACTGCTTCTGCAATACTTTTCATCCAAGGATCTCAAAGCAAGGGGTAACGGATAGCCATTATTAACCCCACTTTACAGAGGAAATAACAAAGTCTTAGCAAGGTTAAGTAACTTGCCCAAAGCTACACAGCAAGTCAGTAGCAAGACCCAGAAAAAATTAATAAAGCCCTCAACTCCTGGGTGAATTTGGGAAGAGTTTGCCCAGCTCCTTCAAAACAGCAAAGAAGGAAGAGATTGAAGCAAGAAGGTCCAGCCTGCAGTTTCAGGTGCCCGGGACAGATCTCACAGAGGAGCTGGGCAGCTGCTTCAGAGCTGAACAACTGCATCATAAATGGCTATAAGTAGGTGAAACAAATGCCACCCTCACTGCTTTTAATTGCATTTATTTGCCTTTCCCTAGCAATGCAGCACAGGCATTTTACAAGGAATAGGTCGATGAAACTGAAGCAGAAGTGGTAAATCATGTAGACTCCGTGGTTTCTGTCCATAGACCTTTCCTTTGGTTTCTGACTAATGGCCCATGGATTTCATACAAAAATCATTTTGAACTAGCAGGTTTTAACCGGGTTTCATGGTGAAACACTTCTGATGCAATGCAAACTGCATCGTTTCGTTCTGCAGGAGCTGCAGGAGGAAACGGTTGGTCCCAGGCACCCTTTGTGGGGGGAAGACACCCCTTCAATGTCAGGGGCCTCCTTTGCTCCCTGTCAGCAGATTGTTGGCCACATTTATTCCACAGGATGATGAACCCAATAACTGGCCTGCACTATCCTCAGAAACCTAGGCAGTCAGGTATTGAACGGGTGTCATTTCCTTGCGTGGTTTTCCTTGGTAGCATTTTACTCCAGCTGCTTCTCTAAATGAGTTTCTTTTCATTCATCATAATGCACTAAAGCACTAGATTTTCAGCAAGGAATGGTGTCACTGTTTTGCCACTAATAAAGAAGAAGAAGAAAAAAATATCTTTCAATCAATCAGGGTCTATTTAACACATTAGCAATTTTCCTTCATTTTTCTGTCATCCTGCATTAACAGCTGTGGGGTCAAATCCAGCCCTGGTGTAATTCCAAAGGAGTAACACTAGGAATGAGCTTCACCCATTATCTCTAATGTTGCTAAAAAGGTCTCGATAATAGATTTTTTAAGTTCTTGATTCTGAATACTAATCAAGTCCTTTAAAAAGAGCACTTGAGTGGGATGCTACTAAAACAAATATGCTCTGGTATTTTACACCGCATCTTACTGTTCAGTTGCTCATTTTTGTGTGAATAAGTGAGTTTTGGGAATTCACACTCTGCCATGAACTTTTGTTCTTGAATCATCCATCCTCTACCTACGTGCCCTCCATGAAGCCTCCCACAGCAGCCCCAGAGACATCCTGTAGGACATCCAGCCACACATAGGATGTCCTAGCCAAAGGTCCTCCTTCATGGACCAGGTTCCCTCCAGCTCTCTGGAGGCCAGTCCTCAGCATGCTCCCTGCCACAGCTCACCGGCAACTCCCTGTGACCAAGAAACTCCAACTCAACAATTCCAGGCCCTCTCTATCTGATGTCCCAGTGGGTACCGAGCACATGGAGACATGACAGCGCAGGGACAAAGTACATGCAGCATCATGTCATAAACCCTGTATTTTGCCTCTCAGATGCTTTGCATTACCTGTGGTGCATCACCCATGGCCAGTGCTCCTCATGTGCTCTCTTCCTTGGGAGGATTTGGGGCTGCACCACCACTTCCACCTCTCCTTTCTAGCACTGGTTTCCCTTTTACCACCCCCTCTGCTGGCATCAGAGCCCTCTTTCCCTTTTTCTTTGGTCTGAGGGTGCAGGAGAGCAGTGTGGTTGCCTGGGATCCTGCCAGCACCCAAATGGCAGGTCCCTGCCTGCAGCCCACGGGGTGAACTGGCCTTCCCAGGAGCCAGAGCCCCCTGGAACATGAAGCAAAACAAGGCCCTGACCCCTGCAGCCAGCAGAGTCCCAGCAAGTGTGTTCCCCCAGGGGTTGTCCTGGATCACTGGTGAGGGCCAAACATGACCACCTCGCTGGAGAGCTGAGTATTGCTCCGAATTGAGGATTAGCTCAAGAATGCACACAACGAGTTTTACCTGTTTTTCAGGGAAGAACTCTGAAAACGACTGACCGTGGGCTTCTAAATGTTACTACTGCTGGAGGCTGCTGCTACAGCTGAGAGGGGTTAGAGCTCAGTCTTCAGAAAGTAGTGATTCTGGTGGTGTTTCAGCCCCCCAGCCAAGGGAGATTGGCTATATGCAGATGTCTCAGATGGTTGCTGTTTGGCTGCTGCTGACATTCACATTGGCGGGGGCTGCTTCTGTGACTTTTCTCGCATCCCTGGCCATACGCTAGTTCAGCCCAGCTCACTCTTTCCCCCGTTTTTGTGTGTCAACTTTTTCTAGTGATAAAGTTATTTCAAGTCTGGGATGCCACAAGTGCTGCCTGGAGAAGAAATGGCCTGACATCCAGAATCCCCAAATAAACAGGAGGAGGGCAAATATCGCATGCTTCTGTTTTATCATCTGTGCTCCCCACTGGCTTGTAACAGTGAAAACCCCAGGAGGAAGTTCTCCTGAGCAAGGGCAGGCTGTTGCCCTATGAAACATTGCTAAAGTCTTAGAAACCTCTCCAGTCAGAAGAGAAACAAGAAGGGTGAGGTGAGTAAGAGGAGCTCTTCCTTTGGGAGCTCAGGCTTGAAGCATTGTCCAGCAGGATTAATACAGCAAACCCCAAACAATTCAGGTGTTCGAATAATCCTCCAGCTGGCAAGAAATTATTTTTATGGGAGATGCTCCCATAGGTGTTTAGTGCATCAGGAAATCTCTAAGCACCTAAACACAAATTTATTTGCTGGGAGTCTTACAGTCTAACAACACTGAAAACAGTGCTAATACATCACTGCATTTTCCTGAAGACTGCTGCCTAGGGGAAAAAAATTCTACATATTAAATTGCATCCATAGCACATCCCAGGCTCATAATCACCAACTTTGTCTCTCCCCAGGCAAACTGCACATCCCTGAGCACACAGCCAAGTGGGGCCACATCACACACTGCACTGAGACCCCCGCACCTCCTCCCCAGCACCTCCTCCCCATCTCTGCAGGGGCAGCCGATGCTGGGGACCACTGTGGGCTTCCCCACTGGCCATGCCTCCTGTTTATGCCTGGCAACACCCTGCCCTTTACTCCATCCCCACCAGCCTGTGTGGCAAGGTTGGCGTGTCACTCAAAACCACATGTGACTTGGTGGGAGCCTCTGGCAGGCCCTGGGACGGGCTCCCCTTCCCTGCCACATTACCCATAACCCATACCCATTACCCATTACCCATTACCCATCCGCCAGCACTGACCCCTCCCCACGGCCACGTGCGGTCTTTCCCTCAGGTGGAGGAGAAGTTGGGGAACAGCGGGCAGGAAAGGGGTTAAATCAAATCACAGCAGTTCCTCAACCCAGCACAGAGAGGAAGATCAAAAGACAGCCATTTCTCTCCTCTCCCTATTAGCAATGCACCCGGCTAAAAGTCGCAAGTTACACAGTTATAGTTTCACTTCTAAAACTCGATTGTTATGGTTTGGTGGGGAAAGAAGGAAGGCAACGTTAAGTAATCAACATTTTTTTGTCAAGCATCACCAGGCAAGAGTTCACAGCAAAGCACAAGCTAATACATACATCTAGTGAACAGCAACCCTGTATTTTATTTAAGGTCTGTTGGGTATTTCAGGGAAGGAGATGAAAGATTGTATTATTCTGCCGGAGCAGTTTCCTTGGGAAAGTATACTTAGACATTTAGTCCCAGGAATATTTAGAGTTAGCATAACTCAAATAGTGTCGTGCATGCAGTTGGTTAGTCTAAAGTGGAGCGTCATGCAGCTTGCATTAATGTTGGCAAAGGCACTTTATGGAGAAACAGACTTTTATGCTTACAATTATCCCAGCCCAATATGGAGTGTCTCTGACTAGCAGAGAAGAACTGATGCCTGCCATAAGGAAACCCAGCACTGTTACAGAGATGCCTAATGCCAGCTGCAACAAAGCAAACAGCAGCGGGAAACGGCAGCCACAACAAGTGTGGGATTCCTCCTCCTGGCCAGATTTGGGATCCCCCTTGGTTTTCTTCTGCTTCTTCTTCATCGCAGACTCCTGCGCCTTGCTCGAGTCGGTGCTTTTCTCCCCTTCGGGTGCCTTCCGTGTCTGGCTCTGGTTATTCAGGGACGTGCTGCGCTGGGATTTCTTCTCCTTCTCCTTTCCCATGCCAATGAACTTTAGGTTTTCACGTGCGTGTGTGTGCGTGCCCTCGCGCCGATGGGGGTGTGAGGTTTTTTTTTTGCCCCCCAAAGCTTCGCTTTGTGCTGGCTGAGTCGTTCCTGGTATTTGAATCAAGGAGGCTGAACAAATATGGAAAACATTTGGAGCAGATTGTCAGAGCTTCGAAATGCCACATATAGCCCAGAGAAGAGGGGGATTCAAGGGGGGTAGCGAACTGCCAACGTGCAGGCGCCGGCTCTGCTCGGGGGCTGGCAGTGCACACCGGGCTGGGCACACGTGCCACGGCAGCTACATAGGTGTGAGCACACACGTGTGTGCACGTTTCTGGAGGAGCCGGACTGGGAAATAGCATGCAGAAAATCTGCATTGCCAGGTGATGAACAGAGGGGAAATCTGTCTTGTCAGGGAGTCGGGAGCAATCAAGTGCCTGTGTCTGTGTGTGCACTGAGCAGGCAGGTAGGAGCTCATCACGCCGCGGCTCCCTGGGGATTGCTGGCACGCAGAGTGCAACTCAGTGAACCCACGCAGCACCATGCACACAACAGGCACGTTTCATACACCGGCTGACTCGGATTTCAGTGAGAGGGAGTTCATGGAAAGTATGAAATTCACACAAATAAAAATTCAAATTGATATCCTGGGAAGCCAAAAGGAATCCTGTCTCTTTCCAAAAGTTGCAAGAGCGTGTTTTATGATGAGGCAGACAGGGACCAGCAATGAGGACTGGAGCTTCTGTGCAGATACTGGTAGCACATGGAGCTAAACATCTGCTGAGCAAGTTTCCAGGGCTGCAAGTTTTCCGTACCAGGAACATTGTTTATGCTACCTACAAGAGAGAGGCATGTCTTATGGTCATGGTTATGACATGTGGTCACTGCACTTTGCCCATATGTTGGTTCAAACTGGTGCTCGGGGACAGCACACCAAAAGTGTTTTTTTTTTTCCTGGAACACTCCAATCGTCCTGCTGCTGAACCCAGTGCTGGGAACCCCAGCAGAGCCTCTCAGATGCTTGGTGGTGCTTACCCATGGAGGTGCCAGCAGGACTGGGGTCTGCAGAGGTAGTGAATACTAGGACTGTGAATATGAGGGAGCAAGAAGAGGCGGGTGCTGAGCAGTCCTGTGCTGGAGGTGATGCCAGCAGTCCTGTGCTGGAGGTGATGCCAGCAGTCCTGTGCTGGAGGTGATGCCAGCAGTCCTGCATTCAGCCGGGCCATGGTGCACTCATCCTTGCAAGGGAAGACTGCGGAAGCCAGAGGCTGCCACAACTCCTGGGACTAGCTCATGCCAGAGGAATTACTCAAAAGCTTAGGGGTAAGCAGGTGCTTAAATACTTTGCTGGCCCTGAGCCTGAGTGCATACAGCCAGATGTACTGCCCTCCTGTGAGGCAGGAGCTGCACTGGGGCCAGAGGAGCACCAAAACCCATCCTGCATGTGGGCAGCTCTGTGTTCCCACTGTTACAGGGATGTTGTGAGGACACATGGGCTTGTGCTGCCATGCCACCAACATCAACAGGAACAGGATAAATGTGCCGGCCAGCTCTGTCCCCACCACTTGGCTATGTATTTTTTTATTTTCCTTCCCAAAGGGGAATCAAATGACAAGAGCAAAGTGCTGGGAACAGTGGGGCAGGCAGGAAGAAGGTGTCAGATGTTGGGAAAATCAGTAGCAAAGCTGCCTTTAAATGCTGCAGAGTGGTTCAGGGGGGAATAACCAAAAAGCTGAAGTACTCAGGATCTTACGCATGCTGAGAGACCATCAAGGAAATCTTTCCTTTGACATATTGGCAATGCCTCCTGAGAAACTACTCTATTTCCAGCTCTTTATGACATTTAACAGCGACGAACTGTGTCTTCTCTATTAATAAATTATGATGTCACTTTGCTTTATGGGTTCAGTAATATCCTTTCTGGTTATTTATATTACTGAACGTATGAAAAAAAACTGGAAACTAAGTGATTTCAGATGCTTTCTGCACACATAACTCTCATGCTACATCCATAGAGGAAGATTAAGATATATTGTTCAAAAAAGGAAAAGAAATTAGAGAAAAAAAACCTTCTCTCCTAGTCATGTTGCTTACTGTACCGTGTTTTCATAGCTTCTCGCTAAGACGTTTTGTCACCATCATCCACTTTTTGAACATCCTTACAAGAGTTTGCACTCGTTGACGTACCTTGTCTCCCTATCTCAAAGCCACATGCAAATGTATTTAAATGCAGCTTTGGGAGGGATGGGGTATTCAAGGATCATCACCAAGGTCAGGTAGGGAAGCAGTGGCAGAGCTGAGAGCACATGTTTTACTGATTTACTGATGCCCAGTTGAACATCTAATAAATATTAGTTAAATGAAGTTACATTTTCTTTTCATTTCTGCCTATTTCCCTGGTTCTATGCCACAAATCTTTACTGTGGGGTTTTTTTTTTTTTTCCTCCAGGAAAACCTCTGGTTTTAGCACTTGGATTTTCTCTAGCAGCTAGATTTGTGTTTTCTAAAAGGGTCCAAAATCCATCTGCTTTACTCATGCCAATGGTCATACTGGTTTCAGGGGGAGCAATTGCCTGAAAAGGAGGAACAGGATTTAACCCAAAGTCAATAAAATAAAGAAGCCTTACAGCCACTAACAGCCCTTGCTTATCTCCTGGCCCACAAATCTCTCTTAAAACAGGTACCCCTCAGAGCACTTGGCTTTTCCAAGGAAAACAAAGATATTAGTTGCCACCTGCCCTGGTCACTCTGAGACAGGGAGCGTCTCCTAGGCTGGGCACAATGTGCCTACACACGGAGGCATCATGCCCATGGTGAAGGGCAGCAGGACCTGGTCCAGCACCTTCTGCTTTGCTGTCTCCTGCTGCTCGCATGGTTATTTGAGTAACATAGCAATCACATGACAGCTCACCTGCTTTTACTGGGACAACTTTGGGACTTCAATGGATGCTACCAGTTGGTAGTAAAGACAATCACTTGTAATTTAAATATATATATATATAACCTACTTTAAATTATGTCATATCTAATCTCTGCAGCAATACACAGTTAAATAAAGAAAAAAATAGGCAACAGGAATGTCAATGTTTTGAAATGATTCAACAGTGTGTACAAGAGGGAAAAAGGTTCTTTTACTGTGGCTAGCTTTCCCTGCAAAGTCAAACATGCATATCTTACATGCTGGGAAGTTTAATGGGGACAGAGAAAAGAGGCAGATGCAGGATTGATCTTCCATAATTATTATCTGAACCAGATTGTATTTGCTGATTCCACTTGGCATTAACAATTGAGTGTAAAACAGCTGTGAAAGAATTCACAGCACTGGCGAGCAATGAGAAATAAAAAGAATTACTTTTTTAGAAATTGCAAGATTAAATGAGGACACTGAAATAACACTAAATTTTCTTGAGTAATACATCTTCCGGATGTCACTTGGATTTTCTCAGCAACACAAGAATAATCACTACCCTTTTATGCCCAAAGGCCCTGATTAAGTATGTTCTTAAATTAAGCACATGCTTGAATACCCTTCCTGGATGAGGATGTTTTTTGATTCGAACCAGCTACCATCTCTCATGTGGCACGCAGTTGTAATTCCATGTCCTTTACACAAAATGAGTCATGTTGCACAGCTTTTCCATAGCCAGATACTGTCCTCTGTAAAACATTGCCTGCTCTTGTCCCTCCTTTGGCCAAAACGCAGCACAAACTGGGTGATGATGACAACAAGTCAAACAGCACACACAACGTCAGACAGAGAAATGGCCAGATCTGGGCTGCAGCTTTGCGATGACACAGTGTTTCCTATTTCTTCTCCTCCCCGTGAGGAGACACAGCATTGCATGAGACTCCAGAAACCTCAGATTTTTTTCCCTACTGCAATTTTTACACTGGAAATAAAGTGAGTTTGGTGTGGCTGAACCCACACAGACACATAGACATGCACTCCCACATAATCACATTTATTCAGATATTTCTTCAAGGCATCAGCAGTCTGGCCGAGTGCCGACTGTAGGGTTGCAGCACATAAATCTGGAGCAGCAGAATTAGCAAGGAACAAAGGCTTGAACAGGGCTTGCCATGTTGCCCCAAGGACTTCAGGGTGTTTGGTTCCCTTTGCCCCAAGAGCAGCTCCAGAAAAGGCTACTGACCCAGCAACCCCCTCAAATATGTCAACCCACGTCGACAGCTGAGACCGGAAGGGAGACCAAAGTGCTGCAGACGGCCAAAGGCTCACCTACCCACCAAATCAGTCTGGGCTATGAAGAAACCAAGACCCTGCCTCATCCTTGCTCCTTTTTCCCCTTCTCCCTTCACCCCATGGATTGCAGAGCTGCACTGAGCAGTGATGACACACCATCAAGTAGCCAAAGTTCAGCACACCGGCAATCTGCTAAATAACAGAGGGTTCCCCATTAAAATAAATGTCAAAAGATTCCCCCTGAAAGCAGAGGTTTGTAGTCAATCGCTGTGATTTCTGAAGACTGATGTCCATTGACAGAAGATAATAATATCTAGCTCTTGAAACCACAATTACATAAAAGACAAGGCCAATTAGAAATGAGTCTGACACGCAATTCAGGCTGGCTTCTGACACAGCCATTTTTAAAGTTCAGGTCAGCTGGAGGTGAGGCTTGTTTTCAGCATGCTTTTTGGAAGCAATTCACATGGTTTTGTGTGTCTGTAGGCTCTGCTATGAGCACTGGGTTGGGCCAGATGATCCCCAGAGGAACTGTCCAACCCACATTATTCTTTGTGCTTGCTCCACATACCCTTTTGGCAATACTAGGGATAACACTAAGGTATGAAGCACTTCAGTTCAGCTGGATGGGGTGACAGATGTGGGAAGGAAGTCGAGCAGGAGTTGTTTTATGTCAGGTTATTCCACATTTGGAGGCTGTGTATTTAACAACGTGCCTGACTCTCTCCATCTGACCATGAATCACATCTGACCACGAATCACATCTGACCACACAGTATATCTGTGCATACAAAAGAAATCAGGTCTTCTTTGAGATTAGAAAGAAATTGTATCTCGCAGCCTCTGCAATGACTGTGCTACACCAGTTTAAATTCTTAAATCTTTGCTCTTGCTAAAGCTCCCTTAGGGACTCTGTGATTGGTGCTCCTCACCTCCAGAGGGGGTTCCTTGAATCCAGACAGTGGCCCAGGTATTCTCAGGGGTCTCCTATAGAAAGCTTACCAGTAGTCAAGCTTTCCAAAGTGATCTGACTGTTCTTGTCTTGCCTTCTACTCCTATGGTAGCTTCTTTGGGGTAGAAGTCATGTTTTATTATTACATTTCTGCATGAGGTTTAGAGAGGGTCCTTAGGTGCTACAGCTGAGAGTCCCTCAAAACTGGGATGGAGCAGTAGGTGTTGTGAAGCTGCAAGACTACAAGGAAGCAAAGTTAACTGCTGCAGCTTCGTTACTATGCTCTGGCAAGTATTTTATACCAGCCCAGAGTCCTTTGCATCTCAGTGAGCAGAGCTAAGGGGTTTGAAAATGAGGGATGAATAGTTGGCAATTTCTGTGTCCTTTTCAAAGCTGGTCCTCTTTCTTCAAAGTAAGTTTGAAGAGGATATTGTCCGTCAAAATACGTTAATGAGATGCTATGGCCATTAGACCTTCTCACCAGGTGTTAATTATTACTTGGTTAAACAGAGGCAAATCCTCTTAGTCGTGTTCTTGCCAAGGATAACGGTGAGGTCTGTTCCGGGTACATGCTCACGGGACGCACACGTGCGCACACAGGCACACATGCACGCACATGCAGGGCTCAAGCTGCCACCTTGGACAACTTGCAGAAGTGCCAGGAAACCTGCCCATGGCTTTACACCAGGACACGGGCACCATGGGCAGCAGAGAGGAGGGCAAGGCGAGGGCTTCTGCTTTCAATTTTCATTAATAAGAGGGATAAAAGGAAGGAGCTTGACCCCAGAAGAGGAAGAAAGAAGCCTCTGCAGCAGCACCACTGCAGCCACATCCATCACTCACACCCCATTATGAATCAATGCCACTAATAACTATTTTACTGGCTCCATAACAGAAATTGTTTTCCTTGAAAGGCACAGATCTCACGATTTTCATGCATAGGCAAAGCTTGGGGGTCCCAACAGCATGTGCTGCCTGCCATGGGGTAGCCCCTGTACCTGTGTCCCTGGCTCAACAGGCAACGAGGATGAATTAGACCAAAACTCTCCTTCTAGAAAAATACCCACCAGCCAAAATCCTCTTGGATTTTCCTCCTGGTGCAAGGACCCATGCTGTGGCAGCATGTGACCCCACTGGGGTCACAGCCAGCACAGCAGGCAGCACCATCACCCTCACGGGCTGCACATCCCTACCTTGCCTTGGAGAAACTGCAGTTGACTCTTCCCCACCCCCCGTAGGTAGCCCCTCATTGGTACCTGCAACCTATGGAGGGTAAGCAGGCAGAGGGGAAGCCCAGCTATGGGCTTTAGACACAGGACTCTGACTGTACAGGGTGAGGATGGGAGGAAAAAGAAAACCAAGGCACATTTTTCACTGTTCAGCTCTCCATTTTTTCATGCACCCCCAAACAGAGAGCTAGGAGCCCCAGAAAGTGGTAGGATGGGCTGCAAGAAATCCTACCAGGTGGAGGGATGATATTTAAAATCCATCTAAGCTCTGGCTTCGCTCAGCTCTGACTCCCAAGATCTGACTGCATGGGTGGGACTCACAGCCGGGATGGAGGGATCAGTCAGTACAGGAGACAAGGAGCTCTCCTTCTCAGCAGCAGGTGCCAAACCTGCCCAGCTTGTCCCATGCAGTCAATGCTTTGTAGTGAAACTAGAAAGGACTTTTTTACAAGAGACATGTGAAAAGAAGGGCTTCTGAGTTGGTCTAATGCTACTAGCAGCTCTAATAAGGATGTCTCTGCAAAGATCCAGGACAAACTGTGGTGCATATGCATATGTACCTCGTTTTTCAGACTTTCTGGCATTTGCAGACACTCGGGGCTTTGTTTCTGCAGCTGGCTCCAGGTCTCACGCTGGCACTTGGGTAGTCTCACTGTGTTATTCACTGCTCCAGCTGTACTTCAAGGTCTGATGTACTCACAGGTGCTGCAGTTGCCTGAAACACACATTTGGGTCCTCTGGAAGGCACTAGCTGGAATTTGCTGAAGAGCTCTCAGTCTTTCAAAAGCAAGTGGTTGTGACTTTCTTCCCGACTGTAATTGGTGGCTTTTCTCAGAATTTGCTTCTGGAGCCCTGAAGCACCTCAGTGCTGAAGCTGAAGTCTCCAGTCCAATCAAAACCTTGGTGAGGCCGAGATCTGCCCCTGCCTCTTGGCTGGTTCAAAAATGGAGCCTGTGATCTTTCCTGGAGGCAGGAGATGTGAGTATATCAGGGTTCATTTCTTCCAGTCTCCTCCTAAGTTTGTCTTAGCAACTACAGGGTTGACTCGATTCTGGGCCATAACCTTCTGCCTCACAAATAGCTGGTTGCTCCCAGAAATCAGTATACCTTTTCTTCCTGCATTGCTGCATTGATGTAAACCATCTATAAATCATCTCTGTAAAAGATCAAAGCTACCTGTTTTTTATCTGAGACAAAACAGAGGCCTGAGGCTCAGGCTGGAGCTGCATGACAGCAGATGCAGGACTCCTGACATCTGCCCACCTCTCTCCTGAAGCAGCCTCCTGGCCCTTGTCTCTGCACTCTACCTCTCCTTGGACTCAGTTTCCCTCTGATCAGCAATAACAATATGGCTACATGGCCTCCATTTTCTCAGACCTGTGACCTTCTAGGTGAAAGGCTTCTTGAGGACACAGGGCCTTTTGCGCTGCCAGAATTACTGCATGTGCTCCGCCAGATGTTGAAGAATATTCCCTGTCATCCAAAGTCACCCTGAGTATTATATTTTCTTGGCTTTGCATTGTTATGAAATGTCAGTGCTTCGCAACTCCTCCGACTCTCTTTTGCAATATCCCCAAGGGAACCCAGCCGCTTGGAAAGCACTGGTTGGGTCCGGCAAGCCCTATGGACTTGCATCATCTTTCCTTCTGGAAGGACCTCAACCATGCCTGCAAGATAGGTGAGACATAGCAGGATGGGAGATGAAAGCAAGATGTGCTGAAAGCAGCCCCAGAAGGCAGTTGCTAGTGGAATTGTCCAAGGGCTGCTCGGGGACTGCTTTTGGTTAATATTTGCCTGTCGCACAAAAGAGGGAGGAGCGCGTCGTGAAATTTCCTGATGACACAGACATGTGGGTGCTTGTCAACAAGAGGCCCCAGCCTATCAAGCAGGAAGAACTGCGTGACCTTGAGGATGGGAACAATGGGAATAGGATGAAATTCAGTCGTGCCAAATGTAAGGTTTGGCACGTAAGGCTGAAGTGTCAGAGTTTCTCTGGGAAAATAAAAAGTCTCAAGTGCTTCGTCTAGTCACAGGTTTACTATGAAATGCCAGCATAGCATGGCCTTGGAAAAAGGTAAATGTGATCAAGGCTGTATCAAGAATTTCCAACATGGGTCTGAAAAGTATTAATGATGGAGAACAAGTAGTAGTGGAGCCCGTGAGGAGGCTGCATACAGCTTTATTCACCTCTGTTTGAGAAAGGCAAATTGCAACTGGAGCAAGCATAGCTAAGTGTTGATACGGTGCTTGGTGGGGGCTGGACACCCTACTTCACAAACCGAAAGGGATCGCCTCGTTCAGCCTAGCGACATTAAAGGTCAGAGAGGACATGACTGGTCTATAAATACCTTGTGTTAAACTTAAAACAATGTTGGCACAACGACAAATGGATACAAATGGCCATGAGTACATTTAGCCTGGAAACCAGAGGAAGGTTTCTAACCGTTGGGACAGTGAGGCTGAGGAACAGCAAGGAACACAGCCTGCTGTGAGACACTGTGGTATCAGTTTTTGAATTGCACCATTTGACATGGTCGCTTGAGGTGATCTGGTGGTGCAGGAAGTGCCTTCCCTTCCAAATACTCGTGGGCACACTTTTGGATCCTCCTTGCTCATGCAAGTGCCCTAACGTAACCACAGGAAGAGGCAGGACTCTCAGTCTCCTGCCCAGCTGTTTTAGGACTTGGCATAGGCCAACTCTTTAATTTGTTAGTGGCAACTATTTCAATTTCATACATTTCTTATGGAATAAATGGAAGAGTTAAATCAGTAACCAGGTTTTGGGTCTTTTTTTTTTTTTTTTGTAGCTAATACTTTGTACTTATATAGCATCTTTCATCTTTCAAAGTGCTTTACATACATTAATTATTTAATTCTCCCCGTACCCCCTTTGATCTAGGCAAGTATCATGATGCTCAGTTTACAAGTGGGGAAGACAAACGCAGAAGAACAAATCCTTGCTGCTAGGCTCATCCCACCAGGATTGATGCAGTTGCGTGGCTCTAAACGGCAAGGAAAGGTTACATGATGTGCACAGGGTCAACACGAGATGGAGATGGTCAACAAGTGGTGGAGACAGGGTGGTAACTCTTCAGTCTACCTTCTCGTTGAGGAGAGGGAGAGAGAGGGAGGCTTCCAGGGAGGGCTGTGTGCAGAGCTAAGTATAGGATGCTTGATGTACAATAAATGACCAGAAAATCATGTGTCCTGTGCTCCCAAGAAAGACCCAGAATTTCATTTAATCAAAGCATGCAGAGCAAAGCTATCACAATGGCTAGGTGACTAAGACCCAAGTAATGGGAATAAATGCAAACAGTTAAAAGTAGCAAATTAATAAGAGCTGACATTGATCTGTGTAGATGTGAATTCAGTGAAAGGATGTGAGTTTTCCCTTTCATTTAAAAAAAGTATATATAATAACTGATGTATTTTTGGTTGGGTTTGTATTGAATGTTTACATCGTTTTTCAGAGTGACTCTTGGAGGCTTATTTGGAGATTTCATTGCTAAATAACTGAGGAATTTTTCTTGTAAATTCACATAGTGATGTTATTTGTGCATTCAGATTGCTATGATGATGTGAAGGCACTGCAAGTTCACACAACCTTATTCCAAACAAGTCTCACATCCCCTCTCTCTTTTTCATCCTTTTAAAAGGACATATCTGTCTATCAAGAGCAAGCAGTGTGGTCTGCTAAGCAGAGCAGGAACCTGGGAAACAATGCACTTGGGTTCTAGAGCTCATTCTGCCAGTGGTTTCGTGTCTACACTACAGGGGTAGTAGCTTCATTTCAGCAGCCAGTGCTCAGAGTGGGAGTTAAAAGATCAGGCTACTGATTTTGACAGATGCTAGCTCATTTTGAGGCTAAGAGAACACTACTTAGCACTAGCTTGCTGCCCAGCTTTATGAGACAACAGTGCTGTTTGTAAGGGAAACATGACTCTGCGCATCCTTCTCCTGGTAGAGCAAATGCAGCTTGTACCCAGAGCAGCTCTGCACTCCTCTGGGTCAATCAGTGCTATAGCATAATTGCCTTTTGAGGGGGGAAAAAAGGGAAAGGGACTGAATTTGATAATACTTTTCCTGCAGCACATTTTTTTTCCTCTTACTGCTAGCATTAATTCCTAGAGAAGTAAAATGACTAAGGTTTTTTGATTTCATGGTCATTTTGATATGCTAAATGGTGCCAAGAGATACAGTGGGAAATTAAGAGTTCAAATCCCCAAGGAACATGGAAACTGCAGTTAAAATAGTGCTGCTAAATATTAGTAATTAGCAAAAATTATTTTAAAGCGTAGCATTTTAATTATCTGCAAACACTGCTCACTTCTCATCAGTATTGCCCACAAAATTGGCTACACCTAAGACAGTTAAGCTCCTCACCTGCACAAACCCCTTGGGCATCCGTAGGTAATAACAAAGACCCATGGGGCTGAACACTAAAGAGGAAAACTGTACTGACAGAAAGCATAATCTTCTAACAAGCATGGCAGAGTCAAAGATGCAGTTGTTGCCACTGCTTTGTTGTGTCACTCCCTCCTGCCCGAGTTCCTCTGCATTTCTTAGCATTAATTTCTTATTATCCATTCCTCAGGACCCGTGTTAAAACATGGGTCTTGTCTATCCCACTCTAGCTTATCCCAGCACACTGCATCCATGGGCTTTACAAATATTTGTAACAGTCCTTAATTCCAGAAGATCTCGTTCCAGAGTTGTGGACTTGTCCCTTGGAAGGCTCTGCCTTCTCTCCAGGACCTTTCTTTCTGTAGGAAGTCTCACGGTGTGAGAAGAACAAAGCAACAGACCTCAGTCCCCAGCCTGATGGGGTGTACAAGGCACTGGCTATGTAGGAATAGGCAGAGCCCACCTGGGTGATGAAAGAAAATGAAAGCTCATGTAGCTCATGGAGGACTGAGATACCTCAAAGCAAAGCCATGCACACTGGGGAATCTGTGGGCTGGTGCCCTGCCCTGGGTGACCCTGTTTTGGCAAGGGGGTTGGACTCAATGGTCTCCAGAAGTGCCTTCCAACCCCTACTATTCTATGATTCTGTGATTCTATGACTGGCTGAAGGAACATGTTGGGTGCACTCGCATTTGGAAAACTTGCAGGACTTGCACCTGTGTGGACAGGAGCATCTTTCCTCTGTCTCTGACATTGTGATGCAGGACATCAAGGTAAGATTGTTCAACAGCCTGATTAGGTGTCCCTAAAAGACCAAGAGCTGCTTGTATTGCCATTTGAAAATGAGGAACTGAGACACAGAGCAAATGACTTCTGTAAGCTTAGGCTCTGTTGGGGACCTTCAGTGTGGCAGATCCAGCAGCATACTCCAGTGCTTACCTCCAAGTAATGCCAATGGGATGTGTATCCCGAAATATTCCTGGTGATCTGGGTTGAAGCCTGTTCAAGGTCATACGGGCAGTCTGTGGCAGAGCTGGGAGTTGTACTCCTGCCATCTGAGCCCAGGCAAGTGCCTTGACAATAAGATCACTTATGCTTTTCTGCATATGTCCTCTGCTTGTAAGGGAAATAATAGCTGTATATTAGGAATACTGTGCTGAAGGAAATTTAAACTTCAATTGCCTGATCGTGTAACACTGTTATTATGAAAACCCTTGGATGTATTTCCTTTATCAGCTGACAAGGGTGCCGGTACAGAAAACTCCCAGACCACAGAGAGATAGGTTTATGATGGGGTAGGTCCCTGTGGCTGAAAACACACTGACTATCCTGTGCCATCCATCCTGTGATTCTGGGCATCATGGAGCTGGGCTTCATCTGAGGGTTCATAGGCATCCAGATAAAAGTTGGTGAGCTAATGGCAAAAGTTGGGTCTCTATCCTAAACATCTCTTTCATGTCATTGCTGCACAAGATGCAAGAAAAGGGTATTGCTTTTAGGATACACAGCAACGGCAACATTTGTGAAAGCTCAACTGATTTCAAACACTTCCAGTTCAAGCTGCATTGAAAAAAGCAACAAAAGGTTGGGGGCTATCAATACAACATAACTAAAACTACAAGAAACTTCAGCTAGGAAGGCCAGCTGTGTGGGTTGAAGAAAGTATCAAGAGATACCTCTTTTAAAGCAGTTTTGAAAAGTGAATTAAATTTGCACAGGTCAATCCAATCCTGACACTTCTAAACCTCTCAATCACTTTTAACACAACTTTCTGGATGTAGTTTTTCAAGTCACAAAAAGACAGAAATGCCATGGTCTCATGCTATACTGGCAGCCCCATGGCTCAATAGTGGGTCTGTAAGACCCAGAGGCACCAGGTAGATGTCAGATACCTTATACAACATGGGGACTGGCAGTAATAAGTAGGTGCCACAGCCAAGCGGGAGCTGATAGGGACACGGAGGCTTTCCCAGATGGGATGCATTGGAGGGACCCATGGCAAATCCCTGACACAACATCTGGCTCTCTTGCCAACTTTTACATCCCTGCTCTAAAGCAGAGGTGCGTTTGAGCTGTTCAGCCAAAAGATCACCAGAAGCTCTTTGCGTGGTGTGAAACAGCTTCCTCTGACCCTGCATCTTGTGCCTACTGCCAGGCATTGTCCAATCCTGTTTGGCTGGATCTTTCTCTCAAAGAAGTCAGAGACAGCCATACATCATGGGGCGGGGGGTGGGGAGCAGAAAATCACCTCAAGATGTGTTTGTCAAAGCTTTAGTTGACTGAAAATGGAGTTGTATAATGGGATATCACGAATAACTTGAAAAGCAAGCTTCCCTACCAGTGCTACCTATAGTGCAGTTGACTGTACATGGTGTATAAATGCCACTTTTTGATGTTTTTCCAGATGCAGTGTGTTCACCCAGCCTTAAAATTATGTCAATTGTATCTCTGACTGTCATCCACCTCCTACCAGCACAGGCCACTTTACATGGGTACCATCAGGAGCAGTCGTGCCCTTGGACATCCACCGCTCCAGGAGTATCATCCTTGAGCTTAAGCTACAAGGCAAAAAGAAAAACAACCTTTTGTCTCATGCATTCATAAGCAGCCTAAATGGGTAAGTGGAGGGCCTCCTTTGCAGTGACCATGCTGTTTTCTGGAAGCTCCCTGATATAGTGTCTAGGGCCCAGGACATCTCCTCTGGGCAGCTACAGCCCAAAACTGAAGTGAGAACACCTGAATGATGTCCTTTTGCTCTCACAGGCATCTTCAAAGAGGAAGCAACCAAAACTGTCAATCAAACCCACACTCCCGTTGCTCTTGACATGCCACAATAACATGCCTGTGCTAGATTTTTTTTTTTTTTGTCCTTATGATAGTTGTAATTTCTCTTAAAATCCCTCTCCTAATCCTGCTCCTCCTTTTACACCTGTTCTATCAGCCAACACAGTTGAGAACAGACTGCCTGATGCCTGATACTCACACTGCAGCTCACATTTTTCTACTGCAAAAAAGGTCTCTGGTGCAAGAGAAACCCCATGCAGCTGTGTTAGCAGTCCTGGCACTGGCAGGACAATGGCCTCGGTGGCACGGCGAAGGTCAGGGGGGAGGTCTGGCCTTGCCAGGGAGAAATAGAAGTTGGAGGAAGGAGCTGCCAGACCCTGTCTGAGGTTCTTGCTGTAGGTTTTGGCCCGGATCAGGATAACAAGAGCAAATCTTATTGGTAACTCGTCTGACACACATTCTGATTTCAGCATAGTTGTATCTATAGTGCAGCTCCCTGTACCCACACCTCAAAATAATTCATACCACATCTGCAGTCCTGGTGAGCCACTAGTAAAGGTGGGAGAGGGATGCCCAGGAGGGCAGGCAGCTTTGTGCTTCAAGGGCCAAAAAGGCTTCTGCTCAAGATTATGGGAAATCTCTTGTGCAAATGTGGACCCAAGGGTGGAATATTACTAAAGGTGGTACTGACTGACTGATACAGATATCAGAGAACAAACCCAAGGGAGGCTGGTACAAGAAAGTCCAGGTTATTGTTCAGTAGAAGGCAATGGGAATGCTTGATTTGATTTTGAAAATAAGCTAGAGGACTGGGGAAGTGTCCTGCAGAGCATCGCAAGACTGGGGTTCGCTGCCATGGGCAACTGCCAAGACGAAGAGTTTGGGAGGTCTGAAAAAATGCATGGGCATTTATAAAAGTTGTGCGTATCTCCAGGGGTACTTCACTTGAGATAATCACGCAGAAGGGATATAAATCAGAGCTCTTCAGGGGACATGCTAAGTTATAAATGCCTGGGGTTAGGAAAATATTTTCCTTATAGGCAAGTTATAATTGGCCATTCTGGTGTTTCTCTTTCCAGCTTTAGAGCACTTGGCAACTGGGTACCTTCAGAAACAGGACAGGGCAGCAGACGAGCTCAGAGCCTGGTCCAAGGCAGCAATCCCTCTGCTCCCGCGTCCTGCTGCGTGAGAAAGCATGTGAGGAATTATAATTCCCTTTGGACATGTGACCCAAATTGCAGCGGGAATTTGCATTCCTGGTGCCTGTTTCCATTTCCCATCTTACACACACACACACAGTAACACCTGCAAAAGGGTTTAATACCCTTGAGAAGAGCACAAGCTCGACAGTCTTTTCAGAGAAATTAAGTAGGGTACCTACAAAGGAAACCAGAAACTAAAAAGGAGTCCAAAATATGTCAATGGAATGTAAAAGCTTATCCATGCAAAACAAACTTGCTGAAAGAAGAATCATCTGTCACTTTAAAATCTGACATTAATTTTCTCAAATCACACTCCTTAATCAGGAGTAATACTTGAAGATGAACAAAGAGAATTTATGATGAAAAATCAGGACAGTTGAGCACTAGGCTCAGCGGGACTAACTGCACGACAATATGGATAAGAATGATAATTGCATTAGTTTAGCCTGAAAGGACTGGCCAGAGATGGTTTTTATGGTCAGCAGGATTTTTGTAATGTCTCAATTTACTTTTTAAGCAAACTTGGAAGGAGAATTACAAATAGACTGGGGCATATCCATCTATTTTCTTAAGGGGTCAGGGCATTTCAGAAATTCATGGCTTAGAGCTCTTTGAAATGCACAGGTCCATATGTGGACCAAGGGCCCCTTACACATTCTTTTAAAATAAGTTTAAGAGGAGAAGGTAGTTCCTACTGATGAAAGACAGAGAATCCAAACACAAGGTACCCTCACTTTATTCCATGCATCATACTCCACCCCCAGCCCCCAGTCAGACCCTCCCCAGGTCATGTTCTTTCTTGATCCAATTTTTGCATCTTATTTACCTTTTAAAAAATTAGGATAACGTCAAACAGCCTCTTATCCTCCGCCCTTTAAAAGCATCCTAGAATTATACCTCTACCTAACCTACATTTTCTGCAATAGGAAATGGTGTGTTTACCTCCCAGAGCTACAGCCAAATTTTGGTTCAAATTTGAACCCAGCAATCCCTGTCCTGGGTCCATCTGCCCACCCCAGGCAGGCAGGACCTTCTGTAGCACGTGGTGGGAACAGCTGGGGGTTCCTAAACCAGAGCACTGCAGGATCATAGCCAGGGGAGGTGCCAGCCAGTTCAGGCTGGGGAGATGAGGTGGACATTCCCCCACTGCCCGTATCTGGGCCACTGGTCTCACTGGTTAGCATTGCTTTAATGGAGTGGGAATTTGCCCTTAGCAAAACACAGAGCCTGAAGCAGGGAGCACGAACGATGCTGGGGAAATGTGAACAGCAACAAAAATGGATGACCACACCAAGTCTGTGGCCGTCCCACATGAAGCATCAAACAAGTGTTACATGTCTCGGGGCTGCACAGAGGGCCAGAAGGTCTGTGAGATGGCCGCTCTCAGGGCAGAAATAGCACTAGCAGGCAGCAGAGGCAAGGGCTCAGTCAGCCCCAGGAGCAAACCCATCGGGGACTGATGCCTCTCTGCAGTGGGGAACAAGGTACTTTCACCTGTTCCCCACAAAATCATCAGGACCAAACTACCCACACCACTAATTCTGCCTTCAGTGGAGAACTAGGCAGCTTCAAAGCCCTACTCTTGAACTGCTGCCTGGCAGGCAGCACATCTTTCCCACTGCCAGCTAAAGTAGCAGCGTGGATGTGCTCAGGAGAGCTGCTGGGAGCACCCTGGCTCCCGTGCAAGGTGCTGCTGGGCCCGGGAGGCTGACAGGGGCAGGTTCTGCTGTCCCACAGCCCACCTTCGCCACCACTGCCCCAACCCAGCCAGCACATGCAGCTCCGATTGCAACACAGTTGGCCTCTCTCAGTGGCTGCTTTTATTCATCTTCCTCAAAGGCTTAAATAAACAAGAAACAGGTTAAAAACAAAATCTTGGCCCTGGCCTCTTCCTGAGCTGGCTGTTCCATGATGGCTTCCTGGCCTGTGCATGAGCTTCCCCCCTCCAGAGGAAAGAGGCGCCGTCCTGCAGCTGCCTCAAGTGGGAACTGCCTTTGATATCAACGCCAGGCCATCGAAGCAGCTCTCTTCACACCATCCTCGGCACTCTCCACCTCGAGTGGGAACTCGAGCACGCCCCTGGGAGCTGGAAGTGGTTTGCCTTCCCAGGGCCACGGCACAAGGATGCAGGGACGTTCTGCACCAGTTAGGCACCAGCTCCATGTGAGGAGGCATCTCCCAAGGCAGGAACCCTGGCACACACCTCCAAAGCCTTCACCTGGAGGGGGGTAATTTTATTCCACTTGCAATCTGTCATAAACATAAGAATGATCTTGGAGAAGCCCGTCAGCTTGAGAGCTTTGGCTCTTGGGAGCCAAGTTGCACTTGAATGAAGCTCCTCCAGTGATTTGGATGAAGTGACACCAGGAGGTCATGTTGTTCACTCACTCCCCGAGATCGCAGTATGATGACTGGGCAAGGCTCCCGGGGGTTTCGAAATGCTTCACGTGCACCAACTTGCCTCACAGCACCTTTGTGATGGATGTTTTCTATTCTTGCCACTTGAAACTTTCAGAAACAGATAAAAAGATGCCAAGGTACACAGCGAGAAGCAGTGCTAAGCAGTGTGCATTTCTTCCTGCCCCTAGCTCCATACTTCCATGACAAGGCCCAAATACTTTTCTCAGCAGAGCATTTGAAGTTTGGTTTTCTGGGCATATTAAAGAGCTGTGTTCACCATACTACTGCTGAAAGGTGCCACTATCTAGCGTTGGCAATATGTTCCTTCCTAGTGCTTGAAAATGTGATAGATAAGTTATGTGACGTTTTCCATTCAAATTAATGATCAAGTGAAACTCAAGGGAAGCTGACAGGTGCACTTTAATTTCATTTTATTTCCTCTTTATGATCAATTTTACCCTAATAATCAAAACTTCGATTATAGTTCCCTAAGGCACCACGTTGCATGCAAAGACCAGGCTGGCAACTGCCACTGGCTTTCACGCTGCCAAGGCTTCGGCTGCCAGACAGAGGCATAAGCAGGATAATTGATGTCAACACAGTGTCTAGGAGTCCTCAGTTCTCATCTGGTCTGAACTCCACAGGCATGGAGATGTGGATCTGAAATTTTCCTGATTCTGGCATCTGTTGCTGTTGCTAGTAGGATCTCAAACTGCCAACATGGACTTTGCCATATTGAGATGTGTGCAAGTGCTTTGAGGATGCTCCTTCAGTGGACAGCCCCAGAAAGGAGGCTAAAAACCAGCCGTTGTGGATAGTATTCCTGGGAGCAGATGGACTGGTGCCACTTTGGTCTGTTTTGGAAGAAGATGGAAACTTGAAGGGGGCATACTGTCCTGCTGCAGGCACTTGCCATTGCACTAGTGACAGGGCCCAGCTCCTGATCCCATCCTGCACTGTTATGGGACAGTCAAGCCCCCAGTGGTTCCTCAGTGTACAGATACTTCAGGAAACTCCTCTGAATGCTTCAGCTACACTGAGAAAAGCTGTTTAAAACCAAAATAAGAACATGAATTATAATACTAATCTGCGAAATAGTAAAGTAACAAAAAAATCCCAGTGTCATGTCCCCTCCACCATTAGGCTTGTGGGCTGGCAAATGGGGATGTGGTAGTGGTCCTCCTTGCCTGACTGCTTGCCCAGCTGAGCTCCAACAACCCCAGCTCTAGCTCACAGGGTAGGTGCAGGTATTTGTACCTCACGGTGCCTCTGCTCTTCAGGGAGCACTGTTCTGGTCAAGGCCATATTGTCTTGATGGAGACTTCACACACCAAGGGTTTTAAAGAGGGGCTTGTAACATAGAGCAAAGACCACAAGTGAGACCTCCTTGCAAAGGTCTGCACCACTATGCAGAGTTCTGTGGACTGAACTTTGCCCGTGGCTGGTTTAGAAAAGTCACAGAGTAAAGTGTAAGGAAAATAGCGGTGTGACTGCCTGCCTTACCCTCCTTGTGGCAGAGGAGATTTGTGGGGACCTGCTGCCCACCTGCTCTGAATGTGAGGAGGTGGGATGAGCATCTCCGCTGCTTTCCCTGTACCAGATGTCACAGCTCACCTGCTTGCCTCCAGGAGTCCTGTGCTCCTCTGACCTCCTTGCACCTTGGACAGGACAGTAAAGGAAGTAAAAGACAATGAAATAAAACACTGACCTCTCCATGCAACAGACCTTCTCCAGCTCTGACATAAATCTGTGAGCTTTAATTGGTAAGCGCCGAAGCATGGCCTTGGGTTTGGTGACTTATTTCTCTGTTCTTTGCCAAGACCACTGGCAGGCATGGCGAGTTTCTGCTTGGGGTGTAGGATGTAAGGTATTTTTATGAAAAGATCATTCGGACCTTCGTGGTTGTGGGGTGTGTGCATGTGGGAGGGGGAACGATGCAACTGCAAACTCAGCGATGCCTGCCTGAGAGCAGGAGTCCCCAGTGACCGTGCTGAGATGTGCAGGCTGCTCGTTGCCTTTTAGCAGGGTGTCAAAGCTAAGCCAAGCCGCCAGAGATGGCGGGTGCCAGTGTGCCTCAGAAGTGGGCTGTGTGGGTGGCACAAGTGTGTCGCCATCCCGCCGACCCACCCCAGGCTCTCTTTCTGGCACCACCACCCCCTCTGTTCCGCCCCACCAGGGCGGGCTCCTTCCCACCAGTGCCAGGGTCCCTGTTGCTCTCCAGGGAAAAGTGCTGCCCCTGGAGAAGACCCAATGTCAATGCCACCCTCGCTGTCCCTGCCATCGATGTGGGAGATCGGGACCCAGCGTGGCCTGGGTGGGCAGGGGCTCATTGTCAGGATGTGCCTCGGGCATGGCGCCTTTGCCCAGCCCTGCTTTCTGACCGCAGAAAGAAAACATTTGCCCAGACACAGCCCGGCCCCCTTGCCACGTTGAAAGCCTGGCTGCCGACAGCTTAAAGGGGGTCATGCAATACCTCCCCAGCAGGACACAGAGGACAAGACTGGGAGACGAGTTAAATGAGGCTGGGTTTTAGAGCCATTTCTGTCCTCATAAAAGGGAGCTGTCTGGAAACCTGCTCATCTGAGGGGAGGAGAGTCTCCCTGCAAAGAAGGGAAGCTTGCCAGGCCTGCCACTGCCACTGCTCGCACGCAGCCAGGCGCCGTGCAGAGCTGGTGCTCAAGCCTGGGCTGAAGCAGCAGCAGCAGCAGCAGCAGACTGGTAAAACAAAGGGGATACGAACAACACTGCAGGCAAACGACCTGTGCCAAGCAGGATTTGCAAGAGCTTCAGAGCCCTGTGCACTGTGAGGTAGCTCCCTGTGGCACTGCACACCCCAGGGAGCCCTGCCAGCGCTGGCGACCATCCCTGCCATCTGGCCCAGGAGCAAAGGGCGCCTCGGAGAGAGCAGGGAATTCAAGCACAGTAGTCAAGGGGGTATTTCCCAGCTCGTACAAGGTCCAGGGGTATCCTGGATACTTCCTGGCAAGCTAGGATGGGTCTAAGGGCTGTCTTATCCTTCCCTCTGGGACAATAGGTTTTTAGTCATCATAAATGTGCCTGTCCTTTTTCTTGAGTGTCTGTGCTGAGCTCTGTACTGCTCAGATTATGGTCTGGGGCTTGACTGCAGCTGGTACCCAGCCTAAGTCAGCAGGGAACAGTTCAGCTTGCCTGTACAGTGCTGTTTCCTTATAGATTGCAAAGGACTTCTCCTTGCTTGCATACTCCAGGTAGATCTTGGGCAGTGGCAGAAGACAACAGGCACCAACAGATCACCTGATTTCTCCCCCTGTCCGTCTAACTGAAAAGCTCAGCACTTCCAGACCTGTACACCCTTGTCATGTACAGGACAGGCAGGATGGCCTGAGGACAATTTTAAGCAGGTCTATGATGAAAGAGACAAGAGAAAAATCCATTCTGTCTTCTGCCCCTAAAGGTCAACCAAAAACGCAGGTTCTTGAAGATTTTCCCAGTTCTGAGGAGAAAACAAATATTAATTCAGAGGTTCTTTCATCAGAGTCTTCATTCAAGAAAACCCCACATCTTCTTCCCTGAACCCAGGAGGACTCACACAACAGGAGCCTGGGTCTTTTCTCAGAGACAGCCTGCTCCAACCCCAAAACACTAATGGGGCTTTTCCTCTGTTTTCTTCTCTCTCAGCTTCTGTGCACTTACCTGTCCACAGACAAGTGTCTGGGATAGGGTGGTTACTCTTTTATAGAGGAGGACAACTGTCCTGCCTGTCCTGAACCCTTGGATTTAGGAGGACTCGGCCCCCTTCCCACACCTGCCCTCTCAGTCACCTCCTTTATCCTGAAGGAGCTCAAAATAACGAGGCTCTAATAAACCCACCACGCAGAGAACAAGGGAAAATCATTTTAGAAGTGATGAATGACACATTCTTACCTGTAATTACACGGTTTGCTTCAGCAAGGTATTTTCCTATCGCTAATCCAAAACATTTGTACTCACTTTGCTTGTAGGTTTCTGCTCCTTGATTCCCTTCCAGACAGCCACTCAGAGAGTGCTTTTGAGGTGTGCTCAGTGAGCCTGCATCCTGCCTGCCCATCTCTGCCCATCTCTGCCCATTTGGTGCAACCAAGGAAGAAGGGGACTTGTGTTTCAGCATCTCCAGCTTTTCGTCTTTTTTACACTTCCAGTGGGAGAAGAGCAAAACCCTGAAGTTTCCTTTCCCCAGTGTCTTTTTTCCTTAGTTGGTTTTCTGATGGGCCTCATGATAGCACAGGATTTTGTTTCCAGAGCCCACAGCACTCTGTATACCATGACAAATATCCAGGTCAGTATTGTATGCCCTTAAACAGCAAGTACTACAGTGCTGCTCTAGGTTTATCCTTCTAAAGATTCTCACTCTGTTTTTTCTAAGACTGCAAAATATCCCACTTAAAATAATAATTAATAATAATAATAATAAGTAACATGCTTCTATGCATGACACAAACCTCTTTGTTCATCTCCCAAAACTCCATTAAAAGGAATGCTGCATGCTGGAGTTTTCAGCAAAATGGTGAGGAAGTGCTTTGTAACTCCTGAGGCCTTCAAAAGGACTGGAATATGCTGGGTGTTACCACTTGATGAAGTTCTGAGGAGCAAACCAGTTGAGTGTAAGAGTCTGACCAAAAAAAAATCACACCAGCCCCTCAGGCTGTGGTCACATGGAGATGTTTTAGGGATCCCAACCACCTCACAGGATCTTCTGAAATGTGCTAGACTCAGTGTTTCTCCCTTGAGCTTTGTGCAATCCTCCCATACCTCCTAGGACTTGGAGGGAGAGGACGTCTTTCAGTAGGACATCTGGCACTAGTGTCCTAACAGACAAGCTTCGGGGCATTTTGTGAAATAGTCTGCAGCTCCCAGAATCTACTTCAGACAGAAACCCAAGAACATCAGGCAGCGACTCTGTCAGATACTATTTCGTGGTGTCTCTCTGTGTTTCAGTTACTTGCAATAGAGGTGTTCACCTCCTGCATGCATTTTCTGCATCCTTCCTGAATCCTACCCATTTGGATTTTTCCCTTAGCTTAGCTAAGGCTTTTTGAAAATGTTTAGAAACCCAGTATGGTTCAAAACATCTGCCAGTTCTAAAATAATAATCTCAGAACTTCCTGCTCCAGACATTACCTAACAATATTCTCTACAGGTTGTTTCCATGAACTTTTAGACAGCATTTCAACTTATACTCCAAACTTTTATCACCATGACCAAGATATTTTTTCCCTGGTACTCCAAAAATACACTTCATTTTGCTCCAAAGGTATAGCTTATTCCAGGACAGTTGAGTCTCCCAGCTAGTTTTCTAGTTGTATCCTACTGGGATCCTTTCTGTGCTGCACCTTCCAGTGTGGACTGGTTCAGAAGCACACACTCCCTAGCATTGCCCTTCCTCAGTTCTCCTGGGTGAACTAGAAGCATTTGCATATCTACAAGTTGTAAGAGATGAAACATGCTTATCTCCTTCTCTGCATTCATCCCCTTGAAGAATCAACTCTTCCATTTCACATCCATGACGTTGTTTGCACTGTTCCCCAAAGCTGCTGCCTGGAAAATTTATGCCCAGATGTGTATTAAACTGTGCAGTTGCAAAATTTTGCCATTTTCCTTAATACTCAGGTAAAATGCATTTGGGATTCCTAGGCCCACAGAGCTACTGGAGGGATGCACAGCCTACCCTTACTACAGTGTTCTTCCTGTGCAAATACCAGCAAAACATACCAGTAAATTTATCCCCGGGCAAGAATTGCACCGGTTGAAACTGCTAAATCTCATTCTGTTGGCCACTGAAATGCTTTCCCTCTGTCACCTTGTCTGTGCAAGGTTTTGCAATATTAGCAAATCTGCAAAGAAATCTTCTGTAATAGGAGCAGAGTCCTACCAACCTGCACCTCCTGCTGCGGAGTGGGCCAGGTCCAGGCAACCTCAGTTCAGTTTTTTCAGTGGAAATTCCCCATCACCAGTTGTGTGGTGGACATAAGTTACCTGCTTTTGGAACAGCTCCCTTTCCTTTGGGATCAGTTACAGACTGCCAGCCTTGAACTTATCAGACGCCATGTGCAACTGCACCACCACCTCTTGTTCAAAAGTCTCAGCATGCACCCATAAATAGCCTGAGCACAACAGACCTCTTAATAGGCTGAGGTCATCCAAGGTATCCTATGGTGCGGCGTGCCATACCTTCCCCACCAGCCTCTCCAGTGTAGCTGGCACATTACATAAGCCCCTGACCATCACTAAATTGCCAGACTGGACTTTACTGAGAGAGCAATTTTCCCATCTTTCAGCTCTGCTTCTGTCTGTCGATACACAGTTTTCAGACCTATTGTGAATGACTAAACTGTACCCAATGATATCATCCAAGTTATCTTAATTCACAGACACGGCTTCTTTCCATTGACTTCAGAGGGGGGACTTAGTGGGAAGGTTGTTTTAGTTGCTCTGGTTGCCACTCCTGGAAAACATCCAGCAGACAGGTGGGGATAGTTTCTGTTTCACATGCACAAGATCTGACTGACCTGTTGGGTGAGAATTTTGAAGGCCCTAGATCTCCAGGCAGGTTTCAGACCTTCCCATCAGTCAGGGCAGGAAGCGACCTCCAAGTAGAGCCACTTTTATTTTTTACTTCCCCAGGAGGTAAGACAGCTTTTCACTGCAGACCAGCTACCTGCAAATAGTTCACTTCACTTGAAACGCATCTTTAAAGGGAATTTCCAAACTGACAGGGTAAGGCATAGTTCCTGGTGTTTATCACAGTTACAACCACAGGGCACTGAGGACAACATTACACTCAACTTTTTGCTCCAGTGCCTGTTTCACCAACCTGACTTTCCCAGGTTTGGAAGTGTCTACGCTATCCTGTCACCACTATCCATTTCAAGCTGATTAGCTCAGCCCAGGAGTGCCTCTGTGAACACTGTTCCCCTTACAAAAGGTTTTTGTAACAGGTCCTGCACAAAAATGTGGTCCCGACTCTGCCCTCCAAGCTGAATCTACCCCCATTTCCCCATTTTGCAATACTGTGAAGGCTTCATTGAACGTTGTGTCTTGTCTTGGCCCACCACCTTCCCACAGTTGGGTTATTTTATTTCTGCTTCTGAATTCAGCTGCATTTTTGCATGGCCTCTGGATCTCTTGTTTTACATACATTAGGTATATGTGGCACTCTGAAACAGAAAGTTCTCTTTTCTTCTCTCTGGGTTAGCCACAGAGCTGTGGTGACAGGACTCCTGGTGACTGACCAACTTCTCACCAGTGTCTGCTTCCTGGCCCCATGCTCTGCTGCAGCCCATGATTTAAGGACCTTGGCAAATCCCTCTGCCTCTTGTGGCGTCTTTAGCTTGCCATTAAACAGAGAAATATCATTTCTGGCTCAGGAATTCTCTGCACTGTGGGCCACTGGGACCTGGGAGATGGGCCTGGGGAGCTTTCATTACGTGTCTTCTCCTCCTGAAGCATCTCCTGCTGGACTCTGGGACGGCTGGTCCTTTTTTCTGACCCAGCTCAGGTTTTTCTGTGCTCTCATTTCATTTTTTACCCATGTATCAATCTGGTCATCCCATAACTGAAAATCTATTAATAGGTCAATGTCCAATTTACCCTGGAAGTCTTCAGTAATATCTCGTTATTCAACCAAAATGATCCAGATCCTTCAGCTGAATTATCTTTGTCCCTCGCTTTGTAGCACACAGCTGTCCAGCTAGTTTTAATTTGATGCTTGATTCTAGTCATACAGCCAGCCTAGATAATTACATCTTTTTTCCCGAAGGCAAGTACTTGGTGCCCACAGGAGCTGAACCCATCAAGCTAGCTCCTAGGCACCCTATTTCAGAGCCATTCCTTTACGTCGTGGTCATAGACCAAGTTGAATAAACCTCGCAAATGTATTCTCCTCAAGGACCGAGGCTTTTGCACTGATTCATCTGGGACAGACAGTCTGATTCCTTCCGCCTGCAGACTAAGAAGGGTGGCAAGTGTTTGGTAGTAGGTGGTGTTCTGGCTAGCCCTCGTCTACAGCAGGGGCTGTTTTTTCCTGTGGTGACCTGCAAACCTTTGATTTCCTTTTCTGAGTGATTTTTTTTTCAGTTTCTTAACTCTTTGCTGTTGTTCATCTTGGCTTGTAAATTGGACAGAGCTTTTCTTGTGCCTCTTATTTTCTGGAAAACATTCTTTTCAATTATAGTCATGCTGCTGATCGCCTCTTTGATCCATCTTGCCATTTTAAACTGGGAATCTTCCAGGAGAATTTCGCACTCTCTCTGGACACTGAAGCCTTTTATCCTTGTCTGCAGGTGACCTCTTATAAACCTCTCTTAGAAGTTTCCAGATGTTGCTTGAACTGCTTTTTGTAAAGTCTCCAGCTGTCTCAGCTCATGTTTTGCATCTTTTGGTCATTTTCAATTTCCATTCCCACTTGGTTCCACAGGAATCCCAGAATTAGGACTTCTCCCCTTAGAAACTGAGTCTCACTCTGGACATTGTTTCCATAGTTTGAAGTTTTGCAGGTTGTTCCAGAGAGGATGAAGCTGGCGAAGATGCTCCAGAAATGCTCCAGGTACTCCACAAGGAGGTGCTCCAGAAAAGCTCAACCCCTGCTCCCCATCCCATGTATTAGAAACCTCACAGAACCCTGCTTTCCAACCCATGGAAGGAACCAGGTGGAGGAAACTGTCTTTTCTTTCAGAGTTCAAGCTCTCTTTGAGTCAGCGCTCTCCCAAAAGGTCTCCGTGTACTTCGTCTCAGGTTTAAGCTCCTTCTTTTATTTGGGCTGTGCCTCCGGGTTCGGGTTTTTTTATGCTTTCTCAAAAGACCAGTCCACTCAGGAGGAGAGAAATTTCATGCTAACGGTGCTTGTTCCTCTACCCTGAACAGCAAGAGATCCTGTAGCTCCATCTTAGATGTCCAACACGGATGCCTAACTCGGGGTAAGCATTGCCACCCTACATGGCTAACTACTGCTGGAACATGCGCCACCCGGCAAGTTTCACTGCAGTCTCTGATCCCCTTTCCCGAGGGAGCAGGTCTATATAGTCAAGCCTATGCAAACAGTTTGCTTTTCCTTCCCAACAACCCCTATAGTAGTCCATAAGCCTCTCTGACACCCTCAAAGGTAACATATAGGCATGTGGAATATGTTGTTTATTTTTAGCCCCCAGTTTAGTTGCACTGACAGTGTGAAAATGTCAGCAGGTTAACAGGGGAAGAGCTGTGTAAGCCTGCAGTGCCGCTTGCTCGCCTGCCAAGCAGGAGCCTCTAACACCTCATCAGAGCCTTCACTGCTCCCAAAACCTCATTCGCACTTTACATACGGGCAGCGTGGTTTCAGCAGCCCCAGCACATAAAAATCACGAGTTACCCTCCTAATAAGATTACCTGTAAAGCACGATCGTTAGAAAGAAATAAGGTGAGGCTCCTGTCTCTATTTTGCTGGCGGGGGCGTGTTTATTGGGGTAACTCGCTCCCAGCTGCTGCGGGAGCCCGAAACTGCCCCTCGGCTCAGTGCGCGCCGGGAGGGAGGGGGGGGTCGGAGGGAGGAAGGCAGCAAAGCGGAGCCAAACGAAAGGCAAGCGTCAGGGCTGGCAGGGGGGACATAAACACATCCCCGTGGATCGCCTCCTCTGATACTTCCCGCCCGCGGTTCCCGCCAGGAATACAGGAGAGAAAGCCGCCAGCCTGGCCCTGTGTCGCAAGCGGGGGGGAGCCCCTCTCTCCCCGCACAGCACGTGGGGACGAAGCCGCTGCACACCCCGCACCCCCCGTATCCCCCCCCCCACCGCACACCCCGCACGTTGCAGGGCCGCACATGCCGCGCCGGCGTGCTCAGAGAGCACACACGCAGGGACACACGGGCACACACGTACACGGGGCTGATCGCTGGCCGGGGCTGGAAGGGCATGACTGCCGGTACCCCGGGCTGGGGGTACCGGGTGCTGCCCGCTGCAGCCGGGTGCTGGCGCCTACTGGCGCGGAGCTGCGCTGGGGGGGCGGGGGGGAGTCGCCGGGGCAGAGCCGCCCGGTGCTGCCGGCGGCAGTGATGTGGCAGCAGGTCGGGTCACGTTGCCGGCCCTGTGCTCGTACCAGTGTGAGACGGGATTAGGGAGGCGGCTGTCGGTGCCGCCGCCGGCGGGGAGCGGGGGCTGTGCCGGCGCGCCTGGCGCGCAGGAACGAGCGAGAGGGGTGGGGGGGGCGGGCGGGGGTTCCCGCGGGGGGGGTTCCCGCCCCGCCCCGTCCCGTCCCGGGGCTGCCGCCGCCGGTCCGGCTGCACCGGTGGAAATGCAATGTCACCCCCTGCGCTCCGCAGGAGGGCAAGGTCAAAATGCAGGTATGTTTATATGACATATATACATATTTTAATGTATATATACGTATGCATATAAGAAACGATTTTGCCGCGGTCTGACGTTGCAGGCGGATCCGGCTCTCGTCCAAAGGTCGGTCTGGAGAGCCGCCGGGACCGGCGGCGCCCGGGCGATATCACCGGGGGCCCAGAGCTGCGTCACGGCGGCGCCGAGCCAGGGAGCGCCCCGGGCTGCCAGTGCCGCGCCGCAGGCACGGCAGGGTCTCTGAAGGTGTCTAACACGTGCCACCAAATGTGACTGCCCACCCGGCCCCCCAGGGAGAGGGGCTCGGTCCCCTCCGTGGGCACGTTTTCCACGGACGGGTCTCCTCCGCCAACAGAAATAAAATAATACAATTATTAAAATGGTAAGAATAAAAGCAAGAATAACAACGCAATTATAAAAAAAAAAAAAGTCAATAAAACCTTGATAAAAATGGCAATAATAATGACGATGACAATGACAACAGCGATAGTAACACGGGGGAAAACCAGTGTCTCGCAGGACGGCCCCCGGGCCGGCAGCGGGGGAGACCCCCCCCCCC
>JANVCC010000066.1:154559-181438 GCA_025345505.1 Todiramphus chloris collaris | reverse complement strand
GCTGGCGGCGCGCGTGCCCCGCGGGCAGGCGCGGCGGCGGCGGCGGCGGGTGCAGCCTCGCGGCGCGGCGTGTGCTGCGGGCGTGTGCGCGGGGATCGGGAGCGAGGCGGGCAGGGGGGAGCGGCGGCGGGGGACGGGCAGCGCCGCACACTTTCGCCACTGCACGGGAGAGGGGGACGGAGGCTGCATGTGCGCAGCGTCGCTCGCGGATCTCCAAAGACTGATCTCGGCATCCCGCAGGCTCCGTCAAAAGCAGCGACGAAACATCAGCCGCTGCCAGACATGGATGAAGGAATCTCCCGCTTGCCGGAGAGGCAGCTACTGGAGCATAGGGATTTTATAGGGTAAGGCGCCAGGGCAGTGTCTCCGTCTCGTGTCTCTACGGCGATTTGCCTTCTGGAGAAAGTGCTGTGAAGCGGTGGCAGCGGAGCCGGATCCCCGGCGGGGCGAGGGGGCTCGCCTCCCTCCGCGGGCGGACCCGGGCGATGTCTTGCCCGGCCCTTCGGGCAGGGCGCTCGGCGTCTGTTTGCCCACTCGAGGAGGTGCTGGGCCAGCTCTCGCTCTTGCCGATGCTGGATCTTTGTGTTTTTCCCCAGGCTGGACTACCCTTCCCTGTATATGTGCAAACCCAAAAGAGGCGTGAAGAGGGACGAGAGCAAGGTAAGAGTAAGTTTCTGGGGCTGTTCTCGCTTAAGCGCTTAACTGGGGTTCCCTGAATTTTACAACGCAGCTTCATTCCCAAAAGCATCCCCGGGGGGGGGGGGGGGGGGGCCGCTTTTATCTTCCCCCCCCCCCCCCGAATCTTAAACGGGTTTACGAACGAGATGGCCCGTCGGGGAGAGCGGTGCCTTGGTGATAATTTGCGCGGCATGTGGTCGGCATGACATTTGTTTTGGTTTTGATCGTCGTTCCGCGGGACTATCTTAACGCCTGGCTTTTCCCGTATTTGCTAATTAGGAGACGTACAAACTGCCACATAGACTGATAGAAAAGAAGAGGCGAGACAGGATTAACGAATGCATCGCCCAGCTGAAGGATTTACTGCCCGAGCATCTGAAATTGACGGTAAGGTGCAGAGGAGAGTGTTATGTACATACAGATGCAGGCGCCGGCAGCTTGCCCGCTGCGCAGCCCCGGGGCGGCGGGGGCGCGGGACGCCGGTCTGCCTGCCTGCCCGCCCGGCTGCGGCAACGGCCCTGCCCGTAACGCCCCTCGGGGACCCGTTTTCCCGAAGTTACGGAGGAGGCGTTCGGCGGTGGCCAAAGCGTGCCGGGAGATAGCCGAGCCGCCTGCTTCCTTTGCTTTTGTAGACGCTGGGACACCTGGAGAAAGCGGTAGTGCTGGAATTGACTTTGAAACACTTGAAAGCGCTAACAGCCTTAACGGAGCAGCAGCACCAGAAGATCATTGCTTTGCAGAACGGTAAGCAGGCCCCGGGGGGCGCCGCCGCAGGGGCGCACCGGGGGCGAGCGGAGGGAGGCGCGGAGCGGGGCACCAAACGCCGGAGCCGCGGGCAAACTCTGTCCCCTCTCGGTTTCCCCCGCAGGCGAGCGGTCCATGAAGTCTCCCGTGCAGGCCGACCTGGACGCCTTCCACTCGGGCTTTCAGACGTGCGCCAAGGAAGTGCTGCAGTACCTTTCCCGCTTCGAGAGCTGGACCCCCCGCGAGCAGCGATGCGCCCAGCTCCTCGGCCACCTGCACTCCATCTCTTCGCAGTTCCTCCCCGGCCCCCAGCTCCTTTCCCCGCCGCCGGGCCCCCTCAGCAAGGGATCCTCCTCCTCTTCCTCCCCGCCCGCCCCCCCCTGCGCGCCGGGCCACAAACCAGAGGGCCAGGCTAACTGCGTGCCCGTCATCCAGAGGACTCACGCCGCCGAGCTCAGCACCGAGACCGACACGGATACGGACAGCGGCTACGGCGGGGAAGGCGAGGCGCGCTCCGAGCGCGGCCCCGTGGCAGCGGCCGCGGGTGCACTGCCCGCCCTGGCCATCAAGCAAGAGCCGTCGGGGGACGAGGCACCCCCCGCGCCCAAACGGCTGAAGCTGGACCGCGGCGGCAGCCCCCTGCCCGTCCCGCCGGGGCTGGCGGCGCGGGGCGCCGAGGCGGCGGCGGCGGCCGCGGCGGCGCTGGTGAGACCCGACGCCGCCCTGCTGGGCTCGCTGATGGCCCTGGGGGCAGGCGGTGGCGGGGCCCCCTTCGGACAGCCGGCGGCCGCGGCCCCTTTTTGCCTGCCCTTCTACTTCATCTCGCCCTCCGCCGCCGCCGCCGCCGCCTACATGCAGCCCTTCCTGGATAAAGGCAGCCTGGAGAAGTATCTCTACCCCACCGCCCCCATTCCGCTCCTCTACCCGGGCATCCCGGCACAGGCAGCCGCCGCGGCCGCCGCCGCGGCCGCTTCCTTTCCCTGCCTCTCCTCCGTGCTTGGCCCCGCCGAGAAGGCGGCCGCCGCCGCCGGGCTGCCCCCAGCGCCCCACCTCCCGCACCCCTTCGCTGCCGCCGCCGGCCTGGCCGCTGCCGAGCCCGGCGACGAGGCCGAGACGGCAGCCGCCGAGGAGCCCGGCGCCGAGGGCCCGTGAGCAGTCGCCGGCCGGGAGCCCCCACGAGTTCCCCGCAGCCGCTGCCTTCCGCTCGGACTGGCCACCCCTCCGCGGGGCGGGGAGGGGCCGTCGGGCCGACACCTGCGTCCCCGGTTTCCTCGGAGGGCAGGGTGGCGTCTGCGAGGGGTCGCCGGGGCCGGGCGGCGCCGGGAGCTGGCGGCCGCGGGGTGCCCGGGGCCCGGCCCCGGGAGAGCGGCCGCCCCCGCGGCGAGCCCCGCACCCCGCTGCGGATGCGGCTCGTCCCGGCGCTGCCCTCGCAGAGGACCGTCAAGGATAAAATTTGCTACTCAGTATTTTTTTAATGTTTGGCTTTATAAATGCATAAATATGCTAAGAAAAAGAAAACAAGAAGAAGGAAGAAAAATAGTAAGGATACTTCTTTTTTTTTTATATATATATATATAAGGTAACTTAAATGTTGCACCTTATTTGGAATGGGTTTATACAGTGTCCCTAAGTCCCACTTGGGAACTTGCACTTGTTGTCCGGGAGACCTGGGTGGGTTCAGGGTGAGGGCGGGGGATGAGGCGAAGGAAGAAGGGCAGACCCCAACACCTGTGCTAGCACTTTATTGAGAACCCGAGCGTGGAGGGATGCACCCTGAGCCCAAACCTGCAGTGCCTTGAGCACCCGGGGATGCCACTGGCTCCAGCGAGTTTGGGTGTGCAAGGGAAGGAGGGTCAGACCCATTACATAACCTTGTGTTTGGTTGGGTTGGTTTTTTTTCTTTTTTTTTCTTTTTTTTTTCCGGATAAGGTATTCAAGTGTGGCAAGTGCATTTGTTCTCACCCTGTCTTTATTTAATTCAGTATGTTCCCGAGAGATTTTTTTCCCTGAACCTTGTATAAAAATGAATGTTTCTGCACTGAACTACAAAAAGAACCGCTCCCCCCTCCCCAAAAAACATACTGCAACTCATCAGCCTGAACTCATTTTATCCTAAATTTTGAATGACACAAACTGGAGGCCGTAGGTAAACACCTCACACTGCAATCAGAAATGATTAGACTGCTTGGGGTAAGTTTGCCATACGGGTTCTCCCCTCATCCCATGCTCAAATATCACGATTTCCCTTTCTGGAGACAAACCAGATGCCAGATAATCACACAGATAAAGCTTTTCTAATAAGGCTTAAACCAAGACCTTGCCTAGATATTTTTAGTTTGTTGCCAAGGTAGCACTGTGAGAAATCTCACTTGAATGTTATGTAAGAGGTGAGACACAACAGCCTGGTGAGGAGTGAGTACGTGTCCGGGGTCTGTCAGTCCTTTCGGTGCATCTGCTGCTGCTGTTGCTACTGTTTGCCTCAAACGCTGTGTTTAAACAACGTTAAAAAAAAAAAAGAAAAAAAAAAAAGAAATCTTACAAGCCTACAGAGTGGCTGTGTGTAAATAGTTGTTAATACATCCAATTAATGATGTCTGACATGCTATTTTTGTAGGGAGAAAATATGTGTTAATGATATTTTGAGTTAAATATCTTTTGGGAGGATTTGCTGAAAAAGTTGCACTTTTGTTACAATGCTTATGCTTGATACAAGCTTATGCTGTCTTAAATTATTAAAAAAAAAATAAATCCTGTCTGCAAGAAACCAGCTGTTTTAGAACAGTTTAGTATGTGATATATTAGAAATCAATCTTTATATTCAGTATTTTCCAGCACTCCATGAATTCTATTATCTAAATATTTCCACACTATTTTGTGATCTAAAAAATTCTTACTAAGGAATAAAAACTTTAATACACAAAATGGGGTTGTCTACTAATTAAAAATCTAACAAGAAGACATAAATAGTGGGTGCATTGAGCTTCAAAATGTATGCTTGTGTGGCTGATGATAATCATTTAATGCCTTTTCACATTTTTAATCTAGGTTTGAATTGTCTTGGTTTCCTTTAACTCTGGTTTAAGATATGCGTGTTTCATAAAGCCAAGTGTAAAGCAAGCACATGGAACGTGCATGTTTCTTCCTGATACCTACTTTTTTTTCTCTTTTTTTTTTTGTAAAATACAAATCTTTTAGCACTTTACAGTCCTGTTGCTTCATGGGAGCTATCTTTGTTCCCAGTGAGCAAACTTTATGAATTCCCTGACAATCTAATGACATATCATGGTCTCTGGAGGAATGATGTATGTCCCAGCTTGGAAATCCTCTAAGAAAACTGAGTGGGTTTTTTTTGGCAGGGAGGGAGGAGAGCAGGAGGGGGAACAAGAGTGGTGGAAACAAGCAATTAATTCATAGCATGGAAATGCAGCACCCTAAAGATTTCCACAGAATTGATACTTGAGCTGCAGAACACCTTTTCTTTCAAAAATCTTCCTGTTCCACAGAAATAAAATTGAGAAACCCCTTAAACTGTAGCCAATGTTTATATAAGAGAAGCATAAAGGGAGCGTTTCGTGCTCCCTCTACTGGTTCTTCAATGCCAGTGATTGTGCTCATAGCCACGCTGACAAGGAATGAAGTTGGAAGGCAAATGTGATGGAAAACTCAAAAAGCCTCGTGTTGATTCAAGCAGTCCTTCAAAATACAGGAGCTATTATAAATTGTGTGAAAAGTAAGCACTCCTTTTAAACTGCCCAAACAAGATCGTTAAGAAATAGGTATGCCTCTTTTCACATGGAAGCTACAGTAAAATTAATTCCCATTGGAAAAAGATACAGGAAGACTATCTGTACAAATACTAACGGACCCACAGAAGAACTAAGCTGGTGAAGGGCCTGGAGAACAAGTCTTAATGAGGAGCGTCTGAGGGAACTGGGGCTATTTAGTCTGAAGAAAAGGAGGCTGAGGGGAGACCACCTCGTTCTCTACAACTACCTGCAAGGACGTTGTAGAGAGGCAGGTGCTGGTCTCTTCTCACCAGTAACTAATGACAGAACAAGAGGAAATGGCCTCAGGCTGCATATGGGGAGGTTTAGATCAGACACAAGGAAAAAATTTACAATGAAAGGGTTGTTAGGCACTGGAACAGGCTGCCCAGGGAGGTGGTTGAGTCACCATCCCTAGATGCATTTAAAAGATGCATAGATGTGGTGCTTAGGGATATGGTTTAGTGATGGACTTGGTAGAGCAGCGTTAATGGTTGGACTTGATAATCTTAAATGTCTTTTCCAACCTAAATGATTCTACGATTCTACAAGTGCTTTTTCCAGGAAGTGATGATAATGGACCAAAGGCCACTACAGTGCACCAGTACACCTGTGAAAGTCAATTATTTCTGGGCTGCAATCAAAGCTTACCAAAGGTAAAGGAAAAAACTGCATCTGACTTCCATTGTCTTTGGATCCTGTTCTGCATGTCATGTTATCACAGGAATGAAAGTGAACCCACTTCAGCCCTTCAACTCGGTAACTCTCCAACCACTTTACTTTGACCCGCATACTTAAACAGCTTAGCACTTGTTACGTGGCCAGAGTTACACCGGGACAAATGTGCTCATGTACTCCCAGGTCTCATACTAGGGAGGGAGTTGGTCTTATGGAGCATGGAGCCCTTCCTACCATTTCACTGTATGCACGGAAAGGGTGGAGCCATAAGCACTTTTCCAAAAATTGTACCCCCTTGTGAACAACTTGGGTGGTTTGAAACGTGAGTGTGGGCCAGGCTTTACATCTTTTTCAGATTTCCAGCCTTTGGGAATATGAATCAGTTTTGATTTCATTGGGCTATAAACCTAGATCCTTATAGGGTTTTATCAATTTCAGCATTTACCATGTACAGTAACAGGAAGGCTTATTTATATTAGCCTTTGAATCAAACGTGCCAAGTGACTTCACGCCAAGTTGCAGCATCAGTGGAGTCTATTAAATTTTATTGCATAAAACATAAAGACAAAACATCTGTGTTCAGATAATACCAATGCCTACCAAAAGCAAACAGGTGAAAAAAAGAGGTTTGTAATTGAGGCTGATAACCCACCGCTGCTGGAGGCAAAAGGCAAATGACAGAAAGGTCCCTACAATCAACTTTAATTATTAAATTCCAGGCTTCCTCAGATCCCTTTGGAGCCTAAATCAAATTGTATGTTTTGTATTTTCACGGGGTTAAAAAAAATCATAGAAGCAATGGGCAAGAGCCGGACAGGTTTAACTGTACATTCATTTACTTGCAAATAGATATCCTCCAAGCTTGTTATTTCCTACCTACTTTCTATAACTCTATGATATATGGACTCTCATGTGCACTTCTCAAGTGCCGAGAGTGCAGGACTGGGCACTACATTTACTGTATACCCTTAAGTACATACTCTTATTTTCTCAAAACCCACAAGATAAGCAATGTAAGCTGGAAAATGTGTTTTCTTAAGCAATAAATTTTGAAAACGGGTCTCATGTATCCAGTATATTATAGTGGCACGAAAGGTTGCATTATAGTGTGTTAAATAAACCCATCTGAGATTGTCAAACCAATGGAAGGTAGTACCATGTACCTTCCGCTGAAGGCAGTGGAAGTTTTGTTTGGAAGAATTACAATTAAAAAACTCAAACTGACTATCGGCCCTGATTAAGAAAGGCCTGACCTAACAATTAAGTCAATGTGAGTCCTTTTCTAAACCATAATGGGCTTTGGAGTAGGTCCTAAAACTGTGTTTTGAGGCTTGTTTGTTTAATTTTCACTTCTAGTCAGGGCAGACTGAATGTCTTCAGCATCCAACAAGCCTAGGGACTGAGTGCAATGTGTGTTTCAGCACCGATAAACTTACAGTCTGTGCTGTACCCTGGGTCATGCAAGGTATTTCCTTTTCAAACATCAGCTCCTGGAGTCATGTGACCTCTGCCTTCTCTGCCTGTAAGCTGCAGAAATTAACTTGAAAGCAAGTCACAATCATGCCAAATTTCTTATCCACAAGAAAAAAAGAGAAGACCTGTACTTTTTCAGAGCCAGTTTCACTCAAGAAAATCTGAATCTCTATTTACTATCTCTGGCTATACTGCAGTCTCACAGCAGCTCACTGCAAAGCAGCAGAGAGAAGCCAGTGGCTCACCTGCAAGTGGCAGCCATGCAAGTCCCAGACACGTGTGGGCTGGACGTGAGCAAGGGTGAGCTACCACTGTCACCTCACTCTCTGCATCCTTCCTGTGGCTACAGCATTTCGGTCTCCCAGGGCTGTCAATCTGTCACAAAGACTAAACTCATCGCAGCTTCAATTTTAGGGCACTGCCGAGGGCTGCACGGAGCCGCCCTGCCCCAGGCTGAGCCACAGAAGCTGTTCTGCCTCAGTGAACTCACGGGGCACCCCAGTGGCACGGCACCTGCTCCTGTCACTGCTGCCCTTTCCTGGGGTGCGAGCAAGACTCTTCCTGCCCAGCACTCCCAGGTGGGTCACGCTTGGGACGAGCGGAAAGACGTGACCTGTGTTTCGGAAAGCAGGGACTGTGATCCCAGGCACCTGTAGTGAGCCCTGGGGACCAGGAAGAGTTCTTTCTCCTGCCTCCCTAAAGGCCTGTTGGTTGTTGGGGGCTTTTTTGGTTTGTTTAGTTTGTCCACTTCTGTATATTTTCAACGCTCAATTTCCCTGTCCCCATTTCTCCTGTTTCAGTTTAAAAGCAGGTGCAATGATTTTTACTACTCTTACAGGGTTTCTTTTACCTCAGCTGAGTTCTTCTGGGATCAAATTAGAAATGCAGATTTGTTCCTTATTAGAAGCACATCCACGTTCCCTTCCCCCTCATGGTTTATCTCACTGAGGTGCTTGATCTAAGAGAAACTACATGATACGAACTAGCACGAATCTTTGATGAAGGCTTTGGGAACTGGTCCCCTCGATCCTCTGGTATCAGCAGTTCCCTGCTGGGTATTGCTGTCTGCATGATTGCAGCCCTGCAGCTAGAATGAGGGAAGCAACTCCTAATTTCATCTTGCTTGTTTTGCTCTTGGAGCTCAAAGGTGAGCCTAACTCTCATTCTGAAATACTTTCAACCCAAAACCTGGAGAACCAGTTACCAAAAAAAGAGAAACCCCTGCGGTCATATCACTCTCAAAGTTGAACAGTTTCTGAAGAACAACCTCAGGAAAAGAGCTATGTAAATATGGCACCTTCTTACTCAGCAGAAAATAGGCTCCTCGAGTGTGTTTGGATTAACACCCGCACCACAGAGCCAACCGAGCTGACAGATGCTGAAGTGGATTCTATTCTCACTGTACATTATCAACAAAATCTGCTAAGGCTCCAGCCCTGCAGTTGGTGGCAGGCAGGCACGCAGCTTGGCTTATGTGGTTTGCAAAGAAGCCCATCTGCAGAGGAGCAGCAGGCCATCTGCGTGGTCCCAGTTACAGGTTAAGGGCTTCAGACTTGGTTACAGTCTGAAACACCTGAAGGTTAGAGTCAGGATTGACTTCAAATTGGGATCCTGTGAGCAGTGACCCTGATTAGTGGTTCTGTGGTAGGGAGGGAACAGCTTTCAGGAAAGGTTCTAAGGCCCGGGGTTCCACCTGCAGAGAGGAACTGTGTCCTTGGCTGGAAAATGAGTATCTCCATCAAAACCAAATGGAAACAGTCACAACCACCCAGGGCAGACTCTGTAACAGTAAAGCAGCCCGAGATGCAGGAAAAAAGCTTTTGCTGCCAGCAAGATCTCCAAAGGTGAGACTCATTCACAAGACAAGTCAGCGAAACACAACTTTTTTTTTTGATATGCAAGTCGATGTCTTTTATTCTGCAAGTGCCTGAGAGGCTGAGCAGAATGAAAACTCTCCCATGCTGTTTGAAGAGAAAGAACCAGTCTGACTGAGCTCACCTGCGTTCGCGCAGGCGGTGGCACCGCTGACGCTGCCCAGGGGAGCCTGCCTCTGGCTGTCAAACCCAGCGCTCGCACACGGACGGCAGCTCTGGGGGCGCGGCACCCGGATTATTTTTTGGGGGGGGGGGGCAGAGAACCATCTGCATTCGCGTTACGGCCTCTGCCCGGCACCCAGAGGGCTGGCGACAGTTGTTTTGCGGCGGAAGGACGAGATCGGAGCTGCCGGGAGGGGCGGGTGGGCGACAGAAGGGACTGCCAGCGGCCGGGGCTCGGCGGGACGTCCCGCACGGCCGCCTCAGCCGGTAAAAGCCGCTCCGGCCGCTTCCCCCCCCCGCCCCGCGCTCGCCGCCGTCCCAAGCGCGCGGCCCCCGCTCCGGCCGGCGGCAGCACGGCCGTCACGCGCGCGCCCACGTGACCCCCGCGCACGCTGCCTGGCACGTGCGCGCGAGCCCCGCCGGCTCGGGGAGGGGGAAGGGGGAGGAGCGGGGCTCTGGCCGTCCCCTGGCAACGGCGCGAGGCTGCGGACCGGCCCCGCCCCCGTCGCGTGCCCCGCCCCGCCCCGCCCCGCCCCTCGCGCGGCCCGCAGCAGCCGTTGGGCGCGGGGCGGAGCCGCAGCCCGGGCTCCCAGGGGCGGCCCGCACGGGTGGGGGCCGCGGGGCCTTGCCTCGCCTCGGGGGTTACGGGCCGCCGGCCCCGTGGCGGCGGGTGGCGACTCGTCTGCAAAACCACCCGCTCGCCGCGCTACGGGCGGGCGGCTGTGTCTCTGCCGGGCTGGCGGAGGCTGCGGGCCCCAACGGCCTTCGATCGCCGCGGGTTCAGGGCCTACCCGCGTCGGGTGCAGCTGCCCTCGGAACTCCCGTTACCTCGGGTTTTGGCAGCCCCGCGTGTGTTTCGTGGCTCGATGGTGTTGTAAGGAGACCGAATTTGCCTTTATCCCTACCAAGCACCTCCCACGCATAGCGTGCACATGGTGGAGTGGCACTCGTGGCCTTTGGACTTTGTGGAGCTAATAACGCCAGCAATGTCACTGCAGATTAGGGGAGATGAGGAGATTCAGCGCTGCCCGGGGGCAGCTTTCAAGGTTTAAAACAAGTTGGCTCTGGAGTCCAGGCGTTCAAGAGGCTTGCTCGATGTGTTCTGAGCAAACGGAATGCAGTATTATGCAGACGTGGACCAATTCTGCTCTCATACAGAAAATAGCAAAGACCAAGAGGTGTGTAGCCGTTGAGAGCATCAGCTGGAGGGCTAATAAACCATGATCGGGAAACTCCTTAGTAGAGACTTTTTTTCTCACTTTGACTCTTCACTCAGAAACCACAGTAGCTTTCAAGCACCCCAGCCTTTTTGCAGTTCCCCAAAAAGGACTTAAGCACCAGGAGTGCTCAACCCTCTAGCAGAATCTGCTACACATTTTACATACCTGTCCTTTTTATTTATTTATTTAGAAGCTTCCAATTCTTCACCCTGACTGTCATGCACCCACTCCTCCCACGTATGTATGCTGCAGAGACATACCTCAGGAAGCCCAAGTCTGGAGGACTATGAGTGGCCCTTCTGCTTGGGCCAGGGAAAGGCACTGATACCAGTCTCAGCACTTCTTGCTAGTTTGCTTCCTACCAGAGCCAAGGGGCCTAGAGCAGACCTTAGGCCTGGCCACAGCGTAATCCTGCTGCTGCTCACATGGTATGATCTGAAGGCAAGAGCTGCTGGGTTCTGCATGAGAGGGACCACTGCCTGGGACACCAATTCATCACAGCTGGTGGGACCAGAAGAGGTAACATGACCAGCTAGTTAGCATGACCCAGCTGTACCTCCTGCTGGCTTTGGGTCTCAGACAATTATCACTGACTTCTACTCAGATCTTGGCCCTAAAGCTTTTCATGGTGGTGGATGCACAAATCAGTGTGTTTCTCAACAGCTGAACTGGATTTCCTGCCTTTACTTCAAACCTGTTGGGGTTGCAGTGCTCACCAGGTGGCACGGGAGGCTGTGGCCAAAGGCACCTGTGGAAAGCACAGAACGATCAGAGGATAATACAGTCATCCAAGAGGAAAAACCTAGATTCCAGCCGTGCTTTGCAGCATGTTTATGTTACAAACCCACTGGAACCAAAACAGATCTTCGTAGGAGCTGGGGTTAGGACCTGGCTCTCTGGTTTCCTCTTCCCCCAAGTGAAGACCCTAATCAACAGGATAAAGCTATTTTTTGGTGACTGCAAACTAGGACAAGATCCACAAGAGAAACAACACGCACATGTCTGAGAACAGCTTTTGGTCAGAGCCTTCCTACAGGGAGTGGGAGATGCAGAGGTGAACCTCCTTGGAGGAGGATTATTCAATCCTCATGATGTACTTGAGAGAGAAATGTTCTAGTTATCGAACTGTTACCCAACTGCAGAGCTACTTCTCTTTCAGCTTCAATTTTTTGTGTGAAGCATGGTGCCCTCTGTTGTTCTAGAGAGAGGCTGCTATGAGTTAGGGGACTGAAAGCATGAAAGTGAGGTTGGTTTATTTTTTCCCATACTGCAGGCTCTTAACAGATGCTTTGTTTTTGACAGACAGGCAGTTTTGCTGGGGGGTCTGTCACGCTGAATGTGCTACAATCGGGAACTTTGGTTTCCAGAGTGAAGTCAGGAAAGAGACATCTGTAGAGGGGTATGTACCAACAGGAGTTGGAAAAAACTGTTTAATGACACACTGCTTAAAAAATAAATAGAAAAGGTGCATAGAAGAGGCAAGGGCTGCTTATTACAGGTGCTACCAAGGTGAATGAAGAGTATGGGAATGTGTGTGGGCAAGGGTCAGAGTTAAAGCTGCCTGTGCATCTTTCAACATCACCTGACATCTGAGAGAGAAGGAGCTACCACCGCCTAACAAACTGCTATCATTAGATAATCCTCATGGGCACTCCTAGTCCATCTATGAAGAAGAATGTGGGTTTTGTGTGAGCCTGGGCTGCAGGTGTTCCTAAGCCTTGGCACAACAGAAAGAATCTGTCTGTATCGCAAGTTGATCTACACAGTGGAGAAATAAGAAAGTAAAGATAGGTCCATCTGTCTGCACAACATCAAGTGGCTTTGCGAAACGCTTAACACAAGTGGTCACAGGGCCAATTCCTGTGTTGTAAATTACAAGGTACATACAGTTATTTAAAATGACCTTTGAGAGTAATATGTGTGCCATGCCCTAGGAGCCATCGACGGGAAGCGTGCTCCCATCAGTGTCCTGCCAGGCCCAGAAGGTATTGCCAGGAGTCCAGCTGTTTGCTGTGATTGCTGAACATGCTGAGTCTGCAATAGCTGTTTTTAAAAGTACACGGTAATGTCATGTGGTTGCTCGAGTTTAATGACCCCAGGGCAACACATTCAAAGGGGTAGAGGGCAAATCAGTTGCCTGTCAAGTCAGACTGCACATCCCTTCCTTTTGTTTTACTGGCAGATCACCTATATCTTTTAGGTACACTTATCTAGGTGATCCTGCTCTGGCAGGGGTTTGGACTAGATGATCTTTCTAGGTCCCGTCCAACCCCTACTGTTCTGTTATTCTGTGATTCTCTGGGAATAAAGCTGCCCAGTCTGGCACAGCACGCTGGTAGCTGATGGCTACTCCAGCATTTTCCCTTGTGGATACACTCAAATAATTTCTGTTTGTACAAGCCTGTAAAGAGGGGATCTTCTCCCTCTCCCCAGATGTTCCCGATGAGCCCACAGGGCAGTGCCTTCAAGATGCAAAACCCGCCCCTTTGTCTGAAGGCACTTCCCCATTACAGGGCAGTCTCAAGCTTCTGGCTGGGCCAGGAGGAGCAGAAGGGCAGTTGAGAGCCACTGCCTAGCAACTGCACACTGCACGGCGAGGACCCTGTTTTCCTGCTCACCTACCCCTGTTCTCAGTATAAATCAGTATATCAGTACATGCAGGTGAACCTGCAATTCAGCCACGCCGTAGTGAACCGTAGCAGGGACACCACTGGGAAATGACAACTTTTTTTTCTTTTGATGTACGGTCTCAAACCACTGTAGTTTCCTGGGTGGCTTCAAATCTAAACAATAATCACAGTTGGCTCTTTCTAGTTTTGCTGCACAGCATTTCTAGCAAAAAGAGGTAACTTGCATACGCTGACAAGAGAAGCAATAAGCTACATACAGAAGAAGAAATCAGACTCAGATTTTTAACACCAAACACAACTGCTCCAGGATTGCATCATTCAGATGGAATTCCTTTTCCTAATACTGCTCAATTACCTTTTCATCTTCTGGCTTGAATCAGACATGGAGGCAGTGATATGCAGTGAGCCCGTCTCCTGTGCATCAGTTTGTGTGCATTTCTATAGCCAAAATGAGACAGAACAATGCCAGGAAGATTTCCCTTAGTCTCACTTCAGGCTCTAAGAATATTTTACATCTCGAAGGTTAAAAACTGATGGATGTAACTGAAGTCTTGATGATCTGCACTACAAGAAAACACAAATTGGACACTTAACATAGAATAGCTTGTTATTATTGGTGTTAATTTTGACTTCCTGCTGTGCAGTCCCTGCCGAAGAACCTAAAATAAACGGGTTTAATTCTGCAAGGAGCGGAACTCCTTCTGCATATGCTGAAACCCGTGTGCTAGAACCAATGGTAGATAAACACATTCACTTTGCAGAGTAAAGCTTTAGGTTTAAAACAGACTATAATTAGACCTCACAGGTAAGAAAAAGCTTTATTGGTCTAACCTGGTGCAACACTTGCAAAAGGAGAGATTAAGAGTCACTTCTTTTGAAGTGCTTACTTTGTTTAGTTAGGGAGATAAATCCTCTGCTATCAGGAAGAGGTTTAACCTCTGACTGAAGGGTTAGGGAAAGCTTCCCCTCGAGTAGGTTACTCTGGTACTTCCCGACCAAGGATACTGTTTGCTATTGAGCTGCCTGTGCCCATTCAGCACTTGCTGTGGAGCTAGAGGCTGAATGCCAGGCCAGATGGCCCTCCAGCCTGACTGAACCATTGTTGGACAACTCTGTTATTCCTGTGTGATCAGAGGAGACTTTTTAGTGAAAGATCCCCATGCAAAAGTAGGTACCCAGAGATGCAGGGCATGTGCTCCTTCTGTGACAGCCCTTCACCTCCCTGGGCCATAGTTTCCTAAGCTGACAAAAGAGATAACCTATCTAATGACCTGACTACATACATATGTATGTATGTGTGTGTGTGTCTGCATATGTAAAAAATGCATATGCTTGAGGTCACTGTTATTCAGTGATAGTAAGGTAAGAAAATAGTTTTTATTTCTTGTGAATTTTAGGCTGTGTTCCAATGATGATCAAACTATCAACTTCACCGGGTATTCACACTTCTGAGACTACTGAGCCTAGTTTTGGGGTTGCTAACGGTACCCAAAGTATGTGCTTGTCCTATGTCACTGCACACCTGGGCCAGGCCAAGTCCATTTTTTCCTACAAAAGGAGATATGTTGCTGGAAGCACTTCCTGCTGTACATTTCTTCAGATGACCATGGGCAAAGGTAGCAGCAAGAACTTATATTGAGCAGGACAGGAGATAAGATGCCATGGGAGTAATTATTCATTGCCTTGTCAAATGCCAGCAGCTGCACTAATTATTACCTAATTGTGTTCAGATGGCAACATCTTAAAATGATCTTTAATCTCAGAACTGAGCAGTAGGGCCAAGTCTCTGTGCTAAGGCACGCTGAAGGGTGCTCATTTTGTGCAGCTCTCCCAAGCACATGAAGCTGAGGTGTTTGATAGTTAATTACATTTATTGGAAGCACGTAGAAAATACTTTGGAATCAGAAAACAACCTCCCCAAAAGGGACCCTCCTACAATTCTAACTCTTGTGCATTTTATCTCTTCTGCCCCTAATACCAAAAGGCCCTTAGGTATCCAGAGACAACCACGAAGTGGCAACCTGTCATGGTGGATTATTAGTTGTATGCACATTGTTAGAACATCATCAGACCCATGGAAACACTGGAATGTTTATGACCACCAAGCAAATCTCAGTCAATCGTTTCTATCGATTAGGTACAACACGCTCACAAGTAGCACTTGCAGAAGGATTTAGGCTGCCTCTAGTAACAGCGTTGCTTTGCAAGAAGAATAGAGTTGAGCATAAGTTGAAATGAGAAGGTTTTATTCCTTTACTTGCCTTTCCTATTTATTCCTTTAGAAAAAGAAATCTATTTAAAGCTAAGCAAAAATTCACCTTCAGAACCCTCCTGCTTCCCTCAGCACTCCTGCATCTTGCTCTCACTGTCAGGTAAAACTAACTCAGAGTGACTTCCTATCACTCTCTTGTTATGATATAAAAATATCCTTCATCACAATAGCATCTAGATGGCACAACCAAGAGCAGGACCACGTCGTGCTAAGTACTATTTGACAAACAAATAGGAAACGAGGTGCAGTTCCCCACAGGGCTTGCCATATATATAGACAAAGTCAAAGGGGACGAAGTAGCATTATCTCAAGCTTACAGCTGGGGGACTCCAAACCAGAGGGATTATAATAGCTCGCCCAAGGTCACACGCAGGAAATCTGTGGCAGAGCTGGGAAATGAACAAGAGCTTCCCCGTCCCAGGATAATCTCTAAAATGGAATGTTCCAACCCACATCCGTACAGGTTTCAGAAAGCTACCTGGCCTGAGCCCTCCTCACAGAAAATGGCAGGAATGGCATCGCTGGCTAGGACGTGCTTCTTTTATCAGTATTATTGTGTCCCTTCTGAAAGAACATCTCTAAAGGTGGAACGTTGCATATTTCACGATTCATCATCGTGTGCTATATACACCTAGAAAATCTGCTTTTCAACTTCGCTGCGTGGCTGCGTTGCTCCAGGCATGCCAGCGTGTGCTGCTGCCCTCTCGTGTAGGCCTTCTTGTCATTGCAGTGTGTGACAGTTGAGGGGACAAGATTATCTGGTGCCTTGCATCCAGCGTAACCTTTCACACCAGCAGCACAGCTAATGGACGTTGTTACCTTTCTCATTTAGCCACGTCGCTGTCTTCTCCGGGCTCCTTTTGGTACACCAGACACGCTACAACAATGGAGAATCCAGGTCATAGTCTTGGTAACCATGATGCAGATTTCCATGATGCAGATTTGCTAGGTCAAGAGAATGGTTAAACCAACTTTGTAGCAACAAAGCATAGTTAATGGTCAGCTGGTGTTCTTGGGTTTCTTCAGCTTTCCAGAAGGGACAGTTCTACCTCATTGATCCAAGCTCACCTCAGGTTGCTTGCAATTGCTAAAGTCAAATCACCTTTTCTGGGCGTGTAACATTAATGAAAAGCAGTTTGGTACACCCGATAAGAAGGATATGCTATTGCAGGTTGTGACAGGTGGCAATTTATGAGAAGCTTCGTAGGCAGCCACAAAGAAATTTCAGTTAATCTCCACTTGAATAGGCTGGCCTGGATTTTATTTTGGCAACAGCTACTGCTGGTACCCTGTGACACCGTGTCACTGGTTCTAAAGCTGAATGATTCCTTTCACTTTCCATCACTGGGGTAGTGAAAGGGACTTCAGGGCACATACAAATCAGGGTAAAGGTGTTTTACTTGGTGTACATCCCCCCTTACCCTTTGTTTGTATTTGGTTTCTTTTTTTTACTGTGGGGTTTTTTTGTTTGTGGGTTTTTTTGTTGTTTGGTTTAACCAGAAGCTTTTCTGTTTAAAGTATCCAGTGAGGTAACTATTGGTACTCACTTGTGTTTCATTGGATAAATATGTTTTTTTCATAAGCATAGCTAGAGCTCTTCTGAATATTTTTCTTCAAACATTTGCTCATTCAAAAGAAATAATGGAAAACTTTTTCTTCCTTTTACCTTGACCCAGGATTGAATATTAGAACTTTTGTATCGTATTTGCTCACTCAGACTTCCAATCACTTATTGCCTTCCTCCTTCTGCAGAGGGGTGAAGCAAGAAGTGTGTAGCTGAAGCAACAAGCACAAAATAGCCTATGTAAAAAAGATGTACAGAAAGGCAAAACTATAGCTTGACCAGCATCATCATTCTGTATTTTGAAGGAACAGTATATATGAAAGCAAGCTATTGTGGAACAAGCCAACATATAGGTAATTAATAATTACGTTATGAGATAGGGGTGTGGGACACAGCTTATAGCGGTTCCTGCACAGGACTCTGTCCTACTGATCAGACTTCACATTGTTTTCCTAACTCTGCTTCTCCTTGATCCACCTGTGACCCTGAGGGCTGGGACCTGAAATCCAAGCCTGCTATACTTAACTTGTGTGGACTAAAGTCAGCGCTGGAGATTAACACCCAATTGCCAGCTCTCACAGCTGAAAACCTGGCTTTGCTGTAGCTGTATTTTACCTTTGTCAGATTCTAGATGACTGAACAAAGTGTGATGATGCTGTGATGACACACTTTCACTCTGCCAGAGACTGTGGAGATCCCCACAGCCTTGCCATAGCCAGGGATTCAGATCAGAAAAGCCTCATCAAGCTCCAGTTTGCACAAGGGACCAGACACCTGCCTTAGCCAGGAGTCAGTGCAGAGCAAATACATGTCACAGGAGAGAGACACCAGGGCTGTCTGTATGACAGCAAGGAAGTTTCTTGCTGGGGGGGGGTGTGTGTGTGAGGTACAGACAGATCCACCAGAAGTTGCATGAGGACACTGGCAGTGTCAAAGTCAATCAGACAGGTGGTGAGGTTTCTCATCTCTGCATCAATTTCCTTGTTGCACGAGCAGGTGCTGAAGAGGCTCTTTTCAAGTCACTCACTGGAGAGCAGCTCATGTTTAACAATTCAGCCCCTCAGCTTGCTGACTGGACAGCACATGGAACAGGGACCTCACTGCAAAAGGATGGAAAAAAAGTACAGCACATACCCACCTGGAAAAATGGAACAAACCAGACCAGTTGAGATTGTCTCCATCCAGTATTTCTGGAGAAAGTTACTGACGAAGCAGTAGTGAGTAGAAGATACTCATCAACAGTGCAATACTAGAAGTAACAAATGAACAATTTTCAAGAAAGCCAATAAGGGGGACCATTGCTCATTGTGCCCTACTCCAGACACTATACAATTCATTTGATACAATCATCAAAAACTGGGATTATAAAAAAATCCCACCGAGCTGCCAAAGATTTGTCAGGCTCTGTACAGCTTCTAAATGACATGGACCATTGATCTGGTCTGGACCTGCAACTCAATAGTGGTCCAGTTATACTAAGCTAGCTAGTGCTGCAGCAGTCACGCACAAATAAACCACTTTTTTCTTTAAAGGCAAAGCGAAAGATGAGAACCATTAGCTGTACCTCTGGCTCTACTGACCATGCTGGGAAACGTTACCACAAAACCCATCCAGCTGACTTGCACAGGAGAAAAGGGTACCTACCTTCCAGGAGCAGAGATCCTCCACATCTTACACGTTTGTAACAAATGCCTGACACTATGAATGTCACGTTCTAGGGTTTCAGTGAAGCTCATGACATTCTTCGTCGTCTTATCAGTCAACAGTGCTAACACTGTTAGCTCATTTCTCCTCACATCTAATGAGATTAGGTGCCAATTAGCTTAGGAAAAGCCATTTGTTGGTATATCAGACTAAGGACTGCATTTGGATGGCTTAAATCGCAAGTCCTTAGCTGTAGCAAGTTCCCTGCCTGGATTAACTCAAGTGATCTCCACTGGCCCTCTGGTCTTCAGCACAGTAACTAAGCCTGAATTGGGCTTTGAACTGCTTAATGTCTTCCCTGAAGCCTCCATACACCTTGTATTTGTCTCACAAAGATTCTGCACATTCAGGTCCTCTCTGATTATCTCCAGACAAACCCCTGCTTCTCCAAGTTACACTTCCTCTGAGTCACTGACCAATTCTATCTTTTCAGGATTAACATTAATCTTAGTAACAGCTCCTCAGTTGAAAAGAAGCAACTCCATTCTCTCATAGTTCCTGGGCTACATCTGACTAAAAATCCAGCACACTTGATGGTAGGTGACCTCACTTGTCTGCCATAGAAGACAAACCAACCAGTTTTGTGTCCTCCCCCAAGTAAATTGCCATCTAGAAGTGTTCACTGTCCAAATGTTTTCTTCAAAAATGATACGTGGCCATTTCTGAGTGTTTGAGCTCTAGACACACTGAGCGTTACCTTGCCTTTGCTTCCAGGCCAAGTGTTCCTCAACAGATGGCGTTTCGGTAGCTGTAGCATGAGATGTACGCTGCAATTCCAGCAAACCATGAACTGTAAAGACTGAAAGTTTCAGAGGGGAATTTATTGTATGGGAGCATATCCAGTATCTTTTGTCAACCATTCATGAGAATAATAAAAAATAGAAGCTTTTTAAATGACAAAAAAATTATAATTACATATAATACAGATTTTCATCTTGCATTGAAGCAGAGCAGTAATAAAATGCTGACTCATGTTTTCACAGTTAGTGTTACTTCTCTAGGTTAAAGCATCAGCAACTCAAATCTTCCAGCCAGGACCCCGAGTTAGTGGTTTCATGGGGTAATCACGAGGGTGAACGTTCTCTGCAGTTTGATACTCTTTACAAATAGAGCAGGCAATACATGATCCATCTACTCAAATCTTCAGAGGTACCAGCTACACTCAAAATGAGACATCCTTGCTGCAACTGAAAGATTTTTGTATCAGAACACACTTTTAGGCCCAATTCAGAAATACTTCTAGGAAATACTCAAGAATGTGCTTAAATCCTATTTGGTTCCAAGGGTCCCAGGTTGATCCTTTGTGACCACCTCTGTGTGATCTGCCCCTCACAGACACTGCACGCTGGCGTGGAGCACTAACCAGTACGTGATTGCACGCGTAAGCTGCTTGCAGGACCACAAAGGATTCGAACATTCTTCAGCACTCCATTTACTTGAGACCTAAATGCATTCATAGAACCATACTGCTGCATGCATACATTTATGTATACACTACACACGCCCCCCCCAACCCCTCCTCACAACGTTATTGCAATAATTCTTCGCTGGTAGAACAATTTATATACCAAGTTTCACTTATTTAGAAAAAAACACCTACAGAGAGCTAGAACAGCTTTCAATCAGTCACTACATCGGCATTGAAAGCTTTATTTTGAAAACTTTAAGCAGCAATACTGAATAAATAGACAGAATGATTGTTTTGTCATCTCCATACAACCGATGGCCTTCATCCAAAACATTAAAATACTGCAGCAAATAGAATTAACATGCATGTTTCAATGGCCTAAAAAAAAAAAAGTGTAATATAAAAGTAACATTTTTGACACTTATTTTAATACAGTACAGACCATTAGAGACTATTTTCTGGGAAAAAAAAAAATATCTGAATACATTTTTGGTATTTACATGGATCATTAAGGCCCGATTCACTCAAGTTAATGCACATCAGGAATTTATATGCTTCAAGATAACTCACTAAAAATTACAAGATCAATTTTTTTTGTTCATACTCACGATCTCAGTTCATTAAAATAATGCAGTACTCTTCATGCTAAAAACAAGGCAATTATTGCCCCAAGAGGGGATTTTTATTTCACTAAAGTTATCTTTTCCCTCTAACCTCATAATGAAAGTATGTTTGCATATTGCTAATGCTAGTGGTAGTTCTCTTCTTCAAAAGCTTCCTTCCAACTTGCTAGGGTTTAGAAAAGCAAGTAATCTCAAAGCTAACATACCATTTCCAGAAGCAATTCAGGCACTTGGGAACCTAAGTCCCACTGAAAGATAAGGGAGGCAGGTTCCTGGCTGACTTTTCCGAGTGGGATTTGGGTTTCTCCCTTCCTTGGGCATTCAGAATGTTTACCTTAGCCTTAACCTACTGGCTTTTCAAATGGTCAACCCCCACCCTTTTCCTCGAAACAACACAGCATCACCAGCAAAATAAACTGTATCCTCATGGATGAGAGAGATAATACAGTTAATTTCCATTAGTAATAAGTTACAGGAGTTCTCCATATAAATTCCCTGTGCACTAGAAAATAGTGCTTGTGTATTCAACTATTTAATGCAAGCAAAAAACCCTGTTTTTATCATGCTGCTCAGTAACTAATATGGCACTTGTTAAAATTAACGTGTGGTTTCCTTTCTGCTAATGCCCCATAAATAGGTTTGAAACACTTCTGAAAATGACTTTTTGTACATTTGTAAAAAAAAAGAGTGAGGTTCTGCAGTTGATCAGAAGCAAAACTCTTAACGCCATAACGTGAGGGATTTTTATAACTGTAGTACATTGTTCAATTCACATTTAATGCAAGGGCATGCCATTTCTTTTTGGTTTATTTACAGAGAGGGTGAAAACGCTACAGAACTTTAGCCTGGGTGAAATTCAGTAAGCAAGAGGAGTATGGTGGAAGCAGCGGGAGCAATTTGTCAGTGTCTCACAAATGACAGGTTTGGATACCAAAGCCTCTCCTTTGCCACAAGGGTGGCTGAAGCTGTAAGCTTTTTCTCACATCACCTTGACATATGCTAAAGCCCTGACAAGAAGGGTCCACTCAGTGATGTTGCAGTGGCCACACCTGAGCCAGCTCCAGGCTGGCCCCTCTGTCAAACAGCTGCTGCATTCAGCAGGTGCTGTGTTTAAACTTAAATGTCAAATTCCTTCCATGATTCTATTACACAGCCATAACTTAAGCACTCCAAAGCTGCTCTTACACTTCCTTTTAATCCTTTTCCTCCCCCCTCCATCTTAAAGAATAACCTAGCAGAGCAAGAGAGCAGTTTTTAGGATGCAAGAGCCCAGTTTGGCTCGAACTGACATCTGCAGGAGATGGACCAGTCACAAATAATGACAAAAACACTAGCTGGGCAAGTATGCTGATCTGCCTTAAAAATACTTCAGTACAAGACTGAAATTGCAACAGGCTTCTCCTTGTGTCTCCCCCCCACCCCCGTGCAGCATAATTTGGGCCAGACTTTGCAAGGTGCTGAGTGCCTCAGTTCTCTAACATCAAGAGGTGCCAAAGATGCAAGATATCCACTGGAAAGGGCCATTTTATTTCTGTAAATTGAACCCAGAATGTAAGGCATAGATGCTCGAGTACCTTGGACAGATATTGTCCCCAAACTATGTATATTTTACACTTTTTTTTAATATATATTTATATATATACACACACATGTTCTTTTTTTTTTTTCCTCCCCCCCCCCCCCCCCATCCCCCCCGCAATACAAAGTTATGGGCACAGTAAACATGAGCACAGAACTGTGATAAACTAACAGTAAAATCTGTGAGCACTGCAAAGATTCCTCAGGTAGGAACATCTCACTTTCTGGTCTGCTCACAAGGGAGGGGAATAAAAAAAAACAACCCCAAAAACCAAAACACAAAAAGAAAGAAAAAACTGATAAGTTAAACAGCAAAAATTCAGAGTCCATTTGAAAAGGTCTTTTATATATTCACAGCCTTATCTGTTGCTGTTAGTCTAAATACAGCAGCATTTTCAGAATATATGATGCCAGTAATAAGTGGAAAGGGAAAAAAACCCCAAACCATTAAACACTCAAGAGTCCTTCATCTTCCACTGTATCTTATATAACTTCCATTTATCAGGAAGCTCCTTTTTTAAAAAAATGAAACTTAAATTAACATTTATCTGCACATCAGTAAATCAACACAAGAGGATGCTACGAGTTAAGAATTCCTAAGTATTTTCTATGGCAAAAAGCTTGGCGTTTCCTACCAGTGGTAAAATCCTGACCCTATGAAAGACATCAGGAGTTCGGTCACTTTGCCGCTGGCTGAAGTCTCGCTATTCGATACTGCACTGAAAGGACAGTGACTCCCCGCACGGTGAGGGCATCTCAAAGGGGGGGGTGATGGTACGAGTTGCTGTTAGAAAACAGGAAATCCAAATGCAAGTAGGTGAGGCCCATCCCTCCTCTAGCTCGTCCATGAAGCCAGCCTCCTAACGTACACAAAGGGTCTCACTGACACCAGTCATTTTCTCTACAAACTTGGTGTCCACCTCAGCAATCTAATTTCACAGCCTGTAACCAACGTGCTACTTGGTAATGTCTGCCTTTCTGCATGGAAGCCTTTCTGTCCAATCCTTGCTTAGCTCTAATTGTGTTAGAGCAACATCAAAATATGATACTGTTCTCTTTTCACATTTTGTAAAAAAAATGTATGCATTTTCTGACTGTAAGCTTTATATTCTGTGACTGAGCAGCAATACACGCTTCAAAGAGGCTAAATGTCTACCATTTAACACCAGGGACCTGGAATGAAATCCTGGCCCCACTCAAGCCAGCAGAAGTTCTCCTATTGACTGCACAGGACTCTCTGCCAAGTTTCTTTCCTCCACAAAACTTGAGTGAATTCTGGAAGGCTGGAAGAGGACGCTCATTTGTCTTGTGGCTTTTTTTTCCTCCTCCAACAGTAAGATTTACCGCAGAACAAGAACACTGTAATGGCTAGTGGAAAAATAAAGTACAAAATGACACACAATGAAAGCCTCCTACTCTTTTTTGGTAAGATATATGAAGACAACTTCTTACATTGTTCTTTTCTCAAAAGGCATATACAACGTGGCAAAATATTTCAAATATACATTCTATATAATAAAATATCATCTAACTAGTGCATCCTCAATCATATGCTAGAAATATTTTTACCAAGCCAAGGTTTAAATTCCATAAATCTTTTAAACACTAGGTGCTTCATTCAAGGCAGATTCAACAGCAAGTAAATCCCACAAGCTCACTTTTCAAGCCTTAAAAGGTAGCAATGGATGGAACATGACATATTATGACGCACAACAGAAATTAACAGTCAGTGGTGAGAAACCATTTTAATGGTTCAGCACTCCACAGAGCTCTGCATTGCAAGTTGTTGTACTTGATCAAATGGTGGGTGTTTGTACAGGCAAATTAAAGTCACCTTGTCAGACTGACGTAACAGCCATACATGATTATTCACAAGTTAAAAATAAAAATATAAAAAGGTCAACATTCACACGTCCATTGATTAAAAGGAATAAATTAAACCTCAGATCAGTTGCATACATGGTTTCCTTCACCCTCAGTCTTTTATTTATGCCTATACAAGGAACAATACTTTCCCAAACACTTCTGAAGTGGCAAAAACAAATGAAGGTTTTTGCACTCTAGCTGTGTTGACAGCAAGTTCATCTTTGCCAATTATGAACCGAGACAGGTCCTCTGTCTCTTTATCGTCAGTGCACAGGGTATGGCTCCAAGTGGTGTTTTAGAGGAAGAAGAAAAAAAATAAAATAAAAATGGTGGCTTAACAAACAAACAGAAAAAAAAGTCTTCTTCCATTTATCATTGGCAGAATAAAACAAAAGTGTATCTTGTCCAGGATACCTTGCTAGGTCCTCTCCAGAAGAGGTACGTACTGTCATACATAAATGCCCTCCGGGTTAAAACCAGATGACAGGGGATTCTGTAGAATCCGAAGGTTACTGGGGAGTTGCCTCGATGAGCCAGGGCGCTTCAGTGACCCAGATTGAAATGTTGGCTCTGCACAAGAAAAAGGGCAGTTAGAAAAGTCATCCATCAAGGGTGGTGGCTGTAGAACACCTCTCTTCTCCCTGCACTTAGCACACTACAGAAAAAACTAGTACCACATACAACAAAAACTTCAAATCCCTGACTAGGAAGCTCTAAGGTGCACGCTTCATACTTGTTTCAAACCAGACAGGTCCATCTACGCAGTACGGTTACTCTCACAAGAAGCGTGTGTACAGAAACACACAATACGTTTATACAGTGATGTGCAGAAAGAACCTGTACCTATAGGTAACTCAAAGCTTCAGCTTCCTGCCCATTTAGAAGAAAAAGCTCATCCAACAGCTGACATTACAGACTAGTTGCCTTTTCTACTCGTCCTCCCAATGCCTTTTGGTTAGACAGTTTTCTGAGAGAGAGGATAGAAGCCGCAGCACTGACACGTGTTCAGAGTGCTCCCCTGTTTCTGTCTAGGAAATTCTCAACTCAGATGTGGGCATGTGCAGAATGCACTGATCTCACCTGGGGCAAAGTCAATTTGCACATGCCCTAGCAGCCCCTGGTGAGGCTGCACCTTGTGTATTGTGTTCAGTTTTGGGTGCCACAGTAGAAGACAGACATTGAGGTGCTGGAACAGGTCCAGAGAAGGGCAACAAAGCCAGTGAGGGGTCTGGAGAGCAAGGTCATATGAGAAGTGGCTGAGGGAACTGGGATTGTTTAGCTTGGAGAAGAGAAGGCTGAGGGGAGACCTTATTGCTCTCTACAGCTACCTGAAAGGAGGTTGTAGTGAGGTGGGTGTTGGTCTCTTCTCCCAGGTAACTAGTGATAGGATGAAAGGAAATGGGCTTAAGTTGTGCCAGGGGAGGTTTAGGTTGGATACTGAAAAAATTTCCATACCAAAGAGAGTGTTGAGGCTTTGGAACAGGCTGCCCAGGGAGGTGGCAGAATCATCATCACTGGGGGTGTTCAGAAAACATGCAGACGTGTAACTTCAGGATATGGTTTAGTGGTCATGATAATGCTGGGCAGATGGTTGGACTTGATGATCTTAAATGTCTTTTCCAACCTTAATGATTCTAATGAGTTTTGGATGCCTCTCAGTCCAGCTGGATTAGCTCCTATTCCCATGTGACTGCTCTCTGGAATTTCTTGAAATCCAGACACATTCCTTTTTCTACTTTGATGCCACATCGCCCCCAGAAGAGGAAGAACCCAGATGAACAGCAATGTCAGAAGTGCAATCGTATCACATGCCAGCTTACATGACTGCAGCCATGGTGGTCACACTTGAAAGATACTGGCCTAATGGGTTACTGATGGGACAGCCACATGCCTAGGCACACTGGGAGAGAACTTATCTACATACTGCATTTCATCTATAGCTTGCTAAACCCTTGGAATGGGGCGGGGGGAATATATATATATATTTGATGCTATGCTTTCTTAATATTTTGCTAACTTCTCTGCTAACAGAGCATTCACTTCCCATGAGTGTAAGCATTAATGCAGCAGGTAAACGCTTTGCCATCCCCTCTTCCCACCAACTAAAAATCATTCTGAGCAATGCACCTCTCTCGAGCTCCACATGCAGGGCCTCCACCTCAACGGGGTCTGCTGGCAGCACCGTGACCTTTGTTCCTGTTTGCTGGATGAATTGCTGGAGATTGACCTGTCGCAGCTCCTTTGTCAGTTGCTCCAGTTCTTGTTCCCTGTCCTGCCAGGAAAGAGGAAACATCTGCTGAGCATCAGTAAGCATAAAGCAGAATTTCAGAACCCTATTTGCAACTGGGCAACTAATACTTCTCCTTTTGATAAGAAAGCCTATGATTTTTAAAATTCAAATGCAAATGGAAAAGTTAAAAAAAATATTTTACTCACATAATTTAGAAAGCAAATCAACACTCACTGTTATTTATTAGGGGCTGCTATTGGTCTGTTTATCTTGCTTCTTGGCTGACTAGAAGATATTTCTCCTATCACATGAGTAAAACTCTGGCCCAACAGATGGAAGCAAATAAAGGTAGTAACTCCTTGGAGGGGGGGGAAGTGTAAAAAAGAAAGTGAGGAGGAAAGAAAAAAAAAA
>JANVCC010000066.1:120267-149853 GCA_025345505.1 Todiramphus chloris collaris | reverse complement strand
CTGGGGGTGCGGGGGGTGTGCGTGTGGCTGGGAGCGACTCTGGGGGTCAGAGGGGGGTGTGTGTGTGTGTGTCTGCGTGTGTGGTGTGTGTCTGCGTGTGTGGTGTGTGTGTCTGCGTGTGTGTGTGTGTGTGTCTGCGTGTGTGTGTGTGTGTGTCTGCGTGTGTGTGTGTGTGTGCGTGTGCGTGTGCGTGTGCGTGTGTGTGTGTGTGCGGGGGCTGCCGCGAGGACAGACGGCGCAGGCAGGCGGTGACCTTCTCTTGGCGGGCTTCCCTGCGCTGAGAGCAAACGCTCCCCGGCTGGCCGAGCCCAGCCGAGCCGAGCCGAGCCCAGAGCCCAGAGCCCAGGCGGTAACTTAATGTCAACTGTGAATGGCCTCAGGAAACAGCTCTCCGCACAGAGCGGTACCTACACAAGCCAGGGCTGATTGACATTGCGCGCACAACTGAAACTGCCCAGTTCCGGGGCTTGCTCTCAGAGAGCTGAAGTCACTGAAATTTAAAGCATGTGCGCTAGCACTGATGATACCTAGGCAAAGAAATACATCAAGTACACATCTCGAGAAAGAAAACGAGAATAGAAACCTATTATACATCTTTTAACTGTATCATCAACCAGAGAGGCTTAATTTGTGCCGCTACCAAACATACTTCAATTCAGCTTAGCAGTCTTTTTCCTCTAACACCCCTTAGGGGATTCTTTGAATGCCAGATAAATACAGCATGACGGGGTTTCCACTGGTTTTGGTTTTTCTAAACACTCTTGCTTCTCTAAGCTACAGCATTCTCCAAATGCAGCAGAGTTTCCCTTATCATGAAAGTGACTTAAAAGCCACAACATTGTTCACAAGAAGATGTTAAAATCAACTGTTTTTAAAGCATCTGGATCCTGATGAATTTCTCAACAGCTCCGCAAATGCCATTAACCTGGAAAACATCATTAAGCTATTTTAATGCATTACATATATCCATTTCCATGATAGATCATCATTCAAATGAGGATTTATTTCAGCATATAAATGTCTGAAATACCTGTCATATATGCAACTGTGGAATGGAGGAGTTAGCATAAATGTAGTTATTAATGATAATCTGTTTCATGTTTTGGTTTTTTTTCCTTACACCACCCACCCAACCACTGAACTTTTGCCCAAAGAACAAAAAAATATTAATCTCAGGGTGGAGATCATCTCTGGCTTCCAACCACAACACTCACACAGACTTCCCACCCTCCTCTGTGGTGATTAACAGGCTCTGTGGCCCCCTAAAATCCCACTTATAAAGAACTCTCGGGGATAGAGCTGGTGTGTTGGAAATGGGTGCTCTGATTTCACTTTCTTACAGTTAGCTCAAGATGCAAAGATCAACAACGAGCTGCACAGACACAGCCTAGAGAACAGGCTGCTTTGGCTTATGGCTCATATTAACAGTAGTTAGCTGGCCAAGTAAGAGACCAAAATGTCCACGTTCACTTCCAAGTTTGAAGGGAGAGATGAATGAGTAGAAGACTTGATTGATGGAAGTTGGCAGAACAAGGCAATCAGCATGGGAACAGAATCCACCACCCTGAATGCCTTTTAAGTGAATGACTTGAGATAAGCATTGGGGGGGGGGGGCAAAGAAACAAACAACAACAACAACAAAATCTATTAGCATACCAACATGCTTGGACAACACTCTCAGAAACCGATGTTAAGTTTACCATAATAAAGTACTTCAAAAACAAGTTTCCTACAGCAAGATACAAACTCTGAGATTTTTGCCAACCCACAATATTGTTCACTGATCCATGAAGATCTACAGTTTGTAGCAAGCATCACTGTTATTATAGGAAAAATAAACCTAGTACCATTTGCCATAGCATGCTAACAATAAAAGCCCAGAGAAGAAATATAGAGTAAAAAAACCTGACATACCACACAGATCCCAAGACAAAGGTTGCACTTTACCACTCTATTTTGTTAAAAAGCTGTCTCCTTTTAGCTTGCAATCATGGTAACGCCAAGTTCAAAGAAATCTTAAAATTGTAAACAAGAGTATGTCCCAGTAGGGGAGTGATCAGTGTGCACTTTCTATGCACTTTGTCATTAAATGCACAACCTAAATGACATATAACAAGAAAGGAAAAAAAAAAAAAGGGGGGGGGGGGGGGAGGGGGAGAAAAGGAGGGCAGGGGAATGAAGTTAACAATTTTCTTGACCAAATGTGAATTAAGGAATTAAGCAAAGCACTTGCCAAGAACTATTTCCATCTCAGCTTAGGGTTCAGTCCTTAAATAATGAACTCAGCACTCAAGATCCACATAAAAGAAAGCGTTTCGTAGAAGTCATACTTAAGCAGCTCAACAGCCACACCTGAAGTTCAGTATTAGTCTAAAAAAAAGGTGTCCTCATCCGAGATCATTACCCTGGTTTAGTGTGTTCAGCCCCAGTATGACGCAGATTAACAATACCTGGACAACCACAACTGTGATGTTTGCTTGCATTAGAAAGGATTAACACACAAATGAAAGGGTGAATGAGTTAATTCAAAACTAATGACAGAATATTTCAGAACACAGGCATCCTTGTAACAAACAGCTGGTTTTGATGTGCTACCACTGACAAGGAAAAAGCAGGTTGCTTGGGTTGTTGGCAAAGAGCAGCTCAGCACGTGCATGCTGCTGCTTGTCTTGTATGTTGTCCATAAGCTTTCTGAAAGAAAGAGCATTTGTGCTTATACAGCACCTGGCAGAACTCAGTCCTACCTCATTCATGCAAACCTTATCATGTTAAAAATTAGTTACTGTTCTAGTCATGCTAACACGCCCCGTATCAGCAATGTATGGCATTCCTTAAACAGTACTCTTTCTCCCAGCTGCACACTGAAGACATCGAATCTCATGCAGATTGATGGATTATTTCCAGGTAAAGTGAGATGACCAGTTAAACAGTCAATTCAAGAAGCTGCCAAAGCACAGCTTCAGTTATTGTACTGATGTTGACAACGGGTGTGTGCCTTGCCTGAAATAATTTTTTCTGTAAGAACATGTATGACTACAACATATTAGACCAGTTTTGATTTGCTGTTGGTGGTGTGGTTTTGTTTTGGTTTTTGTTGTAGGTGTTTTTTTGTTTGTTTTAATACTTTTATTAAAGCCTTGAACTAACAAGAATAGTAGAGAAAACAATCCAGACAGCCACAAACAAGTACCAGCAATGCTGCATTGTATTGTTCCCTCTTCAGAAAACAGTAATTCAGGAGCTGAAGAAAGCACAGAGCCTCTGTCCCATTCACTGGCCAGCTACTTATTCTGGGCTCACTCACAGACCATGTAACAGTCTGCCCTATGGACCATATAATATTACCATCTCAAAACAATCATCAAGAATTTGTATCTGTTTTGGCAGACAGCAAGTGCCAAGCTAGAACACAAGTGGGCATACATTTACATATATAAAGGACACTGCATCTGCACAAAGGCCCAGTGTCAAGTTAACAGGTTATGTTTACACCTACAGCTCCCTAAGCATACAAACTTAACACAGGTTCTAATAATACAGAAACATCTTCAAAACAGTCTTTTAAGAGTGAGAAATAAATTTTAAAAAAAGAAATATAAGGACTCCAGAACGCTGATGTTCTGATAGCCTGCAACTAGCTGTCGTGAGTGGTTCGAACCCAGCCCTAATGCCACCAGTTATTTCTTGATCAATGAGACATTAAAGAGCTAACTACAGCCAGGACCCTGGATCAGCCACTGCTCCACTGTACGGCCGAACAGCAAGCTCTGGACCCGAGTGCCCATGTCACATGGTCTTAGTTTGGGATTGATGTAATTTGGTAATTTAAACACAGATTCCATTACAATGAATGGTGATTAAACTAATGAAATAGAGGAACAAGGTAATTGAACATTTTTTTTTCCTTTTAGTAGACTCTCAAGAGGCAGACTTTTAAATTACACTCTATGAAGGTAGTGGGACCCATATAGCTATTATTCACTTCAAGCTTCTCTATATGCTTTTATATTTGCAGCAGACGTGAGTGAGCATTCTAGCTGCCAAAGTCAAAATGAAATTCCAAAGGAAAGTAGCAGTAGCAATGTTTCTCATGCAACACTTCGGGCAGAATTGTGACTTGAATGGTCACTGATACTTTTTTTCAGGACAAAAATTATTTATCCCTTTTCTCCCTCCCAAAAGTGCATCATCCTCTCTCTACATGCAAAGCATTTCAGGGACAGGTACTACTATATCTTTTTTTTTTTTTTGAATGGAAGTAGCATGACAGAACATATGAAAACGTATCTGTGCTTCATCTTTCCAGTCAGGCTACAAAAGTTTATTTCAAGCACCAAGTCAGATCCATCTTTTCATTAAGTGTCTCCCATGCTTCACAGTCAGGACCTACAGCAGCAAGTCAGTGCAAGCAGGTGAGTCACTGCCCTGGCCTCATATAATTTCTGAGAAAGGTGGCTAGACGAGATGCCTTCAACGTGGGGGGTACCTTTCCTTCTCTAGGGAAGGGACTAGGGTGGACAAGAGCAGGTCTTTGTCTCTAGAGGTCATGTGGTCTCGCTCCCAGTTTCTCCTCTTTCCCCAAGACCACCAGGATGCAGATGAACCAGGGGTGCCAACTGGCAGGCATACTCCTAGCTCCCTGCATTGTTCCCAGGGATCCCATCACCTCTGCTGCTGCACAGCAGCTGTGCCATAGACCTGCCCTGAAAGGTGGCACTCTGGCCAGAGTCTCCAAAAAGAAAACAAACACAAAAACTAACCAATAAAACAAACAAAAAAAGCAAAACAAAAAAAAACCCCAAACCCACACCCAAACAAAAAAACCAAATAAACACCCCCCCCCCCCCCCCAAAATCCTCAAATCTGTACGTATAACAAAAGTTTTAAGACAGACAAACTAAAAGAAGTTATATTAGTCTCACTCTTGACCTGAATTTCAATCAGTGCCCCAAACTCACAACTGTGCACAGTAAGAATATACACATTGTTGCCTGTGTGCACACAGGTTTCTGTAAAGGTAAAGCCAGATATGCCAACCCAAGCCAAACCCAGACTGGCCAGAGCTCTGCGGGCACCAACAAATGAACCTCTTCCCCAGCCTGGACACAGCTTTTTGACCCAGCTGCTTTCCTAGAGAGAGCCCTCCAGCCCTAGGCTAAAGGCACTGCATTTCTTAATAAGGCAATATACAGAACAAAATAATTGTACATTCTTGTAAGAATTCTTAACATGTGGAACACTCAGGAGAAAATACTCTGCCCTACCAAAGGGGCAACAGCATTAGTTCCTGAATCGTCAACAGCACTCATAGACAAGTAATTGCTGGCAATTTTAACAAATCCAGTATGATTTGAACTTAAGTCTCTTCGAAATATGAAGCTGACATTTAATTCATTATGTGATACTTAAGTTAACATCCATAGCAATTTTTTTAAATACCATTCTAGATACCTGAGAACTCATTAAATACCCAAGAAAGATTAAGCCTTCAAACTAGAGGTTAGAGTTTGCATTACTCAGATTTCTTAACTCATGCCATATGTTGTGCGCACATGTATGCACACCACAGAAAATGGTAAGAATCAGAGTAGGAGTCCAGTCCTAGCAAAACACGTCCACAGAGATATACAGGCTCAAGCTGAATGTCAGTGAAGGTCTGCTTAGTTCACAAGGTAAAGGACTGAAGTGTTAGTTTATTACTATTATCTTTCTGCTTGGGCAGGGGGGAATTTAAAATTTAAAAAAAAAAAAAACCACCAAAATAAAACAACACATCCAAGAGTTTATCACAATCTGAATAAAGAAAGCACTTGAAAAATCATTTCATACTTTCAGCTGTCATTCATCTAAGCTGCCTGAGGTACCGCACTTATTTCAGACCCACTTCCTAAATAGGTAAAACAATGCAGAGGAGCAGTTTGGTTGAGGTCAAACAGCAAGACGTGGTAAAGCAGATGAAGCTGTTCGGGTCTCTGCTGCCCATGCCACTGCTACACTAGATGTACCAAACATAAACATCGTTAAGTGTGGTAACAAGTCATCCCACCCAGCCACGGTGCCTCTCAGCAAGGTTATTGTCATGAGATTTCTAAGCCATGAAGTTTATATGATCACATCATGGGATCACCACAGCACGTGGCTTTCTTCTACCTCTTCTTAATGTTGACATTTGAAGCAGCAGAGAATCAAATTTGGGCATCAGCTATAATGCAAGTGATTCTGCATGATTAACTCAACATTTGAAAACATTAGCTTGTACACAACAAGATTTTTTCCCTTTTTCTAACCCTCTTCAGGCTCAGAGCTGCGATTCAATTCAACCTTAGACACTTTTGTGTCTCTCCAAGTGTCTGACAGCCAGCTCTGGCACTTGCTTTAGCAGAAGTTATTTGGAGGAAGGGATGAACATAAGAAGAAACAGCAAGGAGGTGGTGCGATTTCTCCAGATACAACTCCGGCTGAGCCTGTAATGCACGCTTGAAACAGCATGAACAAATCTGTGCTTTAGTTTCATAAATACACACCATTTATCTTTGAGGAAAAATACTTGACTGCAATAAAAAAAATATACAGCTGTCATTTGTTTAAGAAGAGACAGCTGTACTTCTTATTCAGTGAAGCGTTGCTCATATTCTCCTGATATTGTGCTACGGCAAGAACCAAAATCCACAGCACTATTTAAAGCAAGTCTGCCATTTTAATTATTTGCCACAGAAAATTATGGGGAGGGCAGAAGACAGACCATGCACTTTCATAAGAAATTCAAGTTTCATGTCTCTCGAGTGAAATACTCTCTTTCTAGGGAACAAACATGTCATTCTAAGTACAGACGATGCAATCTAGTCTAGAAATGAAATCACAACAGTAAAAAAATCCTCCCAGGTGCTGAAACCAGGAGAAGGACACTTGTGAAGAAACAGGGCAAATATATTTGTGACTGTGCTATTCATCACCATATTCCTTTGGAAGATTTGTATTTTTTAGATTTGAATGAAAAACAACAGTAAAAGGCAATTTAAAATAAATAAATAAATAAATGCTTTGGCAGTTAAAACTATATTTGCCTAAACTATCAGCTATCATGATTAGCTCACTTTATTTTAGGATACCATCTGTTTTTCCCCTCAGTATCACAACGATTTTTTAAAGAGGAGACACTAAGTTCACACACACTTGACTGTAACTGCTTTGCAAGACAGACTTCTGACCAGATCCACCAACCATCTCATCATACCTACAGTTGAAAAGTATCGATAACTTTTTCTTTAATTTGTTTTTCAGTTGCCCAAATTAAGAAGAGGAATCAAAATGAGCAAGCAATATTTATACGAAGCCATTCTGGCACGATTTTCACAGAAAAGCCACTGGAAGCAGGAAAACGGGCAGAATTTGCTGTCAAATGTGCATTTTTAAAACAGACAGTGATGGATGTGATAATATCTAGTTAATCTCTCCTGGCAAAAATTTTTAAAACAAGACTCATACTTCTCCATTTAAACTGTGTGCTGTGGGATATTTTTACACTGTGGTGAGGGTTTAGTTTCTTATGATGGAATGATCACTTCTCTTATTTGTATTATAAGGCCAAATCCTCCTCTTTGCAATTTGCAAGTTAAAAAACAAACAAACCAACCAACCCCCAAACTACAAACTCAAACTCATAAAAGGTAATATCAAATGTTCTTCAAGATCCCAGTGGGAGGTGATTTCACTCTCTGGAAACTTGTAACTGGATAGTTTTATGTTTGTCTTGAACAGAATTCCAGCGACCCTCCCTCCAGCTAAGGCATTTCTAGCTCCTCCTGTATTAGAGACACAGTCAGTTACAGTATCCAAAATGATACCCAACTGATACTATTCTCTCTCACTCATTAAATTATATATATGTACTTTTAAAAGAAGCTTTGCTGGGATCACCAAAGGAGACAACTCTCCCTTTTTTTTTTCATTTTAAAGAATGATGTTTATTTCAGATTTAATTCAAACCCTTTAACTTCAAGCTAAATAGAAATTAAAAAAAAAAAACAAACAAAAAACAACCCTCCTTATCATTTTAAAAAATGATTTTTATTTCAAATTTAATTCAAACCCTTTAACTTCAAGCCAAATAGAAATTAAAAAAAACCCAAAAAACAACCCTCCTAATCTGTACAGAAACTTGACGTAGAATCACTGCAATGACCAAGACATGGGCATCAGGGGAAGGAGACCATAATGCAACACAAACACCATCCATCAGGAGTACAGTCCCAACAAGAGATGAGCAGGCTTTCCACTGAGAGAGTAAGAGTGGCAGATACCAATTTGTAAGGAATAGGTCAAGGAGCATTAGACGGGCGAGTTAAGTGACAGCATTCCACTGCCAAAGGATTAGCCCACACTTTGGTTACGGGACAGAATCTCCTACAAACGGGGACAGCCTGGCATGATGTGCAGGTGTTTGCTTGGCTAAAATAGCCCTAGCTATTTACAACATAACTCCCTGTCTTTGTCTTTTAAATAAAAATATGTAAAAATAAATAATAAGAAAGGAAGAATATTTTTGTGTCCTGAAGAAGTTATTAAGGAATTTCCATTACATGAGGGAGAGTTGGAAAGGATACATACGGAAACTTTTTTGTTGTTCTTACCACAGCGGGAGATGAGTAGGTGTGGTTCTGCATTTGATCAAGTAACAGGAAAAGAAATTTCTTGAAATACAAGAAATTAAATTTAAACGTAAGGGGAAAAAAAGCCCCCAAAAAAACTACTCAACCCTTCTTACTGTAAGAGTGACTGGACACCAGAATAGGTGTCCCAGAGACGTGGTGGAGTCTTCATCCTTGGCCATATTCAACATCTGAATGCACACAGTCCTGAGCAACTGCTCTAGCTGACCCTGTTTTGAGCAGCAGATACAGACTAGATGGTCTCCAGGTGTACTTTCCAACCATAACCCACTCTATGCTAATTTTTATTTTCCTATTTTTGAAATGCATTGTAAAACTTTACTTTTCCTATCTCTAGAGTAAAGAAAGCTTAATTTTGTCCATGGGAAGTTTCTTGAACTAGGGGTTTCTTAAAAGGGTTCAATTATCTTTGGCTAGTTGTTTTTCTTCAGTGGATACGGCTGTAAAGTAAGTGAATTTGCAAATATTCCAGATGTTGCACTTCAACATTAATAATATTCCTATTGGTTCATATTCCAGGTTCAGTGGGGAAGGGGGTGGCATGGAGGGGAAGGTTTCTATTTTTTAAGTCAAGGACCTAGCAATAAACTGTTAAGACACAATAAAACAAAAGGGGCATATCAAAAACTTTGCAGACAGACAAAAAATACTGAGTCCTGCTAAGCTATGCAACCGCTGCAGGAGCCAGACTACAAAGTGGAAAATAAGATCAGAGCCAACCAAGGAGGAAGCCAAGTAAGACTGGCTAGTTTCCACCACCAAATGTCAGGTGAGAGCTAGAGGGATAGATTTTAACAGATTTCCATTCATATTTGAGGGACAAATGTCCCTGGTAAACTGGTACCTACAGCCAAATCAAAGGAGTAGACATATGGTTGCTTTTCTGATGACTGGCCTGACAGCAGGGTTAGGAAAGCCCTGTCTGCCAAAGACATGCATGTGTGATTTACATGGTGTTTAATATTGTCCTAGCAGCCCCAGAGAAAAACTGGAACACAATTACTCGAGGTGTTTTCTAAAAGATATTTCCCTTAGGAAGGAGTTTCCAAAGGATTATCTTAATTTGGCTTAAGTTGCAACCGAAATTTATCTCTGCATGGAACCAGAGTTGCATGCCCCAGATGAACTGATGACGTGTTACAGAAAAGGAAGTCTGCTGAATTGACAAAAACTGTTTATGCTTCCAAGTCTGGTGAATTCTTTTCAGAGTTCAGGCTAAGAACAGGGGATACAGGAAAAAAAAGCAACAAAGAAGTTACACAGCAGAACATTAAGTTATTGTCTAGACCTGGGAGTCTGTCATTTTTTGTTTTGTGGAAGGAGGCAGAAGAAACAGGTGGAAAGAGATATTGAAGGCAAATAAAGAACAGAAGTCTAGCACAATTTACTATTTTTTTCTAAATATGTAATACTTCTTAATCATTACTAGGAAGTAATCATGCTGGCGTAATTGTGTCTTAAAAAGCCTACAGGCAGAAAATGAGAAACGGAAGCAAGCAATTCATAAACCAATGCACATTAAATGAAAATCTGCAACTAACACAAACAGTAACAGCACACTGAACAGTTAACCATCAAATACAAGATTTTAGAGACATGCCAACTTTCTACAATTTTTAAATGAAACTTTAAAAGGTATTTGATGAATACAGAGTTCAATTCCCTTAAGATATAAAAAAGTGACAGTCATCTACTCCATCAGATTAAAGTATACAGAAGTGATGTTCAAAAGCATACATTAAAAAATAAAAGTCTCAGAGAAATTCAGATAAATTGACTTCATGCTTATAGGTAGAAAAATCTAGTTAACGTTCATAGCCCTAAGTTGGTGTTTTATTAGAAAAGTATTATATTGCAGTTGAGTCAGACTGCTAACACAATCTTGTAAAATTGTTGGAATACTGATCAATGAAAAAGTTATCCCTTACATTATGAATTTAATTTTAGGTAAGACATAGGTTTTAGTGCCTAAATTTAAATAGTATATATAGCCAATTACAACAGTTTAGCAATGGATAAGATTCAGCATAGAAAGCACTGAAGGGATGAAGTTCAGTCTTATTTAGAGTGCTCTCAATCACTAAGAAAGATTTGACAAGACTGAAGGAATGTTCTTTCTTGTGGTGAAGCCTTAAAGATTTTTATCTCCCCCCCCCCAATTATTCAGCAAATAGCTAACACTGGACAGACTTGAAGTTACCCTTTCATGAGTACTGAGTTATGTGGTAAGTAGTAAGAGGAGAACTTGAAGGATCTGTTTAATTGATCTATAGTATTCCCAGTATAGCCAGGGATACTTACAATGCACAATGAACATCATTATCTTGTGAAAGCCAACCAATTATTTTGTGCTGGTTTTCTATTTCTTTGGTACTGAAAACACTGACAGTTTAGCACCTTCTTTAGTCCATGCTGTATTTACAATGAGGAGTAGCAGAATATTATTATTCAGAGAATAAATCTGTACTGAAAAAAAGTTTATAGATTTCAAACTATTTTTCTTTCTTTTTAATCTCTCTCTGGCAGGTTAAAAACCAAAGTCTGCAAGTTAACACTGTATTGTATGTTCATGCTCTACTGGCATTCAGTGCAATCCCAGCTCTCTTCAGTTTAGCTTCATTGGAAAAAGCTTCACCCCAGTTCCCAGACACCCAGCTGACGGAATTACTTACCAATAGCCTGAGCAAGGGCTATTACAACTTCCTGGCATGTTGTGACTTCGGTGACCCCACACACAATTCTCTGGACTCCATCCACCCATACTTTGAGCTCCATGGTTCCTCAGATCATCCAAGAGCCATGAATGCAGATCAGTCAAGTCATACTTGCAGCTATACCAGAGACAATGCAGCAGACTTCTCTCAGCAGCTAGAAGAGAGAAAAATTCTGGTGTTCATAGCAAAGCATTATCAATTTTAAAAGTTAACAAATTCACCTTGGCATCTACTAGGTAGAAGAGGCAACACAGGAACAGGACTAAAACATGCCATGCTTTAGCAATGCCTACCTGTTCTGTAGGCATACCAGAAGTTTGATTACAATTTCCTAAAGTATTAAAAGTTATTACAACAAGGTCAAGCAGTAAACAAACAACTCTAGAGTAAACTCCTAGCAGTTTCCAATAACAGGTGGCCGTCTTCCTTTATATATACTGCCTGGGTACCTCAAGGGACTGATTATTGATGCTTTTGGTGTTTGATCAATAATTCTGAGCATGTTGTGGCATTGCAAAACAAGGGGGAAACATTTTTAATTACAGCTGTCTGTGAGCATCCATCCTTGCTCTCCACAAAGCAGCAGCTGAAGGTTCCTAGTCCCAATAAACCTGTGGCATTTAGTACCAATGCTAGAAAAGCCAAAAAGGAAAGCAGGCCGACAGATCGCTTCTCTCTTCCTCTAAACCAAAGAGATGCATCAAGGAAAGTGTTACAATAGAAGAGGTTTAAACCCCTTGCAACACAGTGCTGGTTCTGTAAGGAAACAGACTTTGGCTGATGTGTTATCCTAGGTTTTTCCATAGGCACTGCAATGATACTAAACAAGCGAACAAAAAGAAAAAGCAAGCTGTATCGTCTAGTCTAGTCAGTTCTCGCTTTTGAGCGTGGTTCTACTGCCTTTGCAGAAATCATTTCAATGCCATACTGGCTAACATGGTATGATAGCTCCCAAATTCATTTTCATTTCATTTAGTTTTCTAAATGAAAAAACAATGGTTGGAGGACTGCTTTTCTAAAACAAAGAAATCCCATTAGTCAAAAAAATCTCTTTCTGCATTTACATGTGAAAAAAAAAAATTTAAAATCAGTGATGTGCAGATATAAAGTTAGAAACCTAGGGAGCTAGATTAGGACTTAGCAATCAGCATCTTGCCTTGTACTGTCTTCTTACCAACAGTCAAGCTGCTGAAATTTTGTCTAATGTTAGCTACTAGATTAATTACTGATGTGAACTCTAGTGGTTTTGCTATGAGTTCAGCTTTTCCAGAGGCTTCTTTTCTTCTGTGTAAAGAGATCCACTGGCATTGTGGATGACAAAAGTTAATTTCTAACTTGAACTGCCGAGATACTGAATTTAAAAAGTTTCAAATCAAAAACTCTGAAGAAAAAGTGTTGTCTTAAAAATATAAAACCTCCCTCCAAAATTGAAATAAAAACCAAACCAGCAATAATTATGATTATACTCTTTAAAAAAAACAACAAATCCAAAACACAAACCTCAACCAAACAAAAACAAATTAAACCACCCTAATGAGATAGCTGAGTTATTTAAGCAGATAGAGAAAAAATAAACCATAACAATCTAAGAAGCTCATATATTCAGGTAATCCAATATGGATAAAGTGATAAAACTGTATTTTTGAAGAATTAAGAACAAGGCAAATTGGTAACTCAGGAACAGAGTAAAAGAAATCTGAAAGTTATTTAGAGATTAGTAATGACAAGCAGGATAGGGTTACACAAGAAATGCGGAATCTGATGATGCTGATGGATTTAACAGAACTGCACATGGAGGCAGAAATGGTACAGGAAAAAACTAGACATATACTTAGTACAGTTCATGTTTAATCAGAACTGCTTTCTCCTGGTGAAATGAACATCTCTTTCTGCATAAAAATGATGTACTAGTGCGGCCCTCAAGCTAGAGCGTAAAGGACGATTTTCCTTCTACAACCAAATACTTCATTCATCTGCTGACAAATATCGACACGCGATTCAGAAGACACACTGATCTTCAGCTGACAAGTGGTGGCAGTCAGCAGCAACGCATCTCAAAGCCTGTTTAGAGCCAGAGGGGTCACACAACATTGACAGGAAAAACTTTAGTGGAGAAGCATTAAAGTCTGCTGTGAAGTCAATCCAGTGCATGCACACCAAAATCCCTGGCCAAACATACTTGTTTAGAAAACAAAAGAAATGTGAATAAGTCCAAATGTGTAAGTAAAACCATACAGCAAATATGTTTGTATAATTCATCCACCAAAAAAAAAAAAAAAAAGTAACTATAAAGACTATCAGTGTATACAGCAACAGTCTTTTGAGACACGAATAAGCAACTGAAAACCTGAAGGAGGTCTAAGAGTTTTAAGAAACATTTTTCCACATAAAGTTACACACATCAGGGGAAACTCCTATCAGCACAAGTATTAACAGTGTACAAATACAAAAGTACTTCAGTCAGGTAACACTATTTGTATGTACCAATAAACTAAACAGAAGAAAATCTATTACTAGACTGTAATGTAACAGTGGCTGAGAAAACACCTAACAGGCCTCACCAGTGACCTCTGTTGTTTATTCCTGGAGCAGTCTGTCTTCAGAAATAAACAGACATCACATTCCAAGCCCAGCCATAAGGAACTTAATTAACTTAACATCTTGCTGAGAGTTGAACAGTTCAGATTTACTGGCACAAAACAAGCCATCTCTCCATGTGACAATGCACACGTCAGCAAAGCATCAGACAGCTCTAATTGTTTTTCTGTCTGTCAACATCCAAAGTATTATCTCAATTTAGCAAGCCAGCAAGTGCATTTTTTTCCCCCCAGTCAGCACACAATGTACAGTCTTGCATTCAGTGCTGATCAGTTTTGGTCATCTGTTTTCCTAACATCCATCTTATAAACAAACAAAACCCCAAGACCAAACAAAACAACCTGAACCTAAAATACAAAACAACAAGAACCTATAGAGAGGCATCATTTAATAATGAAATATTTGGTGACACTTCCAATTTTGAAAACAATACTCACCAAAATGGCAAATGATCCCAAAAAAGTATCTTTGAAACTGTCTGATCTTGGGAGAGATATTCCCATTCATTTCTTACAGGGCAAATAGTTTTAATAGACTAAATAATGACAGCAAACCACTAAAAGCAGCTGCAGTATGTGCTTCCGTTGGTCAGATATGCAGGGCTGAATTAAAGGACTGTATGCCCCACAAGCATTAGTGGGATTCTTGCAGGGACCGGTCACTAAAACCTGACATCAGAAATGTAAGACCTATGTGCTGAAATCACCGTCTCTTGTTATGTAAAGATAATCTATAACAAGTAAAACAAACAAACAAACAAACAAGGACTGGTTTGATTTCTAGGGTTGTGCAGTAGAAGTTTACCGAGATCTGAAAACAAGAAAACCTTACAGTGATATGTCTATCTCTGATTCCCAATTATAACTCTATAACACCTTTTTATTACCATTCGGTTTTCCTTCATATGTAGTCAGTTCTTTATTTGCTGACAGTTATCTTGTGTACCACTAAGAGATTCTTGCCTTTCCACTGAGGGCCATTCTGACAGCTCCAAATACATTCTTCAACACAAAGTTCCAGAATGCACATCATGTTTTTGTGGAAGGGAAGGCAAAATAACCCTTACCTCCAATATTGTACAAATTTCTATTTGAAGCCAATGGAACGGGTTGGAGGAAAAAGCTCACTTGAGGTTTCGCAATCCCCTAAGTTCAAAAACAGTTCACCTTTTATATAACATCTTACTTTAGTAACTATTTGGAATAGGAATGCAAGGCTAATTTACTGAGGCACACTAGACAACACGTGCCTCTGATCACAGCTTCTCCCCTGCCCCCAGTTTTTCAGTGATCAGCTTCATAGTGACAGGTACTTCTGATTGAAAATCTGACATTCCCTAGTTACTTCCCCACACTCCTTCCCGTGTTCTTTTTGTTCTCCGCTACTTTGCCTGAAGACTCCTCAATAACATTGTTTGCCACGCATTAAACAAATTTTCCCTAAGTTCTCATTTTATCATAACTGGCTGGTATTTTACTCTTTCAGATGTTTGTTCAGTTTTTAAGTGCAAAGAAAAATACAGCATATATATATATATACACACACACACACACACACACACTACTATTTGGTTACCTCTTCACAGCTAGTTTACAAACTATAACAAGCCTGCAACTGCACAGAAGACAGGTATAAGTACAAAGGGGTTCTCTTTTATTTAAGAAAGATATTCCAAGCAGATGTTCACAAAGCCTTGACATAAGTGCTGTCATGAGAAACCCTGAGAGCTAAAATTAAGGTGTTGATTTTACCTAATCTTTAGAAGGTTCACATCATCTGAAAGCACTATGCTCCTCAAATCAGGGCTAAAACACTGATGCAGCTGAAGGCAACTGCAGAATTTTGACCAACCACTCCAATAACTTTGTTCCCCCAGCAAATAATCAGCATGCTGTTTAGTATGCTTAAAACTGAGCACATTTTGATTCATAATTAGCTGTAACCAAACATCACCCAGAGTTTGGCATGTGCCCTTTATTACTCATTGTCTGTGCACTATAGCCAAGTTTTGCTCTTTTCCTTTCCCTATTATGACACCAGATAGGGCTTTGGACAAAGAGGCAGCTTGTTCCCCTCGGGCTGGAAGCTGTTGATAAGAATAGTTACTGCAAGCAAGGCCTGACCTAAAACAAACAAAAAACCCAAACCACACAACCCAAATACAAATAAGCCAGTTCAGCTATCCAGAAAGAGTTTATAGACCGTCCAGAAGTGTGCCAGTGCCCACCATGAACCAGGACCCATCGGGCAGATCCTCCCATAATAATCCCAGTGTAGAACAAAGTAACGTTTTCCAGATGAATATGACTGAAATACAGAATTGGATGCTGGAAACATGGTATTTACCAAAAAGCCTCCTCCCTTAGACTGATGAAGGAGAAATATCCTACAAGATGCAGTGTTTTACATCAATAAATGTGTAAAACCTTTCATGGCAGGCTCAAGCCAAAATATCAAGAGAAAACCTTCTGCACACAAAATTTGAGTGGAAAGGTTGTGGTTTTGAAATCAGTGTGCAACCTTCTTTGAAAAGGAAGTGTTTATAGAGAAGTAGCATCCAATTTTTTTAGTGGGACTAAGCGATTTCTTCTTGTGGAGTGGTATTCCTTTGCTGTTCCAGAAGAGCACTTAGAGATAATAAGCGCTTCTTTCAACAAAAATCCCAGAAGTCCCACAACCACGAAGATGATAGTGTGGGGAATGAGCTTAAGAGAGTGCTTAAGCACCATGGAATTTTCCTTACACAAGGCTGGCCAAAAGATGGTCTAGCACATGTTTGTGTGAAACAGGCCAAAATCCAGATGGCACAAGTGATACCCAAGATGCATGCAAATTACCTACATATCTACCTACCTATCTCTATCTACACACATACAAGCTGTGAGAGGACAGGACAGCACCAATATCTGAGTTTGTATAAACTCTAAACTACAGGAGGTTGTTTCTGGCAGCAATGTCTGCTAGAAATCTTGCCTCCAGATAACCCAGAATTCTGGAGAAGTTCTGAAGTCACACTTTCCCAGACAAATTACTAGTTGACTTGCATCCAAGAACCCTCAACCGTCTAGTCCAGGAACTGTTGCTTGCTTTGCAGTTTCTCCTTGTGCAATGCAGCTAACAATATGGTGTGGGGAGGGGGGAAAATGAGGAAGAGAACCATTGCTTTGAAGTAGGAGGTGCTACAGTAGATATTTTTTTCCCTAACTACAGAACATCCCCCACTTCTCCTTGATCAACAACCTTTACAGCACAGAAAAATCAAATCTTAAGTCTCTATTTTCTTTGTATTGGTGAGAACTGACCAGAAAAAATTATTAACTTGCTTTCTTTTGAGGGTGGGGGGAGTGATAAGAGGATGTAAAGAATTAATCCACACCTTTTGTCATTTAAAGATAAATTTTAAAAGCAACTATCAAGTTGAATTAATAAACAAAATAATTCTTCCACCTTGAAAGTGTATTTTGTTTTAATTCTCAATTTGATCTCTGACTTCAGAAAGTGTTGTTTGTCTTCAGGGCATCTTCTTGCCTCACAACATTTTAATATCAATCCTTTTGTCTCTTGATTTTTCAGTGTCTACTGTTCTAAGCCCTCTTTGTCCAATATGTAATTGGTTTCTTTTTCACACACACAGAGAAACAAGTGAATGCTATCTCAAAGGCCTCAGCACAACCTGTTGTCTTTTTTTCCCTCCCTAGGCAACAAAAGAGTCTAAATCCAAGACTTTGCTGTCCCTGATGTCCTTTAATGAGCAAGCTGAAGACTGCACCACTATACCAAGACCATCCTCACATTCATTAATGCAGTATCAGTTCTCTTCCTCCACTATCATCAGTTTGCTTTATTAAGATGGGTTATGATTACAAATAAACTGAAGAAACCAAGATACTGTTTAGCAATGATTTAACTACAACACAAAACAGGATCCACCAGCTTGGGAGCTGCAGGAACACTAGATGAGGTAGCTAGAAAACTTCATGATTGCAGATTGTGCCTAAAACTCACATGCTTCATAGAAAACTCAGTTCCAACCTGCTATCACAAATACAGACAGACAGCTGGAGTGCTAAGGCTTTCAAAACCCATCGCAGTCTGTAACACCTTGTATCTCGACTCAGTTTTGAAGCCACATGGCTTGACCCAACTGTGTTCCATAACATTTTAAATCACCACAAAATATTTGAAAGAAAACAAACCAGCAGGTGAGCTAATGAAACAGATGGCTTAAAGTTTCTTTTTATTTGGTCACTGTTAAAAGCGTACCCTTGCATTTTTAACAGCAAGTTTCACACTCTCACACTTGAATTAATTCCACAGGAACAACAACTCTGAAATTAATACTTTCCCAAGATATAAAAAGCATCTGAACTCCACATAGACTTGAGGTACAAAAAACCCAAGGGCACTTTCAAGATGGTGATAGAACAAGTCAGTCCCAAGTATCTTTGCTTCTACTAACTAGATTACAGTCAGACAATTTCCAAGCAAAAGTTTAAAGCTTGAGTTAAGAATATTGTATTTAGCATCTGTACCAACAAATCAAAACAACATCTGATGCAACACCTAGATTTTGAGAGAAGTTTCGTTTTGATCCAAGTCTGAATCCAGTTCAAGCAGGCTTTATCACTCAATCCTCATCTTGAATCTGTTTCAGGATTAGAACTGAAGTATCACCTGCATGTCATTTTATACAAAGTACTCTTTTTCCTCGCTCTGTGTTCCAACTACTAAGAAAATTATCAATATGAAACATCACAGTCCTACTAGAGGGGCAGGACTGAATGGACCCGTCCTAGAAAGCCTCACTGCTCACCACTGTTCTAGGAAGAGTTGGAAAATTAGTAGCAGCACAGCAGAGGTTAAGACAACAGATGGGATGCATTTCATTCTGCAGTAGATTAATATCCTTTTTCAGACACGTTAGCAAAGGAGACTGTACTGCATATAAATTCTGTGACAAACATCTCAAAAAAGTCATATGCGTTAAATAAGCATCTCATGATTCACCATCTCAGGTCAATAGGCATACATTTACTACACTGTAATGTCTTCCAAAGCCCTGTAAGTATTTGTTGTTCATTATTTTCAAACATACAGCCCATCTGAGAAAATAGCAACCACAACTTTATTAATAACAGCAACGTTAAGTGGAAGTCACATTTATACATCTCTAATATAGTCTAAATACTGTGTGGGAGTGGAACAAAACAAAACAAAACCCAGAGGAATAAGCAGGCTATTTCACTGAAGGAGAAATATTTATATGAAAGCTGCAATACACGCAGCTTACTTGAAAATTGCCTTACACCTCTAGATGCCCTGGCTTCAAAGGAGAGAAAATAGGTCATTCTGTCAGGCGGTTTGAAGGAGACACGGCCCCACCCATTCACCATCTCCCTCCCGGTTTGTCTGCAAACCCTTAGAGCCCCTTGAGGGGCTGATTGAAGACATTTGTGAGCCATTGCCAATATTTACACAAATGGCAGAGAGGTCATCTGCTTCATTTTGGCAAGAACTGGCTTAACTCTTGGTTTTTTTAGGGCCGAATCTGGTTTTGTGCACTTCAGTCAAGCCCATGTGCAACGCGTTTGTTGTGCTTTGTCATTTGATTACAGCCGCACTGAGTCACAGCTGTCCAAAGCGAGGTGGTTCTTTGGACTCAAAAGGTGAACCGAGGGCAAATTTCACAAAGCTCGGGGGAAAAAAACAACCAAACCACCGAAACCGTCCAAAAACCTACTTTCCACATTTCAAGATGCGGACCAAAACACGATACCCCCTTGCACTGTATTTCTAGGGATGCCGCATGCAAATAAGCCCATTTTCCCACATTCATGCTTGCACTGAAGGACACAGGAAATAAAATACATATTCCAATTGAAATGCATATTTAAATTTGAATTAGCTGGTGTTTTAAAAGTCAGTTGAGTACATGGTTTAAAATCATGGTACTACATGACTACTGAAAAGAAGCCTCACTGTAATTAAATGCAATTCCTAAACCAGATACAAGGTGAGGCGCTTCCAAGTTAATCAAGATAACTGCTTAAAAAAAAAAAATTACAATCTCAAAGTTTTATTTAGAGAGTGGCTGCATGATTCGTTAAACATTATCTGAGAAATTTCAAGTCACTCTTCCGGCAACCTAGAGAAGTCTGCAAGACAGAATAGAGGATATTTCTACAAGGAGCCTTTAAACAGTTAGGGCAAGTAAGAGAAACAAGAGCACAGAACCCATCTCTTTCTAAAATTTACACTTGGCTATGCTTACTTCTGTATTTCCCCAAGCACAGAAGAACTTCTTCACTTCTTCTATTCTCTATTTATAGGACTCAGATGGATAAGTTAAACCTACCCAAGCCCCCAGTTATCTAGAGGGGGGGAATACTTATTTATTAGAGAAAAATCTGAGGTAATTGTAATACACAGCAATAGCTTATGAACTAAAATAACTGCATTACTTAATTCCCATAGTCCTGCTTTCAGTGCTACAGCCAGCTCCAAGCTAAGGCTACACCACTTTGGCCAACTGGCCACGCTTTCAAAAAGGGAGTGGAACTGCAATAGCACTTCAGGAGGTTAGTATACTGAGGTATCTCTAATCAGATGATAATTTTAAGTGTTATAAACATCACAGTTTCTAAACCACTACTTCTCTTCAAATTTGGCTAAAACTCACCCAAGATGTTCAACACTCACTGGGAGGGGCAAGAAATGTAGAGATGAGCAACATCATTATAAACACGCTTCCCTTTTGGAAGCAGTCTTACAAAGATCACATACAGCACTTGCGGAATGACCGAGTGAAGAGCTCTTCAGGAAAAACAGAATTCTATGCCAAAAAATTGACAATTAAACAGAAGTCACAGTCTGCAATACTGATAGAAAAATGGATGTTAGGTGAAATTCAATGTAGCAAGGACAAAAAAAAGTTTTCATTTTCCGGCTCATACCTTCTTTGTTGCAGTAATTTTTAAGCCAACAATTTTTAACCACTTCCCGTTTATTGATCTGCCCCACATTTTCAGACTCCGCTTACATTTTGTACATTGAGGTACAGCTTTCATTACTGGCCTTACAGTTACAGGCTTTCATCTCAAGTCTTAATGACTGTATTGTCCTTCTCAGTGCACCCTCAGCAATATCATCTTGTCCATTTGCCCAGAATGATGATGTCAGGACAGTTTTCTGGAGTCAGCAGTCTTGCCAAAAGCAAAAAGTGTGAAGCAGCCCTCCCCTTTCTCTAGCACATTGTATATGATCTACTTAGTTTCATTCAGGAGGGCCTTCCACACTCATCTCTGCCCTTCTTAGTTCTCATACATCCTCCCAAGTTAACTGTACCACTTTTGCAAGTGGTATCATTTGCAAGTCACGTCAGATGCTCATGGAAGAGAAACTCCAACAAGTTACTGGTTAAATCTCCTCGCTATCCATCTTGAATTCTCCCTTAATCTACTTCTGCACAGTGCCTACCAAAACACAATGAATCAACAGATGGCATGTTGTGACCCTACTGCTTCTCATGCTCATCAATCTTATTCTATTCATCACCTTGTGCCCTATACACCTTTTCAGGGGTTCTTACTGTCTTTTAGAGAGGCCAAAACAAATAGTGATCTGCTTAAAGATCACAAAGGTGATCATCCAGAAGCACTGGTGACTTGAGCTTTTTTGGGAGTACACTCATTCCCTACAGAAGGAATTTCAAGATCATTCCTCCTACCATGATTAATCTTCACCGTATGTCTCTGAACTTAATTATGAGATGCCTGGGATGCCAGGCACTGGTAGTGAAGAACATACAGTCCAAGTTAAACAAAACAGCATCTCAGCTGCTCAGTAATGCTGTGTGAATAGCTGAAGTGCTCATGTACTCTCTGGGCTACCATTACGCTAACTGTGAAGAACAAGGTTCTCCTTGCATTATTTTTCTTCTGTTTCAAAAAAGAAATCAGAGATCTAATTAGGACATTTATTAGTATCTCCTGCTCTTTCTTACCAAACTTAAAAATAACATCTGTTTCTGTGGACTCCTCTCCACAGAAACATAGAAGACAGGCTATGTAGTCTGGAGGGCGGTTAGCCATTAGCAGCAGTGAATGAGTTAGACAGGTTCAAGGACCTTCAACCTTGCTACAGGTCTCAACAAAAAAAGACTGGTCCGTTTTCTTTTAAATGAGAAGTGGTTGCTGGGATTTCTAATCTTTATTGATATGCAGCTATGGTAGTGTACAACAGCAGGTAACATTAGGAGGCCAGAATGTTATTAAGCACAATTACCTAGCAATTAATCCAAATCCCAGAAAGAACTTGAGGGGAAGTACCCACAGAAAGTTTACACCAATTGTAAGATAGTGAGCAAAAAAAGACCTAAAATTATCCGAAAATATAAAGCATTAATGAGTCCAGACATCCAAGACATGATATTTAAATTAAAAACCAATTACATAATACATCGATAAATCAAATTAAATGTTTTTTTTAGTGAGCAAATTGAAAAGCGATATTAAACATCAATGTCTAAATTGCCCATGCCATTCTAAGGATCTTTATCAAAAAGAAGGTATCCATTCCCCTAAAGAAGGTATTAAGCATCAGCTGTCCCAGGGAATAGTTTGACATTGGTGGTTTTGGACATACTTATCACAGTTGTACATCAAGTTTTCTTCATTTTCCATGCAAAATAGAGAGTATAATAGTATTGCCTTGTAAGTATATAATGCAGGCCAGCTTAAAAAAACCCAAAACCAACTAACCAAAAAAAAACCCAACACCACACACACAAAAAAACCAAACAATAAATAAAACAACAAAAAACCCAACAAACAAACACAAAAAAAACAACCAAACAAAAACACAACCCCACCAAAAAGAACCCAAACAAAACAACCAAAGAAAAAACAAAACAACAAAGAAAACCCCACACACAAAAAAAAACCCCACAAAACCAACACAGAACTGTGCAAGTTTTTGGGACATCCCTGTTACTGAAGAGATGAAAATAAAGGCCAATAATTTCAATAGCATCTAACTTAAGATCATTTGTGTAGGACGCTTCTATGTGTTTCATATGTTCAAGGGGCTTTAATTTCCAGGAAGTGCTGAGGCCTCAGGCTCTGCAACTTCAAACACTTCAAATGGAGTGGTCCAAACCAGCTGTACTCGAGTGACTCAAAATTTTGATCTCATTTGCTGAGATCTGGGCTGGTTTTGTTTTGGGTTGATTTTTTTGTGGGGGGTTTGGTTTGGTTTTTGTGTGTGTGTGGTTTTTTTGTGATGGGTTGTTTTTTTCTTCATGTTTTCACTGCATATTTTCATTCTAAGGACAAAAGTATCTTTTTGTTAATTCTTTTAGATGAATGAACTTCAAGTTTTCCACGGAATCCTTGGCAATTTAGTCACCTAAAGAACCCTCCTCATCTGTAATCATTTCCCCTCACAAAAGGATTGCATTGTAACGAAGTCCAACATAAAAAGAACAAGGTTCTGGAACCAACACTGATTTAAGTCTTCTGGATCTTATCCTTTCTCCTTTTCTTCTTCTCTTCTACTGTGTAAACAATGCAGCCACTGGCATGGACAGAGCTGAGTAACCTCCACAATAGCAGAACAAGACAATATATTAACTTAAAACACTACCTCCCACAGCTTGGTAGATGTACAGGCAACACACAGTTGTTACAATTAACTTTATACTGAAGCGTACTGTGTACTATATGGGGAGCATATTAGGATGGTTATGATAATTTAATGGTTATCTGCTAGAAACCAAGCACGGCAAATTGGGCACTGTAACAGAATCTGAAATGGCAGTTCTTTGCGTTTCATAATCATGCTTCTTGGTGTATCCATATCCATTCAAAACCGGGAGAACTGGGTTGCTCAAACCTTTGTAATTTTAGAGTGGTATGTTCTTGCATAAGTGTTAAATTGTGCGCATAAAGGTACCTCACCCTGAAGTCCTTTGAAAGCTATTGTTACTCAGAAACAGTCACGTTTTACAGAGATGGAGATGCAGGGCTCTGAAGGGAAGGCAGTGGAAGAGGCAGGATTGCAAGGCACTGGGAATGGGAAGACCCCAGGCTGTCCTCGAGTCCCTAGAAGACACTTTGATCTCTGCTGTCTACAAGCTAGTGTGACTGTTCACTCAACTCCTGCTAATATTTTAGCCTGATGTATGCTGGGAGCAGCACCATAAAGTCAAAATAAGAGCACTGTGTAGGCAGGACAGATGGCCAGAAAGAGCTCGAGGGCCATTACGCAGTCAATGTCACCTGCAGATTGCTGGCTTCTGCAGCCATAATCCATGCATCCCGGTTGTCTGATAGTTTCTTCACAATCTGCTAACTTGTGGAAATAGTATAGACCAAACTTCCAAGCTGGAAGATATAAATACATCAGCTTACCCAAAAAGCTTTTGAAGTGGATTCAGCTTATGTTGGACTGCTGAGGCTTTTGTGCTTCCCCTGGTGCAATACATGGAATGCCCACACCGTGACAGAGGAGAAAGGAGTAGCACTCTCACCAGAAAGGAGTAGCACTCTCACTGTCAGCTAGGAACTTGCTCCTAAGTGCATGAGTTCCAAGTCAGGAGTTGCAGGTTATGAATTAGAGAACTTTTGAGTTAGAAACCTCAAGAATCAAGTGATGAATCCGTGAATTCACCTGTTAGACTAGTCTGTACAAAGGGAACTGAGCCCTTGTTTATTGTATTTGTTTGCTTTCCTTCCTAATGAGCTCATAAAATGAAGTTTAATTTACAAAGTATGTTGTCCTATGAATCTGAGGGATCCAAACGGTCTGTGACAGCTACATACTGATATTGATAAAAAAAGAACAAGCTCTTCACAATGTTCCAATCACAAAGTTTTGATTGGTTTCCTCTTTTTGCTTTTAGAAGCAATACAGTTCAGTGACATTTTGAAGAGGAAGGATTAAACTTGCTCTTAACAGGAAATCCAGTCCCCTGACCTAAAAATCACAGTAAGGTCACTTCAAGTATGTTTTCACCATAACCTGAATTTGAGTGCAGTTACCTCCTCAACACACTGACCAGCCTAAACTTTGACCTGGAACATGTACTACCATTGCCTGAGAATTTGTCTGCATGTACGCAACCAGCAGTCAATGATAGATAATAGTAATTTGGATTTCTCTGAAAAATAATGTTGCACATCAAAAGAAGAAAAGTACAATCAAAACCTTCAGCTCTTATTGTCATTCCCAGCTAACCCCTGCAGTTTGCTTTCACTGCAATATCTGCATCCTTTGTAGGTGGTCAAGTCTGTTGTTCTCACAGGGGAATAAAGAAAAATTTTATGCATGAAAACTTAGGAGTTTCCAACCCCCATGTGGGAGTAGTCCGCAGAAGAGAAAGCCTTTAATTAAAAACAACTTTGGAGCTGAAGTCCTGTTTGTTCAACTATTTGCAGTCTTTCCACTTATAAAAGCTCACTGGGATCCCACATATAGGAAGCTGAAAAATTTAGGCTGAACTAACCAAACTTGAGAGCTTTCAACGTTAGTAATATACTTTCTTGCTTTAATACTATGTGTATCCAGATTTAGCATCTAATACCTCCAAGCTGCTTCTGAGATCTTTGCTTCCACAAAGTTAAGGCACATTCAACTACAGCATAAATCTATACTCACAGAATCTTATGCTTTTTACCAAAGAAATTTTTTAAAAGCTGGAGAACAGCATTACTTTCTCTGAATTCCACTGCTAGGGCTGGGGTCATACTGTTTCCATGGGCAAACACTATGCGGTATATCCTGCACTTTGCTGACAAGAAGCAATCTAATACTAGGCTTCTGAGTCCTAAGCAAACAACATTGTAATCCACTGTCAGCTGTACAATAACTGCTGCACTCTGTCAAAACATACTTTTAAGGATAAACATGGGGGGGGGGGAGGGGGGAAACACACGGAAATAGTAGCCCTGCCTGAGTTTTAATGCTTTCTTCCCCATGCCATCACCCATCAAATATGACTCTTGAAAAGCAAACGAGGGTACGGTTCTTACCTTCCCATCAGAACAAATACACTAACTGCACAAGGGTTTTGAAGATTATTATTTATAATAACAGTGTCAGAACAGATACCTGAGCAGTATACTTTCAGGCCTGAAGCCAAACTCCAGCTGATGGCACTTCACCAGACAGCTCTAGAACGTAGTATTTAAGGAAGCAATGAATGACATGGACTGGAAGCAGCTCTGTAGGGTTAGATTCTTTACCAAAGACAGACCAAGAGGAAGATTTTCTCGCAGGCATGTTGAACATTGCTCCAGGAATAGACTTCATACAACCTGCAGTGCCAGAGCTCCCTACTCAGTGCAGCAAAAGGACAGAGATACTTGGGGACTGCCACCAAGTGTCAGAGTACCCAAACACCACAGAGACAGACACATACATGCACCTGCAAATGCATTTCTCTTGCATTCAGGCTCTTCAGTCAGGCTGGGCGAGGATGAGGAGTAGTCACAGATCAAAGTCCTTCTCAGGAATATTAGTACTCAATTCTTTGCTTTGGATTTGATTACTAGACCCAGGGATGGGGAGAAGACTAAATGTATCTGCTCAGAACATTTACCCCTTAACTGAGAGAGCAGGGTTCTAGAATGTCTTTGCTCATAGGGCCTCAAACAAGACCTTTTACTTTCAGATAAGTATTATATGAGACGATGCCATGTACCATTCTGCTTGTTGTCATGAAGCCAAAGAAAACCCCAGTGTACACAAGACTGTGGAAAAAGCAAGAAGGATTTTAGGTCTACAAATCTGGTAATTAGAGACATTCTTACAGTGTGGAACAATTTTCAGTTCTCAATATTGTTTGCAAAGTTTGGATTTAAAAAAAAAAAAAATCCTTTCACAGAAATACATACACAGTCCTGGAAACAGAGATCAGAACTCAGGAAGCTGATGCTGTAGGCTTCCCAAAGCACAAAGAGAAAATTGTGCATCAGAGTCTCTGGTGCAGTACTACAGCGTGAATATTCAATTAACTTCCAGAGGGTTAAACACAAAAGCCAGCTTGCAAAAACCCTAAAAGACCAACAGTGACTAAAACCAGGACCAGATATTGAATAGCTGATGCAGGTATATACAAGGGGAAGTAAATGAAAGTTAAACTTTAACATAACACCCCCCCCCCCCCCCCCAATCTTTTAGTATTTAGAAAGCATTAACCCAATTGAGGAAAGAAAGCCTGAAGACAGACACACCTTCACCCTAAACAATAATCTTAAAATAGAATTCACTGATAATCTTTCAGATTTTCAATATTTTAATATAATAAGTGGACATCAAATTTTTTTTAAAAGCACACTCCAAAGCAAAATAATCTATCAGCTTCATGTTAGGACAGCTTTGGAAGAATGCTGATCATCTAGATCAGTATCAGAAGTTCTCACCATCCTAAATTGCTCTATGATTCTTACTGCCTGCCAACATATAAGGGCAAGTTGATTCAAACACGTGCATATTAACCAGGAAGTTAAATGGTCAGTCTTTAGCTTACCTGAAGCAACTTTTATGTCATGGACCAAGTGAGATTGATTGTTCGAACGAATCAGGACCAGAAACTTACTAAGTTTTGATTTCAGCATCTGAGAAGCAGTCAGAACTGTAAAACCTTCTGTCCTATTATGCTAACAGATAACTATTAGAATTTCTTGCTTCTGCTGACACTTCTCCTTGTGATGTAGCAAAATCTAGAATGCAGGACAATGTAGTTGGTAGATAATGTTCAGGCTCCAGACAGTTTTTTTGTCTCTCTCTGATTTCAAACTCTCTTGCAAGAGGTCAAGATGCCCTTCAAGTACTTAAAGAAACTGGGTTTCACCTTGAATCCCAATCCTATCTAGTTATCTGATCTATGGTTAGCTTTAACCTTGAAGCTATCTCTATCAGACAGAAGTGCCAAGGATGTTGCCTTGGCCCAAACACAGCAATACAAAGCACTCTCTCAAATAGAGGGTGCCTACCACACTCACTGAAAGACAAGAGATTACCCCAACACTTTTGAAACAGTCCAGCACAAAGAAATTTTTGTTAATATAGAGCTTAAGAGATCTGCGCAAAACTTTAACCTACTTATGTCCTGTGGCATTAGTGCCAGCTTTCTGCCAGCACATGGGGAAAGACTAAAACTGCACCAGTGAAGGCGCAGACTGAGCTTCAGGCTCTGAGATCCTTAAATTGGCCTAGGGCAATTCATGTGTAGAGACTACATGAAATCTCTTGCAGAGGTCAATCTACAGTCTCAATATTTAGCCAGCACTCGCACTCAAAAAAACCCCCACCACCTCCTGAGAAAATGTAACAATCAGCTAACAGGTTGTAATGACCAATTCCACACAGGTATTTGCTCATTGCAACAACAGAAAGCGGAAGAAAATGCAAAACACTAAAACGCAGTGTAAAGCCAAATTAAAAATAGAAAACCTTAATTCAGTTCAAATCCGGTTCAGCATAAATCACTGCCAGTGGAGCTTAGAACCTAAAACCGTCAAACAGGCACAACCTTCCTCTCTCTTAACAGAGGAATCAACGCAAGCAGGCCAAATGTCAGATGTCAGCTAGCACAGCGTGGGGTAAGCTACTGAGAGACAGCTTGCACTGCCTACACACATGCAAAATCGGGAGCTGAGCTAGGGCACACACAAGCATACCGACCAGCAAATCATCCTGAAGAATGCACCACTAACACATGGGCACGGCAGAAAGTAGCCTACATGTGCTTCAGCCACGGAGTGCCAGAGTGCTTTCAGCAATGAAGAAGCTGCAGGGCTTCATCCTCAGTGTAACTCGCACACAGACATCAAGAAAATCATACAGGTTTACTGAAAGAGCAAGTTGAAAACTAAGCGAATGCCACAAGTTAATGACAGATATATTTTCATATACGTTTGTTGCACTCACTTCTACACCACGACTTGTATTTCAAAGGGATGGAGAGCACAGTCATGTGGAAGGGAGGGGACAACCAGGCCACACACGCTGCACCCAGTCTTTACAGCTAGTTGGGACACAAGCCACTGACACACCACTGTCCACCTCTAAAACTGAACAACTCCTATTTTTCCACGACATACGATCTGGAGAAAAACATTACCATCACTGGTTACACTGAAACGCCAAGGCCATATTAAATGCTACATTCAATTCCTTGAATAAAGCCTTTGTTTCTATATTTAAAAGTCTTAGCAAGCTTCTTCCATCTACTTTAGATTATACTTGGAAATACTTAAAAAGTGGGTAAATAAGCTTCAACCTTACGGGACTCCCAGGGGAAAAATAAAACCACAAAAAACAAAAGGAAAACCAACCACATTTCATCTTCCTGACTCTGTATCTACTTCAGATGCAAGTCTTCTGATGTTTATTTAATTATTTGATGAGAGCAAATAATCAAAACAATTGGTTTGTGTTACAGGAAGGGCACTAACAGCATTCTCTCTTTCAAGTACTATTATAGCTATCTGACCTTGTGTGAGCCTCTCAAAACCAAGTGCTTTTCTGAAGTCTTACATTTCTAAATCCAGTTAAAAACATATGGAAGAGCATTATTTTAAGGGGGGGGGGGGGGGGGGGGG